>JAQQZX010000040.1:16809444-16824024 GCA_030068355.1 Notoglanidium maculatum | reverse complement strand
ATAAGATATAGAGGACACATTATATATGTATAGATATGATGTGTATAGAATACCTACTCATGAAAGAACATTTAAACATTGATTGCACTCTACCTTCTTCTCATGCAGATAATCTGGCAAGTCAGTACAAGTATTATTCAAGACTAGGCCCTGCTTGTATAAGGGCACTTATGTTGTTATCAGCTTATGTTGACATTATATTTAATATTTATAAATGTTGTACTTCTCTGAGGATGTAATTATCTGTTGTTGTTATCACTGTCTGCTCAGTATTACAGAAGAAAATTATTTGAGAATAAAAACTTTGTGCACATCAATGCGACCATCATAGTAACTGAGTTTCAGGTGAACCTGCAAACCTTCTCTCCTTTAATAAGAGCTGGGCTTGGAATTTTCTTGTAACAAGTAATGTAAGCTGGCTAGCTCGCTCTGTGAGCTGTGTGTACCCTAATACTGCAGTGGTCTGTTCACACATGGTTGAAGCCAGCATAGGTAAGCAGCCCAGCTAAATTTAGCCATCTAGCTAAAAGACAGAATTGAGAACAAAACTCACATGTTCAGTGACTTCCAGTGTGTGTATTTCCAGTACTTGATCAGTACTTTCTGTATTTTGTGATCTGATCTGTGTATTTTGCTCTCCAATCTGATTTGTGTTCTCTGGTCTGTCTATCAGCTATCTAAATAATGCTATCCTGCTTGCTCAATGCCATTGGATCTTCATTTTGCCGATATTGGGGTTAGAGAATGACAATAAGTGTCATATTTGAGCTGAGGTATAATCTTGCATCCCAAAACACTAAAATCTATCATGTTTGTAAGGTGTTTTTTTCCTTCCCCGACTCAAGAATTGCACTGTAAATGTAATAATTTAGACTCTGGAGTCAAAGGAATGAAGAAAGTCAGTGTGTAAAGAAAAGGACCTAATGAGATGCCGTTGGTGAAGACAGAGTCGTGCGTGTGATTCCTGATAGGGCTGTGTGACTCTAAAAAGCTGTCGTCCAGTAGATGACGAGCCTTTTCCTTCACAGAAAAAGTGGCACTCTTACTCTCTGCTACACCGAACTGGCACATCATGCTAAACAAAGAGGGGAACAAAAGAGACAGAGAGATGTGAAAACTAGACCCTTTCTTTTGTACACACTGATGACATCACATTCTGGCAAAAGAGTTGAACCAGAAAAGCACACCAGCAGACTGACTAGCTGACGATTCAGCCTTCACCTATGTTTTAGTTTGAATGAGTTAGTTTTAATACTATGTTTTAATGTTTTGTGACCTTTTTTGGCCAGCGATCCCATTTTAAGGATCAAAAAAATCTCATCACAACTGAAGAGTTTACAGAACCTGGAGACGTTTTGTCAAGAAATGTGGGAAACATCAACACTTTAAGAAGATAAACACACTTGTGCACAATGATCACAAAAGGCTGCAAACTGTCACTGATGCTCTAAGGGGCAACACATGATATTAGGAACCAAGGGTATTTAAATATTTGGGTCAGCTGTTATTATGATTAATATAATACATGTCAAATTTAAGTGAAGATAAATAGCTTAATCTGTGTACTATTATTAAACAAAAGAAGTGTGCTTTTTATGATCACTTATATTTCCTAAAATATGATAAACATCTTGCATTCTTCCAGGAGTATGTCAATTAATGGGCAGAACTGCATAGCGACAGGTTTTGACTTATTTGTTTTTAACAGAACTCATGTACACGAGTTTAGAACTTTATCTCATGCTAGCATTAATTGTAGTGTATGCTACTCACTTATTTCCAAGGCTGTGGCTCTTTCTGTGCCGGGCTGGTGGGGGTGTAGGCAGATGGGATACAACGGAGGTATCAGGACAGGTTGGCCTCCGGTTATACTTCACTGAGAAGGACTCTTCCGATGGTCCTGATGTGCAAAAAAAGACACACATTAAATATATTTTGAAAACTCAATTTAGATACTATTCATGTCACCAACTGTCATATTTTTCCATAAGAAAATATCTGAGAGAATATGATAATTTAACATTAATTATTTGACTGAGTATAGTTGGTATAATAGCTCTCTTCCAGTATTTCTATATTTCAATTATTAATAATTAATCACTTATTTACTTTAATCTTATTTATGTATACCTTACATACTTACTTGCTTTCATCCATCATCATAATTATTTTTACCTAATACTTACTTACCTATGTTACCTTACTTACAATCATGGGAAATACAAAGCCCACCCTCTGTCAATTCTATGTTTTTATTTACCAGGGCCTAAATAACAATTGTGTGGTCTTCACCTACTTCTACAAACAAACAAATAACCTCAGGTGGCAACAAAACAAACACCAGATTTCAACATGAAGTTATTTTTTCTAAAAAGCAAACCGACATTTAGAATCCAGGAGGGAAAGCACACCCTCCCTACTTCCACAATCAATAAGAGATACATTGGTCTCAAGAATATTCTGGTATAAAGTATTTTTAAATCTTGCAATTTACTCTCTTAATGACTGTGGAAGTAGGAAGGGTGTACTTATTTTTCCACACATTGTTTCTAAATGTCGGTTTACTTTTTAGGAAAAAAAGGAATAAATATTGAAATCTGCTGAGTTTTTCTCATCACCTGAGGTTATTTTTTTGCTTGTAGAAGATGGCGAGGACCACACCGTTGTTATTTAGGCCCTGATAAATAAAAACAGAGAATTAAAGAAGGGTGTACTTTCTTTTTCCCATGACTTTCCCATGCTTTATTTTACTTAAGGCTTGCTTACTTTTACTTACCTAATTATTTTACCTTACTGAATTTCTTATTTTCTTGCCAACTTTTTTTTTTTTTTTTAATGTTTTACCTTAATCACTTATTTTTACAATATTTACACTTTACTTAATTCATTTAGAATAACCATCACTATGTAAATACTGCAGTAACCTTTGGACTTGAGTTGCTGACTTAAGTAGTCAACTCTGAAATTTGCCCTTACTTACTTTCTTACTTATTCAACAATCTTTTGCACTTTTTAATGCCAAATGTGGTTTTAAGTCTCATTCTTGGAACTACACCTCATTTTCCTGTTCAGAAAACATCAATTTCTTTCCATGAAAGACACATGTGGAGAATTAGTGTTGATCTAACTAAAATATCTTCAATTATCTCCTGCTGCCAATTCATAATTCAAGCATAGCCTGAGAACCAAAAAGCTTCCTAATGAAAAAAAAATAACATCAAGAACAATAACCTAATTGTGAAAAATGTTAATTATCTGCTGATAAAGCCTGAATATATTCCTTACGGTCATGTCTGGGGTCTTTTTCCACTTCACAATAAAACCAGAGTGATATTTGTGGTATTGAAGCAAGCAGGCATTTGCAGAAGTTCCAGACTCCCTAAGTGCCTTTAATTTTCCCCTAACTGGAAACAGACTTTCCTTTCCAATTAGCGCATGGTAGTCAGCACTAGTTCCGACCACAGCCATCAGTGACTTCATTGTGAGAAGTTTTACAAAGATGCCTAGGGCCAGAGAAATGATGCTACTGGCGTTAATGTTAAAAGTTGTCCTTAGGAAAGTGGGAGAGGTTGTTGTATCTGTTTGACAAAGGCTTGCTAATAACAGCTAGTTGTGTAATAAAATGGATAGTTGTAGGTATGCATTCAGTAATTGTGTTCAATCAAACACAAGAAGGCATGAACGTTGGAGTACTAAAGGCTGTGAAAAAGCAGAAAAGGCCTAGAGTTAGTATGAACCCCAAGACTTGAGGTATTTCAAAAATAGTGTAGTTTCTTTCTTTACAAAAAAACTTATAATTTTATAATTTATATTTAATTATTTATGTTTGTTTGCTTATTTATTTGTTACAAATCATGACCAACAGTCATACTGTTAATATCCTATTTCTAATATGTGTTAAGAACATGGGTCTGTGTCCCAAACTCTGGATCTTCATCAACAATACTTGCTGTGCCACTGCGCCAGAAGGCAATGTACATGTAAGTAAATGCTTAATGTTTTAGTTCATAATTACACTATGGCTATGGCTATGACTATAAAAAACATTGCTGGCACAGCAAGTAGCATTGCCTCCTGACAGCTCCAAGGTCTTCAGTTTGATCTCCGGTTACGGTCTTTGCATGTTTTTGCATGTTCTCCCTGTGAGTTTCCCCTACCATGAAAACCCTAAAAAATGGTTTCTATGTTAAATTACCCCTAGGTGTGAAAAAGTGTGTGAATGTGTGAATAAGTGCGTGGAATGCTGTGCCATTCAAGGTGTACTCCTACCTCGCTCCCAGGGTTTCCAGGATAGACTTTAGATTTACATTCAAAGCATTTAGCAGATGCCTGTACCCAGAATGACTTGACTTACAGAAGTGCTTTGAAGTCCCTAATTTACACTGATGTAGAAAAAATCCACATGATGTTAAATATCTGTGTGTAGAAAAAAATTTCACGTAATAACTAACAAGAAAACAACTCTTATATCTGGATCTTCACTGACACTCTACATCAGAAGCTATGCATTACCACAACAAGCCCAGGGACAAACCAGCACAAACCTCACATGATCTAAGGGTCACTGGCCCCTAAAAGGAAGAGGAAACAGGGGCTTTGGAAAATCAGCTTGGTCAGACGAGGGGCTTGAAATCCCTTGGCTTGGAGAGCATTAGCTCATAGAAGAACTGAGTGGAGGTTTCTGCTGGAAGAAACTGTACTCCGGGTGCATTCCGGTCAGTGATTTCTATTAAAGAATATAATCCTTTCATAGTCCTTCCTGAAACCATCTGCAAAACCATTCCACCATGACGAGTTCCAGACACTGTCTAATCCACAGAGGATGCCATCTTTACCCATAGGGAGTAAGACTCCCATTACATAAGACCATACAGTCAGAGTGCATGATGTTCTTTCAGATTAATACTGGGATCAAGGAAAATTAAATTTCAAAAACAGTTCAGTACCTCCAAGGTCTTCCTTGGAAGATACCAGACGAGGTGAATTGCTCCCAGGTTCAATCCTCAGAGACAGCCTACAGAGAATGAACATTAACAATATGAAATATGAAAAATAACAAGGGCACCACACAGATACAACAACACAGAACAAATTTGCCAATTAGCTGAAAACCTACAATGTTACTGCCACTGTTGCCACTCTATATAGTACTTTTTGAATGTTTGGGACACAAAGAAAAATGTGAAGAGGTGTGTTCAGTTCATTTTAAGATACTCTTTATGATGCTATGTCACTTTCTTCTTTGGAACTGGATTATGTCCATGTTATATTCCCATATACTGAAAACCTTAGTGGAAAACTTCCAAGGTGTTCTCCTCTGGAACTAGAGTTTTCCCGTTGATCATGACCTCATATGGGTAGCCTATAACAGACACCTGCTACATCATTCTCATTCTCTAGCTATTCTGACCAGCCTGAGAGACCCATGTGGTGTGATAGTTCTCTACTTGGTCATAGAACCATGGTTACATATGAAGCTCTCTGTTCTATTGCCATTTATTCAGGAACACAAGAGCAGTTTCCTCAAGGCTGTGTATGAAAGTCATCATAACATGTCCTGATGTAATAGCTTACTGAGCAATAACAGGCAGCACTCACAAACAGTGCCAAAGCCATGCTTTATTGAGATTGAGAATCACTGTCATCTGGAACCACACAGGTTTCACCTTGAACACACGATGCTCTGGCAGCACTAAAATGAACTCCTCTTGCGATGACTCTTGCCATAGCTTGAAGTGCTATCTGTAAGATCTCATTGCATCCCTTCATGTGAGCATTTCTTCCTTAAGAAGAGTGCCACTGTACTGGTTATAAAACTTGAGCAAAAATGACAGGATTAGAGCGCTATACTCAGTATCTTGAAACTCCTTAGCAAGAAAAGATCAGGAATGAGGAAAAATGTGATCTAGAAGGTGCCTTTTCTAGGTTGCATGTGTGAGGTCATGGTCACAGGGTAATGACTTTGATCTTGTGATCAAAGAAAGTGAGAAATTTTATTATTTTTTTTTATTGTTGGAAAATATGTGCTCATTTTGAATTTGATGGTGGCTTCCCAGATGTGCAAGCTGCCCATGCCATGCGCATTAATGCGCCTCATACCATCATGGATGCTGGCTTTTGAACCGTGCCCTGATAACAAGCCAGATTGTCCCTCTCCTTTTTAGCCCAGAGGATGCGACGTTCATGATTTCCAAAAAGAATTAAAAATTTTGATTCGTCAGACCATAGAACAGTTTTCCACTTTGCCTCAGTCCATCTTAAATGAGCTCGAGCCCAAGGTGGCAGAATTTCTGGATCATGTTCATATATGGTTTCTCCTTTGCATGGCAGAGTTTTAACCTGCATTTGGAGATGCAACAACAAACTGTGTTCACAGTTCCTTGTGTACAGAGAATTCTCTGGATTCTCTGAATTTTTAATGACATTATGTACCACAGATGCCGAAATCCCCAAATTCTTGGCAATTTTACATAGAGGAAAATTATTCTTAAATTCTTGCACTATTTACCTGCACAGTCTTTCACGTTTATTCCTGAGTGACTGTCTCTCTGGGATGCTCTTTTATACCCAATCATGGTACTGACCTGTTGCCAATTAATCTAATTATTTGTGAGATGTTCCACCAGTCCCATTACCAACATTTTTTGAAATGTGTTGCTAGCATCAAATTCAAAATGAGCATATAGATTTTACAAAAAAATTAAATTTCTCATTTTCAACATTTGATATGTTGTTTTTGTTCTATTTTCAATTAAATATGGGTTTACATGATTTGCAAATCAATGCATTCTGGGTCACAGTGTCCCAACTTTTTTGGACATGGGGTTGTAGAAGTTAACAAGACTTATGAAAAAAAGTCGTAAAGCAATATGGGTTTAAGAAGTGTGGCCCTGTGTGTGTGAAGCTATGGAGAAACCAGTGTGCAGACCTTGCTATGTAAGCATGAGTGAGGCCAAATGATGTCATACCTCCTGTCAAATGCTAAATCCCACCACCCCCACGTGCAGCCATATGTGCAATAGTTTACTCTCCTTTACTCTCTTCAATGACTTTTCTTCTCACTTAATATTTTCACTATTTGTTGATGAATAGGTATGATGATAAATGTTTTAACTCTGTCTAATGGAAAAGTTAGACAAATTAAAAGAGAATAGGTATAACGTTCACATCTTCATGAAAACACTGGAGAGATGTCAAGATGGGGATGGCCATAAATAATCCTATTTTATATGGGATGATCTCATCACATGCAAGGGCTTTGAAAGAAAGTTACATCATAGTAAGCTTAAAAATGGGCAAATTAATCTCACATTCAGCAAGGAAAAACAAGAAACCCAATATACCTGTAATTATAACTTTCACACATACGCTTCAATAAACTACCATAAAAATCTGAAAATATTAGGGCTTAGATTAAGTCTGGCATATCCAAGTAAGCAAAAATCTGTTTTTAACGAAATGTTCTGTTACACTGTAAGGAGGCTGAAACCCTCTGAGCAAGAAAGCTACATGAGGCAGAATGAATCACACAATACTGTCAATTAGGATGAGATAATGATTATTATTTTGCACTGGGGAGAGGAAGTTGGGGGAACCCACTGTTTGAGATCATGCTCTTATGGAACCCTCACTGTGTGTTTCTTTTTTGGTACAATCAGGCACAATCTCTATATATTTATATACCTAGATTTCGTCACCTCTTAACTATGACAGTATGGGGGTTTAAAGCACTGAATTATTCAGAAATTCTGCTTAAAAAGTAGAGCTGAAAGTAAAATGACTATAGTGGTAAAGGGGAAAAAGAATCACAAAATATAACAGGGGAGATCATGTATTACAACCCGAGCAGCAGTGACTAGTGAAATAGTAGAGTTTTTGAAGTATCAGCCAAGTGGCCAAGTGAAATGGAGCTTAAGCCTACATATACCACATGCTATACTAATTCTGAAGCAACTTTCACATATGGGTACAGACATAATGCAATAATTTCCGACCATAGAAACTTATAGAAGAGATTTACTTTAATGTTTAAGTGATATATACAGATTAATAAGTTTTAATAAATGTACTTTGTTGTTGATGTTGAAATCTTTTAGTTACTGGTTTCTGAATTTCTTTTCAGCTATTCCTTTCTTAGAATGGTAATTTCTCACAAAAGTACACTTCTGGGCAAAAAAAGGTCTCAGGAGTGCTTTTTTTACTTGTTAATTTTCTGCCCAGTGATTTTTGACCATTAAAACCATTAAAAGCTGTTTTGCAATATTAGGCTTGCCTCTTTTTTTGCCCAGGAGTGTATTTAATATGAAAATATTTAATATAGATAATATATATTATATATAACATGTATTATCTATTATCTATATTTAATATAGATGATATATATCTATATATAATATAGAAAAAAAAATACATACGTGTAGTTATCATCCTCCACAAATTTTTGCAGTTCCTCAATGTAGCGCACTGACATCAGGTACTTCTGTACATGTGGTAATGTCAGCAAATGATCTGCCAAAGGGGGAAAAAAATAGTTTATATATTACAATTAATGGTATTCAAATTGTATGATTTGTTGCCTACAAATCTACATGGACTGATCATCCACAGTTCTGCTAAAGAAACACTGTCGATGAGGAGGGAAGATCAATGTGAAATGAAAGGCACCAAATGCTAATAGCTTCAGGTATGTTGCTGCCTAATTGTTTACTTAAGCTACTTATTCATAGTATTTATAGCATTAGTCTGTTTTCAACATATTGAAAATAAAAATGGGCAAAAAATTTTTAAATCACCAACTTGTTGGTTCAGGTGATGTACTGTTAACTAGCTAAGTTAGTTAGCTATACTAACCAACACTTATTCTAATTATGTATTCTAATTTGAAATTTTGAAGTCAGAATGATTTTTTTTAATGTTAGCTTTTTCGTGTAGACTTTTTTTTAAATATACATTTTCTGTTGAAGTGTTGAGTTACATCTACAGCAGGCATCTATCTAAACCTCTTGCCACAAAAGGTTCTAGACTTTCAGATAACGAACTGCAATAGTTACTATAATACATTCAGTTGGCATTAGTTATGCAGTTTAAGTTCATATTTTGACAACAAATGAATGCTTGCGTTTCTGTTAATTGCGTTTCTTATAACACCTATTATAAGACATTTAACCTTTTTTTGGTACTGAGTGTTTTTGTTGTATGAAACCAAGATGGAATGTATACAAATTAGAGCCTAAGATATCAAAATCAGTCTTATTCTGATAAAGGAAAACAAGTATGAGAGATAGTTGATAGTACAGATATCACAGCAAACTTCTGGTCTTTTATGACCCCCAACGCCTATTTAGATCAAAATGTGCAGGCTATTCGTTGGTACCTTGAATAGTGACGGCTACAGCAGGGGGAAGATCTTTCTCTTACAAAGCCCCTGTTATGGAACAGCCTTCCAATTAGTGTTCAGGACTCAGACACAGTCTCAGTGTTTAAGTCTAGGCTGAAAACATATTTGTTTAGCCAAACTTTTTATTAATAGCCTTCTATTAGGTAAAGGAGCAGATCTGGAGGGTTCTCATACATTGAGTGTTTTGGTAAACAGGGATGTTTGGATGCTGTCACCCCACACTCTCACATGTTCACACAGGTTTGTTGACGGTGGAGTGGCTGGCCACATGTCCCATATGAACTGCCTCAACATACACATAGAACTGTGAAGATGGTGTTGGACTGCTATTGACATGAGCGGTTCTGCTACAACGGCATAGGACTTAAATTACCACGAACAGTCTTGCACTCAAATCTCCCTCAGTGAATCAGCTGAGACAGAAGAGACTTTATGTTAAAACTATATTGAATTATGTAACTGTATTTTTTAACCAAATAACAGTTACAGAAGTGTGTTAATTGTAATCGCACTATCCAGTGCCACCCAAATGAGGATCGTTAGATAGTTTTAGAAGGCTTGTTCATGGTGGAGTTTTTGGCCATCTAGCTGTTTTGGATCTTTTCTTTTGATTTAATTAATAATCATAAAAGGATTACAACTCCATCACTGAATGTTATATTAGTAAAAATGTAGATTGAATAATACTTATGTATTTATATACAGCTCTGTAAAAAATAATAGTCCAATTTTTTCTTAAATCAACATCTCTATGTATGGGAGTCATTTCTTTTCAGTGTCTGTTGTGAAATTCCAACACAAGCACACCTTATTTTACTTAATAAGGTACTGACTAGGTGATCACCTGAACGAAATCTTATGTAATGGGGAAAAGTATAAAAAAACACTGTTGTGGTCATCACTATCTTCTTGCAATAGGACCAGTTTTGATGGCAAAAACAGTGCTAGTTGTATCTTACATTTAATTGGAATACAAAGATATATATATATTCATCATTCCAAAAGAGTTAATATGAAAAGTTTTGAGGGAGAAAAATAAGGCTTTGATTCTGGCTTTACTGGCAAAGGGATACAGTGAATGTCAGGTTGCTTCCATCCTCAATTCCAAATTTCAATGACGGCAGTTCATAAGAACAAGGTCAAGCAGTAGACATAGGGAACAACAAAAGTTACAGATTGGCAGAGGGCGGTTTGAAACAGGCTGCTCCAGGCGGGGTTGAAGTCACGCAATGCTAGAAAAAAGCCCTTCATGAATGAGACGCAAAGAACAGCCAGGATGAGGCTTGCCAAAGGCCATAAGGATTGGACCGTAGCGGACGGGAGTAAGGCCATCTTCTCTGATAAGTCCAATTTTCAGTTTTTCCCATCACCTGGTTGTCTAATGGTTACACAGACAACTGGAGAGGCCTACAAGCCACGGTGTCTCATACCCAATGTGTAAATGTGGTAGAGGATTGGTGATGATCTGGGGTACTTCAGAAAGGCTGGAATGGGACAGATTTTTGTTTGTTTGATGCATCAATCAAGCCATGTGCAAGATTATCCTGGAAGAAAACATACTTCCTTCTGCTCTGACAATTGTGATGACTGTGACGCCACCATGAAGAGGCAAAGGATACCCTGGCCTCGCTTCACACACCAGCACGGCGCCATCAGAGTGGGAATACTGCAGAGACCGCCCAAGAAAGGAGGTGGCCATGAAACCCAGCATGGCTGGTGGACAGTTAACATCTGCTTTATAGCTCACGGTATACCCTGCTGTTGGAGGGTAGAAGCCCCTCAGTGAGTCTGGTGAGTAAGGCACTGCTAATAACCCCCCCCTGTGTGTGTTTGTGTGTACTCTGCCTCCCTAGACTCCCCATGAGAGGACGCCGGCTTGAGTAAGCATGACCGGACAGTGAGCCAAATATAGTCACGTTGCTGATCACCGCCGTCTCCCACAGCTCAGCTCCAGCTGCCCTAGACCCTGGACCGCTTGGAGCTGACCATGCACCAAGACAGAACTTCTCCCCTTTCCTGAACTGACTCTTCCCATCCCCTCACATTGTCACTGTGATTCTGCATGAGAAACAATAAAATAAAAGAAGGTTCCCCTTGTCACGCCAGCTTGTCTCCCGTATCTCTGTGCCACTTGAGTATTGGGTTTCCAGCAGGACCACAAGATCAAGACCTTGTCATGGCCAACCCAAACCTAAAACCCACTGAAAATCTCTGGAATCTGATCAAGAGGAAGATGTATGGTCATAAGCCATCAAACAAAGCTGAGCTGATTGGTCATTGTATGCCACTCCTGGTGCAAAAATTCAAAGAGCAACATGAAAGACTAGTTGTTAGCATGCAAAGAAGCATGATAACTGTGATTAAATTGGGTTATTCCACCAAATTAAACCAGAGTAAAAACAGAAATGAACTTTTCTTTTTCTCACTCAAAACTTTTTTTATATTCCAATTAAATTTACTACTAGCACTATTTTTGCCATTCAAACTGGTTATACAAGAGGATAATGACATTCACAGAAGGGGCTTTTATACTTTTCCTAATTGAAAGAGATTTGGATAAGGTGATCACCTAATCAGTACCTCATTAAGAAAAATGAAATGTGCTTGTATTCGAATTCAATCATAGACACTGGAATAAAATGGCTGCCATACATAGAGATGCTGATTTTAAAAAAATTGAAGGGGTCTCCCATTTTTTTCCAGAGCTTTATGCACATACATGTACAATTATATTGGATATAAATATGGATATTTAGATGTACAAATTCATTTAATCCAGACAGAGGTTGTTAGCTAACAGGTTAAATTATTTATAATGTTATGAATTAACCAGTCTTAGATGGCAAAATATAATCTATTTATAGAAGGAGCGTAGGACCTATTTAATATTCATTTAATGCCCTCTACTGGCCATCTGTAGACAATATCATTTAGAATTTGATGTGAGATTTTTGCATTAATGTATTTGCTTCAGGTTTATTTTGCAGCCAACTTTGGTCTTCTGAGCTCAATTGTGTATTCTGTGTGTGGAGATTTAAAACAAAAAAACAAACAAAAAAACCCCCCCAAAGATAATAAAAAAAAAATAAATTACAGCTGCAAGCAGCTATAATTGGGCCCTCGCACTGACACGCGTGTTGGCCGGATGGAGGTGGATGTGGTCAACCAGCTAGAAAGAGTACATCAAATTGTAAAACATGTAATTTCCAGTTGTATGTGTGAATGAAAGCAACTTTCTTTTTCATGGCAAAACTGTTTGATGAAAACCCAAAAGTTTTGCAATTTAACATTGCAAAGGCCTTTAGATTACACTCACCAAATACGATGTGGTTCTGATTAATTTTCTAGGAGGAGTTTCTTAAAGTACGTGGCAATTCTGGCACAAGTCAAAAATTTTGCCAGAATTGCACAGTTAATTCAAAATGGTTGAATTCCAGGTAGGTTAAGGATGTGGCTCCAAAAGACTTTTTTGTCTGTCTTAGGCTGTTACTTGTGTCTACCAAATTTCGTACATGCAGGGGACACATGGTGCCAGGGCTGCTTTGTTTTAATTTTCTAGGTGGCGCTATGGAGCCGTTTTCCACCCCAATGCAAGAACCATAAAACATGTAAATGTTCACCAAATCTGAGGCACCTGCGAAGTTTAATTAGTTTTTTGAGTATGTTTAGGCCTTCAAAAAAGCGATTCATTATTGGAAAAAACCCAACAAATTTTAAGCTGCAAGCAGTGATGGTCGGGCCCTTGCACTGCTGCGCTTGTTGGCAGCACCTCCATGTTTGAGTTGGATGTGGTCAACCGGCTAGGAAGAGAACATCAGATTGTAAAACATGTAATTTCCTGTTGCTAGTAGGTTGTCTAAATACTAGAACGTACAGTGGGGGAAATAATAAAAAATATTTATTAATTAATAATACAGTGGGGGAAATAATTAATAATCTGTGGACAGGTGTGCTTTATACACATAATGAGTAAGATCAGGAGCATCTGTAATTGATTGTAATCTGTATGCAACGTGGGCACACAACCAATCTGTGTGAGCCAGGATTCTGGCTGGATTGTAGGGGATCAAATACTTATTTCTCTCAATGACATGCAAATCAATTTATAACTTTTATGTAATGTGTCTCTCTCCATTAAAATGAAACTACCATAAAAGTTAGAGACTGATCTTTTCTTTGTAAGTGAGCAAACTTACAAATTCAGCAGGGGATGAAATAATTATTTCCCCCACTGTAAATGTGTTCAGACCACAACTCCTATTAAACATTTGAAGACTGGTGCAGATTAGACATTGTATGTGTGAATTACAGCAACTTCCTTTTTCATGGCAAAACATTAAAATTCGCCACGGTGCCACGGACACACCATTCAACAAAAACTCAAAACTTTGCAATTTAACATTCAAAAGGTTTTTAGATTACACTCACCAAATTTGAAGTGGATCTGATTAATTCTCTAGGAGGAGTTTCGTAATGTATGTGGCCTGGAAATGGCAAAAATTGTGCCAAAATCGCGCAATTAATTCATAACTTCCTTTTGGGTTTAGAATTTGGCTACAAGAGGCTGTTAGATGTTTTCAGGGCTGCTCGCACTGCTAGGTGCTCGGGCCCTAATAATTCAATAAAGCAGCAGTTGAGTCAGGCATGCAAGACATCAGCAGTCCTGGAAAACAAAACCAGCCAAACAGATTGTCAGGAAAAATTCAGATAATATTAGTTTATGATCCAGTGTCCAAGGTTGGCTCATGCCCAGGAGTCAGCCTAGGGCCCCGAAGACTCAAGGCAACATGGACCACTAGCAAACTGGCTGGCTAGCTAAATCCAATTTCCAAGTGGATAGAGCTTTAGCTATTAATTGCACAACAAGGATAAGCTGGCTGGCTAGCAAAAACAAAAGAATCCTTACTGCTGAACATCACTGTTAAATACCTTTTTCTGTGTCTGAACGACTTGTGTGCTTAGGATCGTTGTCTTGCTGCATGACCCACCTTCTCCTGAGATTCAGCTCATGGACAGATGCCCTGACATTTTCCTTTAGAATTCACTGATATAATTCAGAATTCATTGTTCCATCAATGAAGGCAAGCCGTCCTGGACCAGATGCATCAAAACAGGCCCAAGCCATGATACTACCACCACCATGTTTCACAGATGGGATAAGGTTCTTATGCTGGAATGCAGTG
>JAQQZX010000040.1:16789038-16803938 GCA_030068355.1 Notoglanidium maculatum | reverse complement strand
TGATATTCGTGATCAGCACCCAAAAATCTATAAGAAACACCCAACAGTGTTCAAGAAGCAAAAACTTTGTTGTGCAGCGTTATTGGCCCAAAAAACTAAACTTTAAGCAACTGACCAAGACACCCCCTAAAGATTTTCCTTTTACCAAATTTATCACAGATATAATCAAGTTGGTGTGACAAAGGAAAAATTATGCTCAACTCACCCTCTTATTTACCTGTCTAGGCTTATTTGCATCGGCAATGAAAATAAGAGATAGTTATTTATAGCATATTACACTGATTTTAATGGTTAGTGTTAGGTATGTCTACTTACATAAACAAAAGTAAATGGTATTTGTACAACAGGCAAACATTTTCTCTTTCCTGGGGTCAATAATTAGCTTCACTGGTCTGTCAATTCATGTGATATTGCAGTAAGTATTATTTACCATGTAATGCACAATAACAACATCCCTTCCAGAGTCTATATTTTGCTTTTCATTCAATCACACTGGTGTAATGGTGTGTGCCTGATCATATTTTTATTGATGAATTAACTCTTCAGATCATCTGCCGCGGCATCATTAATCAGATATAGGCTGCTATAACAGCCTCAACTTGCACTAGATGTTGGAAAATGGCTGTGGGAATTTGTTCATTTAGCCACAAGGGCAGTAGTGAGGTCAGGCACTCAGTAGTTAGTACTTGATTACTACAGTGTGTCCCTGCAGTAAATTATGTTAATTTCCTCCACGTTTGGAGAACTTAGGACTGTGCTATTAAGAATATATATTATTCAATATTTTTATTGGCATATAAGCGAGACAAAATAACTTCCACTTCTGCCTTTCAGCCTTTATCCTGATTGTCCACTTCATGCTCACAGCTGTCTATGAACTATTTACAGTTTTATGGAGTTTTTGGTTGTTACTAAATGCAAATGAGTTGTATCTGGAATGTGCTTTGCAAGTTACAGGTGGTCAATATTCATACATAAGTACGAAGAAAATCAGCCTTGTTAGTCTGGCAGAAAAGTTTAGTTCAGTTAGTCCAACTCAAACATTTATACACAACACTACAAAAAGATAAGTGAGGCCTGCTGGAAAAGATTTGGGCTGTTCTCTTAGTTCCTGTGAAGGGAAATCCTTATATTACATCATGCAAAGACATTCTAGGCAATAATGCGTTTCCAATTTCACACATCCCACCTCTCCTTTAAGTTCCAGGAGTCTCCCTCATATTGCTAGTGGCCCCCTGACTTCCGCAAATTATATACAATGTCCCGGAAACCCCCTTTTTTTTTTTGAGAGCAAGCGAGCATGTGAACAAGAGAGAGAGCATGCACATGCGTGAAAGATGTAGCGAGACGCCCTGTATGGTATGAGAGGCTGTTTAGGGCAAAATTGCTAATTATTACTAAAATTAATAATTATTAATAAGGGTCAAAAGTAATGATAGTGTTGCTCGCTGCACTGTTTGCAAAAGTGGCTTTTCTATTGGCCATGGTGGGATAAATGACTGTAAACGACATGTTGAGGCGCATTTAACAGGTACCATGCATTAATGGGATGTCTGACAACCAATAGGTGAGCTCTCTCCAGCACCAAACAGGAAGCTGAAAAGTGTGTACAAGAGCATGATGGGAAATAATCTCAAAAGGAATCTAGCTGCAGTCTTTCATTAGTGACCTTGCAGTCTTTGCAAAATCGTATATACTGTGACTAAGAACTCCGTGAATGTGAGAGGGTGTCAGACTAGTCTTTTAAGAGTCTTTTCAGAGTCTTCTAGTGCATGGTCAGCATAAAGTTGCAATAGAATAAAACTGACTTTATGAGTTACATATATGAGAATAATATAAGTATACATTTTAATGTCGGATGTTCTGCATTAGGCCTGCCCAACTTGTTATACAAATTAGACAAAATTACCAAACAAACCACTGAAAGTATATTGTGCTCTTGCACAGTCACCCTGGCTTTTGTGTGTGTGTGTGTGTGTGTGTGTGTGTGTGTGTGTGTGTGTGTGTGTGTGTGTGTGTGTGTGTGTGTGTGCGCGCGCGCCCAGGGATATGGGGGGTGACCTCCTTGACATGAGTTTTTGCAGGGTGGGATGTCTACAATTCTGAGGCAACAGTTTGGAGAAGTTATACTCCACATACCTTTGGCCACATAGTGTTGGTAGTTCCAGACTTCTTGGAAAATGTCCTACAGTTCTTTTGTCTCTGAAAGTAAAATCTTTTGATGTCTTCATAAGAAACAATGTCAATGTTGTAGTATACAGTGCATTTTTTTAAAAATATACAAAAAATCTTTATGATTAAATAGTTTCAGGCTAGTTTTCAGGTTTCTCCCATTTTGCTGTAGCAAGGGGTCAAAATTCATATGCTGTGGCTAAATCACTGATGATGGCACATCTAAAGAAAGCAATGTCTAAACAAAAACACAAAGAGTTGTATTCAGAGTTGAGTTAAGCACACATAGTGAGGATTAAATACTGACATTCAGCACATTGCTAGTTAGACCTCGGATGTAACTACAGACTTGAGCACCATTCAGAGGTTACACTAGAATTGTATCTCTCAGTTATTTATATGATTGGGACCTTGGACATGAGCACATTTTCCTTGGATAATCTTGGCTTCCGTGAGAAGCAGTATTAAGTCCAGTGCCATTGTCTGACATTTTAATGTAACCCCAATATGTCATGCTGAAATTCAGTTAAACCAAATTTGCTAGGACTGTGACTGTTCATGATTAATATTAATATATTGCCAATATACTAGACCCCATTAATCATTACTGCAATCCTTCCCAACTTTATTCATATCTCAGTCTTTTTTATTTTTAAACTGCCTCTTACTTTCATCTCCTATTCTCCTGGTTGAAACTTGAAAATCCCACTTCTCTGGTAAATAACTGTATACTCAATATTATGAAGTTTTAGAGTGGATATATGAAACAAATCTGCTGAATCTGCTGATCATGAATTCACTTTGTTGGCTCATTCTCTTTCCCATGAATGACTTGTGCAGACAGGATGTGACTTTATATGGGATTGATCTTTGACCTGGCCTAATATTTTGTTAAAAACATGAACTTTGGCTGATATCCTCAAGCTGTAGTCCTTCATAATAAAAAAGACAGATGAGAATAAATTTATCAGCCACATCACCTCTACCACTCTGGATTGCATTACTTACAGCATACGGTATAGTCTAGCTGACTCAAATGTAGCACAATGCAAGATGATCTTTGCAACCCATCTGTTTCTTACATTTAAAAGATTTAAATTAACTGTTTGACACAAAGACAAATCTTAAAGCCACCAAAAAAAATGTGAGGTCTGATAGTGCAGCAAAATGGTTAATGATTTATGAGAGCTCAATTGGCTTCTCCTGTGACTTTTTCTTTCTTTCTTTCTTGTGATTTTCTTTTTCTAGAAGTTAGCACAAAAACATCCCCCCCCCCCCAAAGGAAAATCTGAATAAGTCATCCATTCCACTGAAGAATGACATACACCAGGCTGGTGCTCTCCACACACGTGGTGCTCACATTTTACACGTGTCACGGAGATCTCATACTTGCCCTTTACTGGGTAAGGCGTTGTTACACAGAACACATGGAGAGCTTCAAAAACAAGCTACCTCACCTTATAAATTCATATTAAGAAATTATTACTCCTTACATAATTTTATAGAAATGATGCCATCCGCTCTAACCTCTGAATTAATCCCCTAAATTAGAGGACATATATTGAGGGCAGCAGACTGGAAGTCTGGTACCCATCTGTGGAAAAATCCAAATAAGTGCTGGTCATTTAGACTTTTACAGAAGCAGAGTAAAGATTTTGCTCTGTTAGGATCTAGCCATAATAACCAAAAATAAAACAGGAAAGCCTTGGCTGACAAAAGGTTTCATCTAAATAAAAGAATATAAGGAAGTAGGCAGCCAAAAAAGAATACCCTTTACTCCTTCACATTTACTGTAGTTATTATCCAGTCAACTACTGACTGTGACTTTGCAAAAATGGGCACAAATGTTTGTATACAATAAACAATACACACAAAAATCTTCTATTTACAAATAGGAGAAATTGTTTCCTCTGACCTTTTCTGTGCTTGCAGCCTAAAACATTTCTGTGCTTTCAGCCTAAAGGAATCCTGCTGTTGCCTTTAATTCTCTATTTGGTATTCCTGCAATGAAGCAGGATTCAAAGTCTTCGAAGCTCAGCTTGTTGTTCACACTACTTCCATCACTGTCCTTTGGTTTAGCACATTAAAACCAGTAGACCTGAACCCAAACATGGATGAACAAAGCACACCTTGTTCTGTGAGGCTGCACAGCTGGAACCAAGAAACAGTGTGAGTGTGAAAGTGAACGCCAACTAAGATTTACTGCTGTATTTTTTTTTCCACAAAGTGTCTTTAAAATATACACCCTTGTTGGTGAGACATCAAGATCCAGCAGCATACAACACAAACGTTCAGACATAATGTGTGCAAATGTTGCTGAGCCCCTTCACCCAGTGTTGGCAGCCTGACAGAGCTAAATGCATACGCCACTAGGTTTTGCATTGTGATTGACACACCAGAGAAAAAAAGCAAAAGGATAATGGAAAATGAATCTGAGCCTGCCATTTTCCAACATTCAAGGAAAGGCATTTAATGGTATAAGGAAAATCTTTCTTTCTTTTTTTTTCCCCTCAGAGTGTCAGACCAAGCTGACGTGTCCATTTTTCCTCTGAGACTCTTAAGAAAGTGCTATTGGCAGTTGAATGGCATTTTTAAGGGAAAGGAAAGCATTCAAAGTACTTTGGCAGAAGTCTCATCCAATATCTGCTAACAGAAAAATTAGAGAAGGAATGAGGTGATTTGTTGCTGATTGATTGAATCTATCAAGAATGGTTCAGTCACTGTAAGTTCATGCATCCTACCATGATACATTCTTACCCCAAGAGTTAAACATTTGAATAGAAGATGGAATATCAGGTTTGTCAGAATTTATTTATTTCCAAGCTTTAAAATCTGTAAAATATCAATGCATGTGTATGTGTGCACAGATACACTGACTGACCACTTTAATAGGAATTGCTTTTCACCTGCCCATTCGTGCAGTTATACAATGGTCAGGAGCTTCAGTTAATGTTCACATCAAGCATAAGAATGAAAAAA
Source organism: Notoglanidium maculatum (assembly GCA_030068355.1). NCBI lineage: Eukaryota > Metazoa > Chordata > Actinopteri > Siluriformes > Auchenoglanididae > Notoglanidium > Notoglanidium maculatum. The sequence goes on along the minus strand of JAQQZX010000040.1, from coordinate 16,798,787 downwards.
GTGTGATCACTGCAACTTTAATTGTGGCATGGGAGCTGGTGCCTTATGGACTGGTTTGAATATTTCAGAAACTGCTGACCACCTCAGATTTTCCCCACACAAGTGTATCTAGGATTTACACAAAATGGTGCAAAAAACAAAAAACATCTAGTGAGCACCAGTTCTGTGTGCAGAAACATATGGCGAATGGAGGAGAATGACCAGACTAGTTTGAGCTAACAGAAATGAAATGGTACTCCAATAGCCAATATTTCAATAAGCAGTAACCACCATAGTGAACAGAAAAGCATCTTAGAATGCACAATATGATGAACCTTGGCTCATAGACTTAGACAGAAGAAGACCATATGACGTTCAAACTCCTGTCAGCCAAGAACAGGAATCCGAGCGCACAGGATCACCATAAGGGGACAGTAAAAAACAGACATATGGAACCTTTGGCACCTTTGCATGAGAACATCCTTTATGTAGAATATGCAAAATTGTATCATTGTTTCTAAAGAAAAAAAAAGTCTGTTTATCATCTTGTTGAAACAGGTGTCCCAACCTTTTCAACCTGGAGCTCTTCCTATTGTATTTGTAATGCAGTGGTGTGTTTGATGTGAATATGTGGCATAAGAAGAGGGACCATGTTAAATATCATGTCTAGTGTGCTTGAGGTCATACTGTCCCTGAAGGAATGTCCTCTATGAGTTGCCAAGGAAAACAGCATATGATGTGACATGACATGTTACTGCATGTTCCATCTGCCTCTTTCTCTTGTAATGGTGAATATATTGCAGTCAAATACCTCTTTAGGGATGGTCCCATTGTGCCAGTTTTTGTGTTTGTGAAATCTTCTGAGAAGGTACACTCCCCACAAGTGAGTTAACTGATGGAAAGCCTGGAACTGTATCAAGAATAAATGGATTTGAGTGGTTTATTTTGTTGAGTAAGGTTTTGTAGATTTACTTTTGCTTTGCCCACCAGCTAGCTAGAGGGCTGTTATTTTCTGGAATCTCTCAGTTCACTGTACTGCAGGAGCACGAGGTACCGTCTTGAGACCCTTGGTTGATCAGTTGAGTTTTGAACTCATGTGGGCACAGATTTCAATCTAGAGATTTTTCTTCTTATTTTTTTAAACATTATATTGAGATTCATTTGTGGCAATATTATGCTGACATTTAGCTTGCATAGCTTTTTTCAGGCACACCTACAGAAAATTATATGAGTACTTATAAGTACTTGTATAAGTTCTGCTTTTATTACAGTATGCCCAGTAGCAAACCCAGCAGATCTGAGTTGTAAACACCAGTGGCACAAATACTTTTCCATACGCCATTGCAGAAGTATAAATCAGCTCAATCTCTGTTCGTGAATGTGGAGATATTTATGTTTATTTGCACAGAGGACAATCCATCCACAGGCCCCGTCTTCTTATCTTGAGCATAACGTAATGTGTGTACATCCAGGGGAAAAAATATGACTATGTTTAGCCTCACAAAAGAGGAAGGATCAGATAATGATTAGGTTGCAGGTAAGCAATTTCTTATTGAGCTACTGATTATCAGGAGATGAAGCTGCTAGAATGTCATTTTCAGAGCTGGCCAATGTGCACTCCAACCACAATGTTTGCTTAGATTGCACTTGTCAGGGTGCAGACCTTTCAACCCCACCACTCCCAGAAGGCATCTCTTTAAAATCTATTGGAACAAATTCTTTCCACAATGACGAGAAGACACACACCTCCACATACAATTAGGTCGAGTGGGCATTTGGGCAGTGACAACTTTCATAACTTTCATCTGTACACCACCACACTAGATTTTAAATGAAGTGTAGTGTAGTGTATGAATTTCAGCTTTAATTCAAGGCATTCAACAAATTATTGCATTAACCATTTAGGAATTACAGCCATTTATACATAGTCCCCTAGGCTGAAAAAACAAAACAAAACAGATGCATCACAGAGATAGCAGAAATATTAGGAATGTACATTCTTAAAAAGAAGGAATGCACTGGCAAACTCGGCAACAAAAAAAAAAATCCCTGGAAGACCTTGAAAGAAAACTAAAGTGGATGATCAAAGAATTATTACCTTGGTGAAGAAAAACCCCTTCACAACATCTAACCAAGTCAAGAACACTCTTGAGGACATAAGCCTATCATTGTCAAACACTTTGCTAGAAAGCCTGCCCAGCAGGCTGGAACAAGAATTCTTGGACAGATGAAACCAAGATTAACTTGTATCAGAATGATGAGAAGACACTGCATGGAGAAGGAAAGGAAGGGGTCATGATCCTAAGCATACATCATCTGCCAAACATGGTGGACTTGGGCATGTATGGCTGCCAATGGAACTGGGTCACTGGTGTTTATTGATGATGTGACTGGTGATAGAAGTATCAGGATGAATTCTGAAGTGTATATAGCTATACAGATTCAGTCAAGGCCCTGTGGTGGACTGGCGACCTGCCCAGGGTGTATCCCGCCTCTTGCCCGAAGATGCTGGGATTGGCTCCAGCTTCCCTGCAACCCAGATGGATAAAGCGGTATAGATAATGGATGGACGGATGGATTCAGTCAAATGCTGCAAAACCAATAGGATGGTTCTTCACAGTACAGAAGGATAGTGACTCAAAACTTGAAAGCAACAGAAGAGCTTCTTAAGGCAAAGAAATGAAATGTTCTTAAATGGCAGGGACAGTCATAGCAACTGAGCACACTTTTCACTGACTACAGACAAACTGAAGGCAGAAACAAGCAAGCAGCAATTGCAGTAAAGGCTGCAGTTAAGGCCTGGCAAAGCATCTCAAGGGAAGAAACACAGTGTTTGGTGATGTCCATGGGTGCTAGACTTCAGGCCGTCCTTGGCTGCAAAGGATCTGCATCCAACTATTAAAAATTATGCTTATAATTATAATTAGGTTAGTTTGTCCAATTACTTTTGAGCTTGTGAAATTGGAGGAACTATGTATGAATGGCTGTAATTCCTAAATGCAATATACAGTAAATGTAATTTTGTTAACCCTCCTGAATTAAAACTAATATTCTACACTTCTTGATGGCTTACATTACATCTTGATGGCTTAATTTCAAATCTGTTTTGGTGGTGTACGCAGGCAAAATTAAGAAAACTGACTTCATAGCCTGTCACCAACAGCACATGTACAAATAATCCTACTCCTTTTTATTTCACAGGAACTGCAGGCATGCAGGTGCAGAATGAATAGATTTTTTTTTATCTGGGGTTCTCACATATTCTAAGTCATCATAAGCAATGATGGGAAATGCCACAGTGGAGGAAACATGCTCTAGTTTAGCGTGTATGTACTTGTCAAAGAAAGAGAGCACTTACTCACTGGTGACTCAATTATGCATTGTGTGTTGTCATAGCTACTGCTTTTAGTAAATAAGACATTAACATTCACTCTCATTCACTCACCAGATGCTTTTGTCCAGTGCCTGTGTTTCTACTTCAAATACAAAATGTAATCTAATGGGTGTGTACCTATTCAGGCATGTAGAAGGTTATGAAAATATGGAAATTGTAAAATTTTCTCCACAACAAATATGAGATCTACTTGTCATGAATGAGAGTCTTACAATGTCCGTGACACCACAAAGAAGTGGTTCATACTAGCCAGTAATACTTGACCTCACAGCTTGAATGATGTCACTGATTTTCCCTTGTTTTGTTTCACTATAATCAGACTCTTTCATTTGGCAGTCTCTGTGTCGCCACTAATCTGATCTGTGCAGCAGGGATAACTGCTTATGACCCAGAACAAGCTCTCAGGGAGACATCAAAACGCTGTAAATGGAGGAAGATTAGTGGATAAAATAACAACAATACTTAAAACAGGTGACTCCTTCACGTTGCTATGAGCGATGAAACTTCAAACACATAACTATATGAGAAGGGACGTGTCATTTTAAACACACGATGGACTATTACATACAGCACTGTGCAAAATCTTAGATACATTGCAAAGAAATGCTGTAACAAAGATGACTTCAAAAATAATGAATTTATCACTTTCGACTTAAATGAAAAGTACTACAACGTGCAGTAAACTGTATGAACCTAAACAAAGTCAGTATTTGGTGTTACGACCCTCTGCTTTTTCTTCCAGGTACCACTTTGTGCAGTTTTATAAGGAAATGAACTGGTACATTTTTCTGAGCCTCTTGGAGAATCTGACACCGTTCTTCTGGAGACTTGACTGTTGCACTTGATTCTTTTTTTCGCATGCAAATCCCAGGAGCCTTCATTCTGTTTTCTGTCTGAAAAGTGGTCTCTTGCATAACATGTTGCTTTCTTTACTGACATACAAACATTTTTCAAATACAAATTATTTTTTGGAAATGTAATGCTTGGAAATCTAAAATGTTTTTATTCTAACTCAATAATTTACAATTCATAAAATAAATATCTATATCAAAGTTTGTACAACAAAACGAGTGCCTAAGACTTGCACAGTACTGCACAATAAGAACAGTGTTACATAATGAAACGCTCACTGCAACAAAAGCATGTTGGCATAAAATTTTTAGTAGATAAGACTTACAGAATCCAAAATATAATGAATTAAAACCAATAGAAATAATAAGATAGGAAAGAAAATCTATGACCTTGAATTCTAATTTTTTCTAAAGGATGGAAAATCTGAGGATTGTGCCTGCAGCCTCATGCATGATCAGGCAATCACAAGAAGTTCGGGGTTCAGGAAAAAGGATACTCTTCCTATGTTAGGTCAGTTTACATGCCGACAGAATTATGCCACGGAAAACATTACTATAAAGACAAACATGTTTAAGCAAGTAATCACCCGATGCCTTCTTAGATTCTTAACTGACAAAGGCTTCAGCATAATATGTCCTTTCTTTTGGCAAATGTTTAAATAAAATTTCACACAAATATTTGGAATGAGGTTTGTTATTAACAATATGTATATAAACACCAAAGCATACTTCCTTATAGTCTAATGGAGATGAAATTTATGGCATTGGTAAGTGATCAGTAACTTTTGTGCAAAAAATGTCAGGAAATTTCAGTCCTTTCCACTTAAGTGGTTGCCGACTCTACATTTGCCACTTGTTAGGTACACAGATACAATATTCCTATTATTTCTTAGTTCAGTTTGCACTGCCTACTGTTTGTGATTAATTTTTCACTAATATATAATATTTCACTAGTATTGATTCACAAATGTTACAGCATCTTAAAAAGTCAAGGGAAAAATACAGCTAAATAAAAATGTTAAAGGTCCTGCAAGTCTATGCAACTCACCAAACAGTACCATGTTATTTTGAAATGGAATGAAGATGTCCCTTCATTTCATTGTTGCAAAAATGGCAACAAGTACATACACTATGACTAATAGTTTGGGTTCACCTGACCATCACAACCACATGTGCTTTTTCAGCATCCCATTCCAGATTTAGTGCTTTTATACTAACCTCCACTCTTCTAGGAAGGCTTTCCACCAGATTTTGGAGTGTGGCTGATTTGTCCATTCAGCCACAAGAGCATTAGTGAGTTCAGACACTGATGTGGGGAAGAGAAAGCCTGGGGTGAAATTGGCGTTCCAATTCATCTCAAAGCTGTTCAGTGGGGTTGAGGAGTGGCCTATACAGAGTCCTGACAAGTTCTTTGACTCCAAACTTGGCAAAGCATGTTTTTAGTTGTGGCTCAGTGGTACTGATCAGAAGATCAGGGCCCAGAATTGCCATACGACTACTGTTGGGCCTTTAAGCAAAGTCCTTAACCCTCTCTGTTCCAGGAGCACTGTATCAAGGCTGACCCCTTGCTCTGACCCCAGCTTCATAACAAGCTGGGATTTGCAAAGAAAAGAAACAAATAAAGGCTTCTTCATTGACCTCACTGTGTCAACAAGGGCATCGTCATGTTGCAGCATGTTTGGGCCCCTAAGCTCAAGTAAACAAAAACCGCAGTATGCGAAGACATCCTATACAATCGCGTGCTTCCAACTTTGTGGCGACACTTGGGAGAAGACCCACATGTGGGTATGATGGTCATGCATCCACAAACCTTTACTTTAAAAGGCATGTAATGATGAGACTTGTAAAATTTGCCACAGATCAGTTCTGTATGTAGAAAGTGTACACCTGCTATCACTTTTTAAAGTATTATTATTATTATTATTGCTAGAGGCCCTGAACATGATATCAGTTAGCAATGGAAAGATAAATAGGTTGAAGTGTAGAGCAGTGGTTTATGTTTACGGCCTTTGGCAGATGCCCTTATCCAGAGCAACTTGCAGAAATGCTTTGAAGTCTCCATCAATAAATACATCTTCTATAGCACAAGAGTTTATCATCATTTTAAAAAAAGTGCTAATTGGTTTATGGTAAAAAATTCTGTGCAATTTCACTCTGTCTAAGAAATTCACATGACTGGCTGGTGAATGATCATGTGAAAAAAAAAAAAAAACCGTCAAGGAGGTTACCATATAAAAGACCTCCTAGTTGTTGTATAGGTTTGACTTACATACATCAAGAGGTATGCTGTCAGTTTCTGTAGAGGCTATAATTTAGATGTGTGCCATTGCATGAAAATCTCTCTATACACAGTATATTCATGATCATACAAAATATGAAAAACAGATATTAGTAGCTCTTCTTTGAAGACTATTGACCACACTACGTTTTGTGTCCAGTTGTGGCTTTGTTCTTTTCCATTTCACCAATCAGAGCAGAAGAACAATTTCAAGAGCAGATGTGCATAGCTTTCCTACACATCCCAGTAAAGCGCTCCAGTACATACTTTCCACACAACACTTTACTACTTCTTTATGGCAACCCATATCAGGAAGCAGCATATAATTATTTCCAAGTACCTTGGGATCACAGATATTTTCCTCGTCCATGTGACCAGAGTGCTTCAGTGCATACCTGCCACTCTAAATGGTACTTCTTTATAGCCACATCAGCAGAAAGCTGAAAATATTTCTAAATGCTTCTGGAGGACAGAAATGCTTTACATCATCCTTAACATTAGAAAATATGTATAAGTCAAACTGATGTCTGATAGCTACAGCTTAGTTGAATTTAGCTTAGTTTTTGGACATGCCAGTACCTCTGTTGGTTTGAGAAATGGTCCATCAACTAAAAATCTCCATTTAATAACGATCCAGTGGTCGGAAAACAACACTGATGAGTAAGTACAAAAAAAAAAATGTACTTCAGCCAAATTAATTATGGCCAAAATGCAAGGTTCTGACATTTAAAGACAATATAAAACCATTATTATTGTTGTGTAATATAAAAATATAGACCTACGTACATTGTGTTGCCAGTTTATTAGGTGTGCCAGCTCTAAGAGCTAATAAACTTGCAATACCAATGGTTATGGACAAAAACTAAAAATTATTTGAAGTAAGATCCACAGTTACAGATGCCCGAGTGTGGAACAAGCTGGTTAGAGGTCAGAGACAGGCAGATTCATGTTACTGACCTCATTTTCAAAAGCACAAATCTGTTCTAGGAAGTTCACAAAGAATATGTTATATCATCTGTATGTAGTAATACATCATTTTAATCTCAGGAGCTTATATTATATTTACTTTAATTTACCTCAACACCACTGCATATTCTAAAATTTAAATGCTGTGTAACATGTAACATGTGCCTTGTTACCCTAACTCAAATAATTATTTGGACATCTATCTCTAGTGGTGGAAAAAAGGAATCTGATTGCTGAGTGACTCATGTAGACTCATGTAGAGTTTCCATTATCACATTGCTGAAGTGCTTGTAAAGGCCCTGATCAGATTATTTCTGAATGTGCTGAGTTACCAGATTTCTTTGTTCGTGTAAAAGAGCTTGCTGTTTCCATCAAGCTTATTTGCTTGGTGAACATCTAATGAAGTAAGGCCTCTATGAGTGGGGGGAGCAGCACCATATTCAGACGCTTGTAAATACCCTAAAATTCACTGCCTGTTTTGGGGAATTAAGGATTTTAACAGCATCAGCAGAGCCTTTGCAGGATTTATGAGCCCTGCTACTTAAATTTGGTATATTTCAAAAACAATGCTCATTATCTCAAATTTGCCAGAACTGGAGAAAAAAAAAAGACAGGCAACTTGTATGAAAGGTAAAGAACCATAAAACCACTGAGACTTACATTAGGATCGAATTTTAATTGTATAAAATGTTTGCCAGCTAACAAAGCCTAATAACCCCCCATTCCTGACCAACTCTAATCTGGTCACTGTGACTGGAGAGTGACAGAGTTTTGGAAATTTGTTCAGCACTTACAGCTGACAGCCAACAGTACAAGAATAACCACAGTAGAGTAGAGGTGAGGGGTGCATGTGCGTGTGTGTGAGTGTGAGACACAGAGAGAGAGAGAGAGAGAGAGAGAGAGAGAGAGAGAGAGAGAGAGGGGGAATAAAAAAAAAAAAAAAAAAAAAAAGTGAGACTGCTCATAGATGCTGTTGTGCCAAGAGGCGGAGAACTAGGGAGAGGGGCGGTACTATCGAACATTACTGTTTGTTGAGACATTGTACCAGAACTGTTTTTCATTTAGGAAAGAGAGATACACATGAAGAGAGCTTATGTACACTAGATGACAGAGGTGATGTATTCATCTCGGAGAAAGTGACAGGACACATCCTCACTCTCTCACACCCACAGCGCTGGCTGACCCTGGGGGATTCTCATGTCTCCCCAAAGTACTGAGGAACTTCACGCAGCTGCTCTTCCCTGCTACGGAAATCCTGGAGAACCTCTAAACCAACTGTCTTTTCCTCCTATGTTCTCTTTGGAAGGCATCCTCTTGTCCCTGACAGCTCTGGGTTCCTCTGGAATCCCACATTAGAGGATCTATTTACAAAACAAGGACTTCTGTTCAGCTCACATGGTCTTGTAACCAAGATTTTTGGATCTAAATCAAAGGTTACTGGTTCATATTTTCATTTCCAGTGCATAGGACTTTGCATGTCCAAAGGTTATTTGTCTCATCTAATCAATTTTGAAGTCTTCACAAGGATTGTAGAGTGTTTGGGCTTTCACAGCCTTAGGGTCTCCAAACAGACAAAGCTGATTAATTGGAGGCTTGGGAACAGAGACCTGTCTCCACTAACATTTAGGACGCATACCAGCAAACAACAGGAGATTTACACACCGAGAGCAGACAGAGAGTGACTGGGAGAGGAGAGAGGGTGAGGGGATCCTAGTGCCATCACAAGCTGTAATGACTAACAGAGAGTCTTTGTAAATCTTCCTAAAAACATCTGCAGGATACTGAAGTACTACTGCTGAAGAAGGTGAAATTATCTGGTAAGATCTGGCTTAACACAATGTCACATTAAAAAAACTAATTGCATGGTGTTTACCTAATCCAAAGGTGAAGAAGTATAAAACCAAGAAACACAAAGCTATGTTCAGATGTTGTAATTAGAGCTAAAATGCAAACAATGTTAATTATTTTTAAGCTATTAGGAGCTTACATTCAGTAAGATTACCAGGAAAATTTCACACTGGGACAAATTGAAATTTTGGGATTGAGCTTTTGTGTTTTCAAATGAAAACCAACCGATAGTCACAGCTGACATGTTTGCGGGTTCTGAGTCATGTGTGCACTGTTTAGAGACAATGAATACAATAAATACACACCTTTCATCAAAGATCTGCACACACACACACACATATACATATATATAGATATATATACATATACATATATATATATATATATATATATATATATATATATATATATATATAGACACACACACACACAC
>JAQQZX010000040.1:16762990-16787864 GCA_030068355.1 Notoglanidium maculatum | reverse complement strand
TATATATATATATATATATATATATATATATATATACACACACACACACACACACACACACACACACACACACATATGTGTGTGTGTGTGCGCACACAGTATACAAATACACAGTGTATAAATAATGCTATGCTGAAACCTAACATTAACCTTAATTTTTTTTTCTTGAGGACCAGCCAAATATTCCACAAGGCCCAATGATATATGATTATGTATTCCTATTATGAGGAACTATCCGAACAGCACCTCCCCACCCCCACACAGAAACACACGCACACACCAAAATAGCAATATCCAGGCAGTAGTGTCAGTAGTGCCCTCCAGTGTGTACTGTGTCCTCAACAGCATCATCATCTATGGCAGCATGAGACTTGAAGGAATAGAGGGAAAAGAAATGACAAAAGAGGGAAAAAAGCAAAACTGCCACCAAGTCACCTAGCTTTAATGAAGCAGAAGGCAATGACAAATGATTACATATGAGGATCACATCTTTACCCCTCAAAATGACAAATACTCTAAACATAGACCTGGTTGAGAGAAAAGAGATGCTGAAGAGGTCCCGGGAGAAAGGAGTTCTGATACCACATACTTATAAACAGAACAGGATGAAGGTGCTGTGAGGGACTGTTCATCCCTCAGGAAGCTCTGTCCAGCTGCAGTGTTGGACAGATGATGTTGGGGGAAGAGAGTACTGAATTAAGCTTTGTACACTTTCTACAGCTTTGCCAGGGCCCTGTTTGAACCCTGTTTGGTTTTAGGATCATCACTGTGATTTATCAGAAATACAGCATCTTGTCACTTAAATAAGTGCAGAAGTATGCAGCCGGTGATATATTTCAGCTGCTAATCACACAAGATTGACAATTTGTGGATAAATTGTTGAAAAAAAAATTTGTCTCATAAAAGCTGGTATGAGATAAAACAGAATACATTCTATGAAGCATTTTGTCCAAGTAGATGGCTTACTGACATTCTTATTAAGCTGAAAAAGCCTGTTTATGGCAGATTAGTGCTTGGAGTTCATCAGATATTAACAGTGAACCTGGAGCGAATGCGTGTGAAGGTAACACAGTATGAGGTCACTGAGTCAGAAGTTTAAGTCTCATCAGCTGCTACAAGTTTGTGTGGGAAGGGAGGGGATCTCAGTTTGCTCTAATGAGCAAGGAAAGCATTTACGGAATGCCATGCTCAGGTTAAAATCAGAGGGGAAAAAGAGAGAGGAAGCAAAGTGAGAGAGGAGAGGGAGAGGGAGAGCAAAACCTAGTAGTTATGTCCACTCACCCTCTAATTACCAACTGAAACACCGTTGCACAGACACCTCAGGGTGGACTAATGGAATTTTCTTCTGTCCCCCGGGTGTTCTGTAGACACTCCTGAGAGCAAGGTTTAGAATTTAGACTGAAAGGTTCATTTTGACACAAGAACACTAAACCATGGTTTTCTTGATTACTGTAACTGCTGTATATATAAGATTTAAATAGAGCCTTTCCCAAAATGCTTATAAAGCATGAAGATATTTGCATGTAGTGTGTCACTGCTTACCACAGGCTGAAAAGAGAGAGACCATCACAGCCTGGCCTGCTTACTGTGAATGTGTGTACATGTATAATTTGTTTACAAAATCTCTTCTACTACTGCCCTTACCGACTCACATCTGCCCTAGTATCTTCTGTTTCATCACTGTATGAAGACACACAAACCCAGACACAACTTATTTTATTGCATTTCTATAGTTGTGGGTCTCCACACAGTTTTATAAAGGGTTCTGCACAAACACAACTACATGTGTGCATGCACACCCACAGAGATCACGTTTCGCAAAGCAAACAGGAACCCAACACATGTTTAAGTGAGAGTATCAACTGATTTACACTTAAACACAGGCATTGCCTCAATAAGAGCTCTCTTTGGTCAGTTACAGTTTCTCCAGCAGTCGACTATTCAACCCATCATTACACATCTATTAGAACTGCTGTCAGGGATTTCCTCCATGTGTCCCATGAGAAACAGACTTCCCGCAAAGGAATGCATTATTATTTTTTCCTTGAAGCACAAAAGTGGAAAAACTGATGAGATCAGAGTTGTTCTTGTGAGAATCAGTTTACAGACAAGAGGAGGGACTGTGGAGAAATTCTCTATTTTTTTCTTTGTTTGAATAAAAGATTTGTGGATGTTCATGAAGTTTTTTGTGCTTGATCTCAATGATTTACTTAGCAGCTGGACAAAATGCTGAGCTTTGTAAAATCATTTTATCTGTTCATAACAAGTGCTACAAAAATGTGGGAAAATGCTCTATGAGACTGATATAAATTGCCAGCTAAATTATCAGCTATATCAATATATCAGCATAATATGACTGGCTACATTTTGCTCATCTTCACTTTCATTCAAGCCAGTCAGGGTGAGATAAATGGCTGATCAGAATAAATGACCTAGACTCACCACAGTTTCTCCAGATCATGCATGTGTACTTTCCTTGTGACACTATATGTTATCCCAGCCTCATTCCTGGTTATCACTACAATTACACATCTGTCTTTTATTCTGTCTTTCTCTGTTTTCATGCTGATATGTTTTTCATAACCAAATCATCTTCAGTAAAATGTAATAGTATAAAATCTTTTTTTCTTTTTTAACATGGACTGCAGAGAGACTTAATTCACACTGGCTTTACTCCCAGATTTACAAAGATGTTGAAAAGCAAAAGCACTGAACACTCCCATCCTTCTCTCCAGAGGATTCTAAACAGAGCCTAAGGTCAGATTTGTCCATCTTTTGATCAGTGAGAACAAGATGGCTGTTGGTCTTGATTAATAGACCAGAAAAGATGTATTTCCAGCCCAAGTTTAACCAGGAGGCTATTCAATACACAACAGCTTCAAAAAAAGTGGACAAAAATACTGACTGGAGCAAAATATAAAAATACCCTATTCAGAAAAGCCAACATAATCTCTCTATAGATAGTGAATCTTGCAAGCACTATAATATTTAAATGACCTAGCTCTGCCTCAGTGAAGCACTGGGTTGTGTACATACATGTGGACAGAAAGTTCTGTGTGGTAGAACATTGTTCTCTAACCGTATCTACCAGCAGCTTTCCATTAAAATCCCTAAGACAGCATGTCATTCCATCTTAGAAGCCTCTCATTCACCTCCAATCATGTGTCTATATTCAGTTTTCCTAATAAGAAACCACTGTCAAGTCAATTTAAAATTTAGCTAAACATCACAGATAAGTGCCATCATGGATTATAGCAGTCAAACAGTGACGGACTAGATCTCAGACTGTCTGACTGCTGTAAGGTTTGGTCGAAAATCATAGGTAACAACATCTGCACTTTTCATCAAAGTGCCACAAAGTGTGATTTGCCTGAACTGCAGACCGCATCAGACTTTCCACTCTCTGTGAGGTTAAGGCCTGAAGTCAAAGATAGGAGGTGGTGTCTGCAAACACTCAATGGTGGGGCATATAGCCAGATCAGACCAATGCCAGGACATCCATACAAACAAATTCAACTGACATCATTAAAAACAGTCCCAATCACCTAGCAACTAGATTCAGGCGTCTTATATGGTGCACTGTGTGGGTCGTTTGTTGTGGAACAGGATGTCAGGGATGGACTGATGATTATCAGAATGTGGGAGTGTTTAGCTTATTATAGGAACCCAGACTATGTTATCTGCTAAGTCTAATGACCCACCACAAAGTAAACAAATGCTGAACCTCAAACACTGATCACAATCTGTCTCATCTGAAGCTTTAAAGAATGTGGCTTTTGTAATCCCGAGTCAGGCCAACAGCTTTCCAAACTTCTAGATGGCTAAACAAACTAATACTTTCCAACTACACTCCTCACTTTTTCCCCACCAGCTGTATAGGAACATAGTAATAGATCAGACCTATCTTCCAGTTGAAACATAACTGATCCCTGAATACCAGGAGTGCCCAAGACTGCATTGAAAACAGAAGCAGCCTGATGTTGGTGCTAACAAACTCTCTGGCATGTCTATAGCTCAGCAGAGGTGACACATTGCCCATCTGGATCAGAGTAGGATGTACTGAATGCTTTAGAGAGACATGTGCAGGCAAGTCAAGTTGGAAAACATGCTTTGAGAGGATCCCACATTTTAGTCAAATGATTGTATCCAAGTCCTAGTTTACTAAAGACTTTAAAGAATGCAAGTTTTTGTGCCAGCTGTGGAGCTAGGAAGGTTTCCCGTTTTTAATCTTTAGCATTTAGTGATATGTTCTGGCCCTTAGTGATATTTCACAAAGGGAAAAAAGTTCTTTAGTTGCACATTTCTGACAATTTAACAGGTTTTCCTTCTTCCTCTCTGTACTCTTTAATTCCCCCTCACCTAATCTCCTACACTCCCTCTTATCTCTGACATCAGCTCACAGCACAATTAGGTGTGTATTGGGGTTACCATGGAAGTCCCTGCACTGGTCTTGATGGTTTTGCTCCTGGTGTGTGATCTGTTCCCGTTACTGGAAGGCAGCACTGTAGTTCAGGAGTTTGATAACAGTGATGAAGGCCCAGAGCCTGGATTCCTCTCAGGTTCGCGCACTCGTCGGGCTCCAGAATTCCCTGCCCAGGACAAGTGCTCTTATACCTTCATTGTTCCCCAGCAGAAGGTCACAGGTGCTATCTGCGTTAATTCAAAGGAGCCAGAGTCTGTACTGGAGAATCGGGTGAATAAGCAGGAGCTGGAACTTGTTAATACTGAGCTCCACAAGCAGAAGAGGCAGATTGAGACTCTACAGCAGCTTGTGGAAGTGGATGGTGGTATTGTCAATGAGGTGAAACTCTTGCGCAAAGAATCACGCAACATGAACTCTCGCGTGACACAACTTTATATGCAGCTTCTCCATGAGATCATCCGCAAGCGAGACAATGCACTGGAGCTTTCTCAACTGGAGAACAAGATTCTGAACCAGACTTCAGAGTTGTTGCAGCTTTCCAACCGCTACAAAGCACTGGAGCATAAGTACCAGCATTTGTCATCACTGGCAAACAATCAGTCAGCTCTCATTGCTTTACTTGAGGTACAGTGTCAGAAGGGACCCCCAGTAGTGGCACCTAGACCACTGCCCCAACCCCAGCCACAACCTCAACCCAGGCCCTCTCCACCTCTTAACAAGCCATATCAACCATCTACGTATAACCGCAACAACCAGATAACCAATGAGATCCAGAGTGATCAAAACCTCAAAGTGCCACCACCTCCACTACCCACCATGCCAAGTGGCACTCACAGCCCATCCACAACCAACAAGCCCTCTGGTGAGTTTCATTTTTTACTCTGAGACTAGGGTTAAAATAGTGAAGTTTGGTTTATTAACTCATCTCAATCTGGTTACATGTGGCATTAAGAACATTACATCATTAAGTATCAAAAGGTTAAATACATTTCTTAAGCAAATGGTCAATAACATAATAGGAATCACAGTCTTTTGCATAAACAGACCCTTCCAAGCTATTTTAGGGGAACACAAGTAATTGGATAACTGGATTCTCAAATTGGCCACAACCACAAAAAGTGGTTGGCCAAAGAATTCTTTCAATCTGTTGAACATCCAGGAAAAAAACATTAGAGACTTAAAAATGAATACAAATCAAATGTGTTTTTTTGGCCATGCCTTCATATAAACTGAACACACTGGAAGTTTCTCAGGACCATGGTGTGACACACACAGTACAGTAGCATGGTACATCCTCATCTCAGAGGGTATATTACAACTGTATATACAAACCTAAAGAAAAATAGGACCAAGTAACAGTTTACTAAAAAGTACCAGAGAGATAAAATCTTTCTACCTGAAGTCATGCAATAGTCAAACAACCCCCAAAAACCAAACCAACCAACCAACTAAAAACAGTAATGCAGATTCACTGATCCTTCTAGGAGTTGTTATTTTACAAAGATGCACTTTAACAGACTTAGAAGTACTCTTGTTAAAAAGCCACACCAAATCTGTGTAAACCTGGAGAAAAGCAGTGGTAGCTCATGCTGTACAACCTGCACATCTGTCTGCAGTTTACCTTTGTTTACACAACGGGCTTTGTAACATAGTGCAGCCTTTGTATCAGCTCAATGTTGCAGAGAAAGCCTGCTATTAACAATCAGAATTTGAGGCATTTGTTAAGCCACAGACCTAGTTTGTGTATTTTCCTGTTAACTCCACAGTGACAACATAACCTTATTATTTACCTGAGCAACCAAACTGAACGGAAAAATGAAAAACAAATTTAGATCTGTGGTTTCTCATCGTGCCTCATTGTAAATGACACTTACCAATTTATGTATTTTGCCCATAGGCAAATATATATGGGAATCAGAGCTATTTTTATATGTGAAGTAATAAACATAATGGATGGAAAAACTAGAATAAAAACAGCTCTCGCAAAGATGTGATCGTAAGGAAAAGGCTGGTTTAAATTTCAGGTAGTTTTTCCTGGCCACTATTGACTCTGGCTTTCTCATTAATCTACTGCACATACCAATTTCTGTAAAGGTGCTCTGTGAAAATGTTCATTGTCTAACGTCTATGCTTTAAAAATAAAATTGAATTGATGTGATAGAGAGTGACATATGTTAGGTAAGTGTAGAAAAATTAGGAAAAAAAAGACTAAAAAAAATTAGGAAACTAAAACGTGTAAAGGAAACTAAAATAATATAAAAAATTATAATGTAATGTGTACAATGATTATCTAGTAGAAGCCACGATTATGGGGAATAAGTATTGCTCCTTATTCCCCAATTGCATATTTTTGGAAAAAAAGGTCCATGTTATGGCAACCAGTCCATACTGGAAAATCCTCCACAACCAATTAAACAGGGGGAGGATTCCAGGAGAAAGTTTAAAAATGCTGATATACAGGTTTGTAAGAAAGCCTAGCAGGCTCCAGGATAATAAGCCAACAAACATAATAGTCTGCTAATTTTTATGAATACGAACAGGAAAAGTAAACTGAGCTAATACGGAGGTTGAAAACTTCTAAAACTCCTAAAGCTTCTTCCACACATCAGAACGTGCACAGAATGCATTTCCTAACATTTATATTTACCACTGATATTTAGCTTAAGGAACTACTGTCCATGCTGGAACGTTAAAGGTTTAAATGAGCAAAAACAAAACATTACACAAGCTGATGTTTTGGAAATTTCATAAGAAGATGGCTGAAACAAATACTGGCTGAGGTGAGAAGTTTAAAAGCTGTCATAATCACCTGGCTGAAATGAAGGCAGCCGATTACTGTAGTTAGAACAATGATTATTAACCTCAGCAGAGTTTAATGCTAATGGCTATTTATCAAGTAATCTTAGGCCGATAATATAAAGGAATAAATATTTAATATACTTTGGCTTATGATGAGTCCAAAACACAAAAGCACACTGGCAGGCAAGTACACAAAGACATTTGTTTTACACAATGGTACCACTGATGGGGAATTATGGTTAATGTATTTAGTTCATCAGCATGGTCAAACATATTTGTATCTGTTAATTGCTTCAAATAAATGTATATCTGTATTGATATTTGGATTTAAATCTGAACTGGAGTGGCTCAAACCCATTTCTTTAAAATCCCACTCAAACATTTCTTATTATTTGTACCTGCCCATGACATTTTCTAATGAATTTAGTTGGTTCTACTTTCCCAAAACAGCCCTAACCAATCCAGCAGCCTGACCAGGCAGATATAAAGAATGAATGCTTCTGGTTGAGGCTAGACTGTATTTATAGTGTTTATTTCAATGTGAAATTTCTGATATTCTTTCTTGAAAAACAAAACAAAACAAGTGAATAGTGTGCTTCCTAGTCATATCTGTATTTTTATCCATTTAGAACACATTATCGGTTAATTCTAAATAATGTCTTCACATTCTGTTCGTAGAAACTGACAAAATCTCACCACGTGAACGGTTTTCCCAGACAGTCAATAAAATTTGCTCTCAGGGTTGTGGAATTGGATGGCGATTTGTTACACTATGATTTGAAGGAATGTGAGTGTTAAAATTGAGTTATAACACCACATTAAGTTGTAATCTGCTAAATTACAAGAGAATGGTAAAAAAACTTGGTTACATTTATATTTATGATGAGATGTCATTGAACTTCAGAGTAACAAGGGAATTGGTGCTAGTCATGGGATTCAATTCTGAGAGCTTGTATTAAATATTTATTGAACAATATGGAACTTGGATCATTTTTGACACATGACTACATAAAATCATTATACATAACTAGGGAGCTGTGGAAATAGGAAGTGCATTAATAAAGTTGCAACTGTTGCACTGTATTAGACTCAGGCCACTCTTCAGCTTTCATGTTGTGCTTGGCCTCTGAAACGCAAGCAATTTCTAAGGCCAGAAATGGCAGCCAAAGTCAATGCCAGTGTTGTGTTGAGAGCTTTACCAGCTGAAGAGTAAAGGAAACAAAGGCATGAGCCACAGTACATCACTGTGGGTAGCCCACTGAAATGAAATAACCCCCCCAAACTACAGTAATCCCAAAATTGGAAGGTGCACCGAGGGGAATCCCACTAGAAGTAGTAAGAGACTTCCTCAAAAGAAGAGAACACTGTAGGAAAGAGATATGATTTAAACTATGGGATATGAATGAATCACTACAAAAAGGAGTCTTCACATTAATCTTTCAAGGCAGGATCACACGGTTTATTTAGTCATTTAGCTTCTTTTTTTGCCTTAGGCCCATGGAAAGACTGTCTGCAGGCCCTGGAAGATGGCCATACTAACAGTGGCATGTACCTAGTGAAGCCTGAGAATACCAACAAGCTAATGCAGGTGTGGTGTGACCAAAAACAGGACCCTGGAGGCTGGACAGTCATCCAGAAACGCATGGATGGCTCAGTGAACTTTTTCAGGAACTGGGAGACTTACAAGGTACGAGTAAATTTGGCTGTGTATTCTTAGTATTGTATCTTGGGGTATCACCATTTAAGCACTGGTGCATTATGGATAATTCTATATAATCCCATGTACATCTTACTTGTGGTGGCAGTATCTTACACTTACTTTCATCTGCATACCAGTGAAGTAAAGTAATGATCTAAACTTGATTAACGATGACTACTTTCTGATGCTATGACTTCTTCAGTCAATCAACATGACTAACAGCTTCTGACTATGTAATTTGATTTACATAATATGGACCAGAGGTTATGCAGCATCAAGCCTTTAAAAACAATGGAAGGCCAATGAAGAACATATCCTAAGAGGAACTCACCACACCACAAATGGCCATTACGGACATATGCCCTGAATATGTAATGTTATTATTACAGAGAAGGAGCGGGGGGGGGGGGGGGTGTCCATACAAATCATTTACTCAAGCAATCTTGAACACGAGTTCCAAGCCTTGCAACAGGATGGTGGTAAATTTATGGTAACCCTCAAAGACAGATAATTTTCAAGGATATTAGCTGAATTGCTTCCAGAATTAACAATGGACAACTGACAAATCAGGTCTGTAAGATATGTTTGATCATAGTGGAAACACAAAATACAAATGTACAAGTGCAGAAGGAGTTTTATACTGATGGAAAGCATATGCTGACTGATAAAAACCATGTGTGAAAAATTGAGCAGGAAAGGCTGAATCTCTAGAACCACAGTATCCTTGCATCCGCATAGACCATTAATTAAAGAACTAAACACCATGCTGAGCAGTAGGGTGTTGATGACAAACCAACAAGTGTATATAGAACATCACTACTTTTAAGATTACTGTCTCTTTTCATTCTCACAGCAAGGCTTTGGGAATATAGATGGAGAGTACTGGCTAGGGCTGGAGAACATTTACTGGTTGACCAATCAAGCAACTTACAAACTTCTGGTGACCCTGGAGGACTGGGCTGGGCGCAAAACATTTGCTGAATATGCCAGCTTCAGGCTGGAACCTGAGGCTGACTTCTACAAACTGCGGGTGGGACGTTACCATGGCAATGCCGGCGATTCTCTCACCTGGCACAACGGCAAGCAGTTCACCACGCTGGACAGAGATCATGATGCATACACAGGTAGGGACAGGGCGATATTGATTTACTGAATTTGATACATCATCTGTGTGATATAGTACATGATATCACAAGAACATAGTGTTTTAACAGAGACAAGTGGCAAGATCATGAAAAGAAACATTCACAAAGGTGTCGTCTAAACAAATACCAAAGTTGGTGAATGTATATATGTATGTATTCCAAATGTAATATACAGTATGTCATTTTAGGTGTGATAGTTATCATAGAGTGCATGTTCTAATATCATATGCTTATTAAGAGTATACATAAATGTGTGTATTAGGTGCATGAACACTGCATCAGGTTCATTTATGTGTTTTTGTATTTAAATGACTATCGGTGATGGAAAAAAAAAGCTACTTATGTGTGAACAAAATTCTATTTCTTTTAAAAATCATGTAAGCATTTTAAAATTCCCTAAATTTCCTCAATTGATCATCAAATGAAACTAGTCCAGTTGGTATTGTAAATATGCTGTAAATAACACACAACTTGCTAGAGCTATTTATGAATGCATACTTGGACAACCAGCAAAAATAGCTTATTTTTCCTCTCAGGTAACTGTGCTCACTATCAGAAGGGAGGCTGGTGGTATAACTCCTGTGCCCACTCCAACCTGAATGGTGTGTGGTATCGAGGTGGACACTACCGAAGCCGCTACCAAGACGGAGTGTACTGGGCTGAATTCAGAGGAGGAGCCTACTCCCTAAAGAAAGTGGTGATGATGATCCGCCCCAACCCCAACACTTTTCACTGAACAGCATACAAATCAGAGGAAAAGAGTGAATGCTATCCCTTAACATCCACACTCATACATATATAGCCTAAACATACAAAAAAAGTCTAAGATGTTTATATTTATGGTAAAAGGCAACTTTTGGGTGATAAAGGGGACAAAGGAATTCCCCCTACATTTCACATCAAGAAAACTTATGGCCTTCATATTTCACTTGTCGTAACAGTTTCCGCTTTGTAGTCATTGGGAGAAATGATTACCAATATAATTTTGGCTTTGCTGACCCAAACAACATAAAACAGCTTGCTGTTCATATGGAATAGATTTATTGGAACAGATCTATTTTTGAGTGGTCATCTCAAATATGTGATCATGGTAGCTCAGTGGTTAAGATGTTGGATTACTGATTGGTAGGTTGAGTGTTTGAATCCCAGTGCTGCTGCTGCTGGGCCCTTAACCTTCACTTGTATAAATAGGATATATTTAAGTCGCTCTGAATAAGGGCATCTGCCAAATGCCATAAATGTAAAATGTAAATGATAGTACAGCAAGGAATTACTGCTTTCAAAACACTATGTGACGAGACAGAGGATGCACAGTCTGATGGTAGAGAAGTTATGCTCTTAAGAATTCCTGATAAAATAAGTGGTTGATTATTTATTTAAATGATTTCAAATACCTGTCCAATTTCTTACAAATGTATGCATATATGATCTGCAATACCAGAGAGAAATTGGGATAATGGGTCATAAGAAGTATGACCCGATGCCTTGACACTATCAGTATAAGACGGCAGGAAAATGTCTGTAACAGTACATCGGTATTGCTGAAATGAAATCCTGATATGTTCAATGAATACAGCTTGATGTTGTATATACTGCTATTAGCAGTTAAAAATGGCAAAGTAAGAAAGTCAAAGGCAAAACAAACAAACAAAAAAAAATTCCAGGGCCCAGGTTGAGTAAGGCAGCTGATGCTACTTATAAAAAGCAGGACTCAAAATCCACAAGGGCTTCTTGAGCCCTTTGAGTTATATATCTGGCACGTATTTATTCTTTCTTGAAGTTTAAAGACAATGAAAAAACATATCAATAATGCAACAATTTCATATCAATGTAACATGATAAAGAACAATTATGGTACATCTTTTTAGTATTACTCCTGTTAAAATGAAATCTAATATTCAATAATATGAATAAGTAAGAAAGCTGTATTAGAAATGAAAGCATTCTGTATAGAGCAACAGTATAAGTAAAGCAGTTAACGTATGTTAAAAGCCTGACCCAAGGCACAGGGGTTTCTATTAATTTCCCTCACCTACTGGTAATATTACCTCCTGGTCATATATCTTGAAATAAAATGTATAAAAAGTTTGTACTATGTCACTATCCCTATTCTTTGTTTTGATTTTAGATTTTACTACATGTCCAGGTTTGCTTCTGAATAATCAGAAAATTGTACATAATGTACAAATCTAAATGTTGGAACCAGTGAGACCCAGCATATTTCTGTATATATAATTTTGGAGAAAATGTTTATACTTCAAGTGTAACAAATGTACCTGCATCATCAAATTGTTGCAATAATAAACAAAAATGTTCAGCCTGTTGTACAGGTATATAAGGAGATTTGCTGAATGGTGAATGTGTTGGAGAAACGGCATTGACTGTTTGTTTATATCACCAGATTAGTTAACAACTGTCTATCCAACATATAGAAAGTATTTAGTTGGCAACAAGAACAAAGCAAGCAAAAATAACCTTGGGTATTAATTCATTGATACTCCTGAGAATACTCCAAGTAAGGGTACGTGCACACTGCATACAGCACCCTTTTCTCTCTGTGTCTATATACCTAAGTGGGTGATTAACAAAATGCAGATATGTTATTTTTATATTTAACTTTGCATACTTGCTTGTAATTATAGTTGGTATGGGCTATAGACAAGCCACTGCATGAAATATGACAGAAAGAGCATGTATCACTCACCAAAGAGGCTATATTTGTCCTTTTTTTAAAAGGACTTTGTTCTAACTCAGTAAGAGCAGCAACAATGTCAGAAACATTCCACTAGACACCATTTCAGACAACATATTTACAATGCAGAATTGGGTCATACATTTCAGACAACTGAGATATTTCCTAAATTTCCATCCAGTAGTTTCAAGTAAAATTAGTTTTCTTTGGTTTTTCCAAGTTATGAAATTTAGTTGAACGTTAAAATGAGTGGGTGCAAAATTTAGGGTGAGAAATTTTTGCATTCATTGTGCACATACCATGAACACAATAACAAATTTATATACTGCATACATTTTTATTGCAAAAGATGAATGCAGAGCTGCAGTGTACCTCAATCCCACTACAATGAATGAAGAGCAACTGTGTACTGAAACTTAAGCATGCCTGAATCCCATCCTGGTGGAAGCTGGAAAAAGCCTGAGTAGAATACCACTGTTAGACTAAATCAAAACAGTAGACGCATACCAGGTAAACCAATGGCAGTTCCATTCTACATGAATTAGATGGGGGAGGAAAATCAGTGACATGCCACAAGCCTATGCCAATAGGAGGAAATGGAATTAAATTTTATGAACATGTAAGCAAGGTTTGTAGTGATGCCTGATCACGGATTCAACAAGTTTAACAAGCCCATGGATTCAGTGCAAATGGGAGCAGAGCAGCTGGAGGCATTATAACGAATCTGCCATTCTGACTACAATGAGTAAGCATGAGTAAGACTCAATGAGCTGATGTGGTTTCACAGCAGGGTGGTGGTTCTGGATGAACTCAACGAAAGCATTCATGTGATGTGTTGCCAGTAATCTCTACTGAATTTCCAAGGGAGATTAATTTGTCTGTAAATCCCTGCTAAGTAGGATCCCTCTAACACCTGTGTGTCTCCGTCAGCTCTTTCCTCAGACACACAGGGAAAATACCATGGACGGGTGTTTTGGCTGGGGGTGTAGTCCATCCATCCATCCATACATTATCTATACCGCTTTATCCGTCTAGGTCGCGGGGGAAGCTGGAGCCAATCTCAGCAGACTTTGGGCGATAGGAGGGGTACACCCTGGGCAGGTCGCCAGCCCACCACAGGGTGGGGGTGTAGTCATTAGCCCTTTTTACACAGAGATCCCTCAATATTGCCATAAAGGAGACTCCTCAATATGCCAGCTTCGGCTGTTTACACTGAATCAAATAAAGCCATGTCTGTCTATTTTTATGTAGCAAGCCGCCGTTCCGGAACCAGATGTGTGACGTATCAGAGTGTTGGCCTCTACTGTACGAATAACATACTACAAGTCAGAAATATAAATACACCGAACACTTTTGTACATCCGTGTTGTCTTATATGTAGCACCTTGGTCCTGGAGAAACGTTGTCTCGTTTCACTGTGTACTGTATCACCTGTATATGGTTGAAATGACAATAAAGCCACTTGAACTTTAACTTGAACTTGCATACCGGCATTGCTTTCAAAACAATTATGGTAAGGGAACCGAGTAGCTTTTTATTCATACATATATATGTGTGTGCTCTTGTGCACATGTGAGACACTAATGTCCACATGAGACGGGATAATGTATTTCTCTTTTTATCATTTTTTTCTCTTTTATAGCTTACAGTAAAAATGTAAAATGAAAGTGAGTGTTGCGGGCTGTACTGTGCTAGACAAGCCAGAGCTCGCCTGGGTGTCATGGCACTGTTAAACAATTCATGCATGCTCACAAGCCTTATGATTCTGTAAACAGTCATGCTTTTATTTTACTGAATATTGAAGCAATACTGAATTTAAGACTGCCAGTAAAAATAATACTTTTAAGACATTTTATAACCTTAAATTTAGCAAATCTAATTTAAGAATTTTTATGACTTTTTAAGGCTCCATGGGAATGGTGTGGGAAGGGATCTGAGGCAGAAAGGCACGCGGATCTTAGAAAGAGTAGGCAGAGATGCTGGTCTTGTAAAGAAGAATTTCACTGTCAAAAACGTCACATGCATGCGCTGCAATGTCCCTTTTACATAGATGTCGATTCAGACTGCGTTACTTTAGATTCTTCTGCCTCTGAGGTAGAACAAAATGACCCCAATTCCAGATTTGGGCCATTTACACATGAATGGTGAGGCAGAATAAAAGCACAACAATCCCAACTTGAACAGACTGTGTAAAAGGGGTAATTATTTGTGACATAAATGATGAGGCAATATTGGTGTTGTTTAAACTGCTTTCAGTGCAATTAATTCATTAAACTGCTTTCATTAATTTCAGTACAATTAATGAAGTAGGCTCACATAATGTAACAAACATCCAATGCTGTTTAGTATTTGAGTGGTCACAATGGCTGAAAAATGCAAGCCAGATATCTTTATTATTCAATACAAGAATAAGTGAATAGTGTATCAAAGCCTTACTGAATTCCATTTATATGCCTGACATTTCAGGCATCACACACACGCATCCCTCTGTATCTGTGGCTGGTCACAAAGGGTCTGCTCGGAATGTGAATTCCCCTTTCTTTTTTTATATTTCAGTTATATTTAAACCTCATGCTGTCTTTTCTAAACATCGACATCATCATTGATGTATATAATTTAAATCTTACAGTAAAAATAAGAGGAGAACTGAAAATTTCATTTGCAACAAGGACCTCAATAAAAGGTTGTGATGTTGATAGACCACTCCACCCTGCTGAAGCCACACTCTTACTTATGTTGTAATGAAAACAGAGCCATGTAAGGACAATGTATACTTATTCTAAAATGTATTCATGTCAAATTAATGAATCTTCCTCTGACTAGTTGATTTCCATAGTGATCCTGACTGGCAAGAATATGTTAATTATTCATTTTTAAATACGAGTTAAAATCAGTAGTATGGTATACATAAAGCATGCCGTTTTCTTTGTATAAGCAATAGAAAGGATTTTGTGGCAATGGAAATTTGGCTGCTAAATCGTTGCATCACAAAGCTCCACGGAAACGGTTTACTCTGAATCGAAAAAGCAGGGCAACATAAAAGTATATGTTCCCATTAATAAGGAAAAAAATTCTCTAGCCCTTAAAACCAAATGAAGCATGATCTATTATTTGTGTTTCAAAGATTAGGGCAAAGCCTGAAGTAACTATTCATTAAATGTTCAAAGCTGGTGAAAAGCCTAGGATGTTCACAACAAGCACTCACTTGATCTAAAGCAGAAGAATCTAAAGTGGATACTGTTAACCAGTGAAAAGACAAATGATACCGAAGAACATATCAGTGTGAAAAGCATGTCTTTGTCTAATTATGTCTAATGACATAAACCTGGACAAAAAACTAGATTCAACACCACCACTTCCACAATAAGGCTAGAAACAATCGGAGCCAGATCATTTTCAAAAACACTGAAGTCTTCTTACTGATATTAAATGGCAAATGGTTAAGGCTTCACAAAAGGCATCCAGAAAAGCATCCATATATTTGTAAGACTCACCCAGATAAGGGATGCAGGGAACCATTTTGAGGGACTTGATGTGCTCTCTCATCCGGGTATAGTTCTCCTCTTTTGATGTCAAGAAGTCCAGCTTCTCAAAAGTGGCCTTGTCCTTTCGACTGATGAGCTATTTAAAAGCAAAACAAAAAGTGTATTGGTTTTCACTCATGAAGGGTGACATAACCTTTGCTCTTTAAAAATGTGTACTTTTGCTACTGACACAAACATTTAATAGATGGAGTTTAGCATAGCTGCATGTAAAACAAGACTAGGGGAGCCAGTTTTTTTCTGCATTACAGTCCACCAAATAAAATTTTTCAGTCTATTTAGCATAGTTGCCCACAACACTCAGTACAGTGCTAACAGTATAACATGAAATATCTATAATAGATAGAATAATGGCCTGTGAAATGAGGATCATGGGATCAAACTGAAGCTGGGAGAAAAAGAATATATATGCATAATTTATAAAATTATGCAAATGCATGCCAAGAGCTTCAGTTATTTTTTACATCAAACATCAATATGAGGAAACAATGTGATCTCCGTGACTTTGAGGAGTGGAACCCAATAGGGCTTTCTGATGGTGCAGCTCATTTAACACGAGGTTTGATGCGTTGTGCGTGTTGAGCTGCTTTTCTGCTTACCATGGTTGCAAAGAGTAGTTATTTGAGTCACAGCAGCCTTCCTGTCAGCTCAAACCAGTCTGGCCATTTAGTATCTTTAATATCTCCCATCAACCAGGATTTTCTGCCTGCAGAACTGCTGTTCAGTGGATGTTTTTTTCTACACCAAGCCGTGTAAACTCTAGAAATTGTTGTTGTGCATAAAAATCTTTGTAAAATACTCAAAACAACCATGCCACTCTCAAAGCCATGCACTGTAGTCACATCAGGCTTTCTAAAACCTAAATGCCTAAAGCAGAGAATTAGTCATTTTGCTGTCTTCTGTGTACATGAGCTTGCACATGCGTCTTGGCTGTGATTGACAGGGGAGAGAGACTATGCTATTCCTCCAACACAGACAGCACGGCTCTATTTAAACTCTTGATTCCTGGCCATGGATAACGGTGGCATCATTAGTCACCTTTATATAGCAAATCTCCAGTCATGTAGTAATACTGTTTCTGTATAAAGAATAATGCGTAATGAATTATAAATTACAAATGAATTTACAAATGTCTATTATGAGCTTCATTACACAAATAACAAAACCTTAATTATCCTCGTCCACGTGTTCTTTAAAAAAGAGGTTACTATTAAAGGATAGTTTAGAAATCACAAGTTACACAATGTTTTTTTGGTGTCTACCACATAATTTGGCACAACGCAAGGTGTGAGAAGTTACATAGGTGGATGCTTTGCTGCACAACTTCATACTCAGGGATACTGTTTACTTGTGCTTGCTTTTAATGACTACTATGAGGATACCATTCTGTTCGCTCATGAATCTACACTATAAGGCAAAAGTATGTGGACACCTGTCCATCACAGCCATATGGGTCTTACCCAAACTGCTGCCAAAAAGTTGGAAACAACATTCTAGGATGACTTTGCATGCTGTAGCGCTACAATTTCCCTTCACTGGAATCAAGAGGCCCAAGCCTGCTCCAGCTTGACAATGCCCTGTGCCCAAAGTGAGCTCCATGAAGGCATGCCAAGGTGGGCGTGAAGGAACTCTGGTGTCCTGCACAGAGCCCTGATCTCAACCCCACTGAGTACCCCAACTGCACACCAGACCTCCTCATCCAACATCAGTAAGGCTCACTCACCTTTTCCCTTTTGATGGAATGAACACAAATACCCAGAGCCACACTCCAAAAATGTGGAAAGCCTTCCCAGAAAAGTGATGGTTATTTTAACAGAAAAAGGGAACAGAATCTGTAATGGGATGTTCAACAAAGACATACTGATGAGATGGTCAGATTTCAACAAACTTTTGTCCTTAAATTATAGTTTCAACTTGGGGAAAAATCAGAGAGATCCTTGATACTCCTCCATGTTTAACAAACACGATACATTGCTGATCTGTGTTTTAGGCGTATCTCATACCTATTATACAGACAAACTATTCACTCTTTCCCTGAATGACTCATGTTTTAACTTTAGTCTGCCCCTTTTTGGCTGGACCACTCAGCATAATCAGTCATGTAGATCACTTGGGGGGGTTTTGACCCAAAACAAGGCCTGGTTGTTCCCTGACAATTATTCTGTATTCTGTTGCAAGTGGCCATTAAGTCACTCCATATCATACATCTTCATCAACAGAAAGTAGAGGAGAAAATTTCCAAAAGCAAATATAATCAGTTGATTTTATGATTTTTGCTTTAACCACAGCCATCTTAAATTATCACTTCATCACATTCTTAGCAGAGGTTTTGCATGAACAATGGCAGCACTAGTTACAATCATCCTGTACATGATGTCTTTTGTTTTTTAACCCAGTCAACAAAATGTACTGTTCTCTACTGAACAATCTTTCTGCAATTCAATTCGACCCATGCAACCGGATACTTGCAGTAACAGAATGCATCTTACATAAATCTTTGAATGTCCATTTTTTTTTATTTTCCCCCCAAACTTAAAGCTTCACTACTATATAATATTTGAAATTTGGAGAGCTCACTGTTTATGCAAGTGACTTACAGAAGATCATGTAATGTAATTGTGCTATCTTTTGCTTCTGATCAAAGATTATTCAGATAGATGTGTGTTAAGTTACAGAGTATACAAGATGCTGAGCCATCTCCTGTTACACTGGTCTACAGCCAAAATGCTTCCAAAATAAAACTCACTTTAATAACTTTGGATCACTGAAAACAGAAATGATGCTTACACCGATTGATTGGCTCTATAACGGTCACTGTTATCAAGTTGTAGGTAGTAGATTTAACCTATTTGAGTGATAAGTCATTTGATTATTGACATTATGATAGTTGAAGTTATGCTGAATGCTGTGCTGAGTGCACACTACACAACTTTCAAAATCTCTGAAGCACTGATTTAATCACTTAAATTAGCTTTTTGGTGTTGTTTTGGGTGTGCACACTAAATGATCTTGCAGACGAGTCTCTTGTACTACACGATCTTTCACCTGCAGAGATTCTTACTGAAGCATGCGGGATCCCCAAATATCGCTTTCTTTAAAAAGAATTCAAGGTATAGTGAAAGGAAACAGCTATTTTTAAAAGACAGGTAATGCTTGTTTTAATTTTTGCTGCTCCTAACAATAATGTGGGTACGATATCAAATAATTTCACAAAAAAGCAATACAATTATGATTAGATTTTGCCCTTGCCTTCCCCCACAAATGGATGGATGGTGAACGGGGTTCAGAGATCTGCTGTATATGAGAACAGATGAATTTGATTTCTTTTTGGACTCTCATTAGCTGTTTCTCATCGCTGTACTTGCAACTAGTCCCAAGTACAGCGATGAAAAACAGCCACTGAGAATCTGGAAGCATGTACAGAATAGTCGCCAAGCCTCAAAATTAGTTGGCAACTGGACTAAAAAGGGAAAAGAGTAAAAAGCAATCATGTTGGTGATGCACAGACTGCATGGTTTTTCATTAGGCAGAAAATGTACATATTAAAAAGCATCTCCTTCATTGCCCTTCAAAAGCATACTCTTCATTGCAGGTCACTTGATCACTTCAGTGAATTTAGGGGATTGCTTTTTTTCCAGAATTAAAAACAGACTTCGTGTCAATGTAATTATGTGTTGCATTGAATTTCAGTTTCATCTCTGTGTTGTAGTCATGCCAAAATTAAATGCAATCACTGTCAAACTACAGCCGTAAGCTGTACTCAAGGACATGTTTGTAATGTGATAAGGAGAGAAGGGCATGAAGGCAACATTTTCTAAGAAATGTTGCCACCCACATAAAAAAAAAACAAAAAAAAACAAACAAAAAAAAACTCCACTTTATATAAATAAAACATGTGTGTGAGCATGCATTGTGTGCATCAATCTCCTTCATAGCACCGCATGTCAGAGCAATGAAATGCTTGCAGTCAGATTAAATAATCACATGTGATCATAAAAAAAATCATATAATTCAGCATTACTCTGGAACTCTGGATAAAATCAGGTGGCCACAATGTCAGGACTCCCCAACACAAAAAATCAGCGTTTGTCTGAAGGCTGGTTGACACAGCACTGTAGATACTATGCATTGCACACGGTTAGGATTTTGGACTTTTTATTTGCCAGTGTGCTTCTACATACCAAGCATAAGCTACCTTTACACATACATTTCAAGAAGTATAAATGAGCTTCGATTCTCCTTAGTGCCTAATGCTATGGCATGATCATGCGGTGATGATGGAAAAACTTGAATCAAATCCAGCAGGAATAATCTAGGTTTTACAGATGAACTTAAAGAATAGAGTTTAATGAGTACTTTTCTCCACTTGCTTAAATAATGCCAAGTAGTTGATTTCTCAGAGTTATTCAAGTTTTGTATAAAAATTCTGGATTTTTGAAAGTTGTGTAGTGGCACGCAACATGAGGTTGACCGGAGTGGCTTCTGAAATTACTCTTAAAAATAGTCTTAAGTCGTCTGCTTGAAATCGAAGAAATGGTTAGTAAAAGTGGAAGGAAAAATGTGCTATATGCTTGGTATCCTGTTTTTTTGTGCAATACACAATATTAATAATTAATAAGCAATTATTAATATGATATTATTAATACAGGCTGTTTTTTCCTTCTCATTTTTATTTCACTGCATTTGTCTAAATGCACATCATAACCCTTAATACAGCCATTAAAGGTTGTGACCCAAAGAATATGCTTCAAAGTAACCAGGATCTTTGAATCTTCAGTTACGCTCCATTATCGAAATGCACAACTGCTATTCTTCATCTGGAATTATTGGCCCAAACTGAAACATTCGAAAGGACCCCATCCTGAATTCTTTCCTTCACCGCTTTAATGGAAGATGGAAAAAGAGGATGTGGTGGAGAGCTGTGTTTACTTAAAATGAAAGGAGAAACAGTGGGAAGAAGTATGGTAAGAAAATTAAAATGAGTTATAAATCAAAAAGCTCTTACTCGGTGTGGAAAGAATAATATTATGACAATGCTTTGAAATATCATTTCAAGCATAAAGAGTACTACTGTATTATTTCATGGTTAGATATTCCAATACAGTCTTTTAATTGCACATCAGTATGGAAACTGCTGAAATTGCTTTATAATTTTGCCTCAGTACTTCATGCAATCATGAATCATATTTCCTACACCGTGAACTAACTGATACAATTTGGATCATTCATAACTAGATTGCTTCAAAGAGCCTAATGTGTGGGTTGTGTGTGTGTGTGTGTGTGATTGCCATGCACTTTTACATTCTACATGTAGCATGGTGTAAGGTGGATAAATCCAGTATCACATTGTCAGTGAAAACTTCCTTAACAAATAATGCTCAAAAAACACAGCAATGGAAAAAATATTTGGCTTATTGTATTGACTGTACTACTGTTAATAATATATACACATTGGGGTGTAATGCAATGCCATTATATGTATTTGTTTAGTGCTCAAAATATTTGTATCTGTTTTGGGCATGGTCTTTATCTGAAAGTTTTTTTTTTGTTTTTTTTAAAAGGTTAACCATACCCTAATGCCATAGAAACACTGACAAAAAACCCAGGGCTGATGGAAAAAGAAGTAACTTTTCATTCACAAATGATAAAAAAAAAAAAAAAAGTAATTTGCAGAACATGACGTATTTAACTCCTGAGCCAGACGCCCTGTGAAATTGTCTGGAAATCTTCTAATGTGAATAAGTAAGCAAGCGAACTATGGTTTCTTTCCCAAACTAAGAAACTTAGTTAGGCTACTGTTCACAATGCCCATCTAATAATATCTGATCAATTAGACTTATTTCAGTTCTTTGGTTTGTTAAATTGCAGGACGATTAGAAAGGTTTGCTGGACATGCTCTCAGAATGCATTGTAAAAGTGAAATGTACAGTAGCAGTCAATAGTTTGGAAATACCCACTCATTAGTAGGTTTTTCTTTATTTTGACCGTTTTCTACATTGTAGAACAATACATTGTTTTTGTGTTAAAAAAAGTTGCATATTTTAGATTCTTCAATGTAGCCAGCGTTAACCTTGATGACAGCTTTGCACACTATTGGCATTATCTTATCGCATTATCTTCCAGGCAATCTTGCAACAAACTCCAGCAAGCTGTTTTTTTTTACAAGTTCAATTTTAAAAAACACTTTTTTTTTTTTTTTGGTTTCATCTGGCAGGATCACATTTCCACCAACATTTGCCTATTCTTTTTAGTCTGTATTTGTATTGGTTTTGGATGCAATATCTGTTAAATCCAAATAACACATTTATATTCTGTTACACCTCTAATAATCACATAAATACTCCTGCACAATGAAAACCTATCAGCCATTTGTGTTTACTTTCTCTCTGGTAGACAAATGGATCTTTGCAAATGCACAACTGTAGAAATTAGTCCTGGGCAATTTTCATGATTAATTTGGTTAAATCAAATGAATGTTTTAATGCGATTTTCAAAATGTTCTATGCCCCCATGTTCATAATTTGTTAGCAACAACTATAATAAGCAATTAGCAATAACTAGGATAAGCGATGTACATTTTCTTTTTTAAACTGTAAACTGTATTGTCACAGTGTTTTAGATTTAATAAACAAATTTCTGAGGCTGATTAATATAAAACTAATACTGTACTGGTGTATACAGTAGAACTCATCTAAAGGCAAGACGTTTTGCTTTGCTTATTTCTGATATTGTGTGCAATCATAGATGGGCGAAATCATCCGGATCCGGAACTTTCATGCCGTGAAGTGGTTACCTTTTAGCTGGAAAATAAACCTTTGAATTAAACTGGAGCTAATGGAGTTTGCAGGCACTGACCAGAAAATACATTCAAATTTACAAAACAGTAAAAGTATAGTGGCACTGAACATCAGGAGAGTTACATTAGTACTTTGGCGGCTGATGACTGTTGTCGGTATTTAGATAAACTTCTCCGTGTTGGTGGTCAGTGTCCTTTTAACCAAACACTGAAATGGATTTGGCATGTCCGCCAAAACTACTTCAAGGCTGACATCATGTTGCTCTGGTCTAAGGAAAGGAAATCAGACTTGAGAAGAATTACCTAGTCGACTTTTTATTTGTGGTGGCATTTCACGTCACCAAAGACATGGTACCCAGTTCTCTGAGAAAGAAGGGTTAACCAAGTTGAGCAAAAATAGAAACAATGCCATGTATAACAAATTGTGCAAACACATTAAAAAAATAAAATCCTTATTTAAATATTTTTGTATTTGAAAGAACCACTTCTGCACTATAATAATTTTTACAATAATTGCATCATTTAAGATACATCATGTAACAAAAATTAAATTGTAATAGAGAATTGTTCATAAATTTGGGGGGGGGGAAACAAAGGTAATCTTCCATTACTAGCATGTATTACAAAAAGTTTGGGACTGGCCTCATGTGTGAGTAATGCACTGTGATCTCAGCTCATCCTGGGGCACAAGCTTATTTTATTGCCATGTTGTCAAAACACTGTTTTTGTGCGTGTTACACAAACACATGTTTAATCCCACTCCAGTGAGAGATCACCCAAAATCAGGCCTCATAAATCTAATTTTAGAGGCCAGGCAGTGGTAGGAGATTTAATGGTAAGCTATAAATGAGAAACTGGAAAAATCTGGGAGAATTTATAAAACTTGTTTCTACCATGGTAATGGAAACAAAGCCAACTGATGTATTAATTTCTTCAAAAAATGCTGATGTGCAGCCTAGGTTTTCAAATTTCTTAAGGCTGTATTTTATTCTTTTTCTTTAGCTTTCAGAGTTTTCCTTGGTTTTTATAGGTTTATGTTGTTTTTCTGAATGTCATGTGCAAAACTAAGAAGCAGAATGCTTCCACACTAAATGTTGAGTAAAACTATTTCAGACACATTTAATAACAGCCAAAGTCCAGTGTCAAACAGCAAACATTAATCTTTTCAGAAAATGAGCTGTTATCTTTATTTAGCCTATATGAGACTCTTTTGTCTGCTCATAACTAATTCATTCAATTCACACTATCCACAATGTTCATAGGCTTGTGAATCAATGTTAATGTATCAATTTAAATAATGATAGAGCCCATACTAATCATAAAAATGTGAGTGAAGAGGTGCTAGGCTCACTAATTACACTGCACAACAATTTTTTTTTTTTTTTTTTTAAAGTCTTGCTTCCTGAAACATTTTTGCTGATTGTAACAGGTACCTACTGGGTATGCACAAATATAGTTTTGGTTTTACTGCAGCATGTAGGAACTCTGAAGCTATTAAATTCAACAGAACTAAAAGTGTTTTGCGCCTGATTTTCTTTTGTATTCAATGTCTGGTGCAGTGTCCAACAGCAGTCAGCAAGCACTGACGGATTCCAGTTGCCCTGGTATCGTTCCTCCATCGTAGCAATGTCCTGGTGAAACCTTTCACCGTGTTCGTCACCGACAGCACCGAGATTTGCGGGGAAGAAGTCCAAGTGTGATTAGAGGAAATGAATCTTGAGTGACATGTTGCACTTCATTGTCTTGTATGCTTTGAGAAGTTTGTCTACCAGCTGAAT
>JAQQZX010000040.1:16735814-16758287 GCA_030068355.1 Notoglanidium maculatum | reverse complement strand
CATAACCTCGATGCCCAGACGTCTTCAAACTGTTTTGAAAAGAAGAGGAGATGCTACACCATGGTAAACATGCCCCTTTCCCAACTATTTTGAGACCTGTAGCAAGCATCAAATTTGAAATGAGCTCATTTTGTGAATAAAATTGTAGAATTTCTCAGTTTAAACATTTGTTAAGTTATCCATGTTCTGTTGTGAATAAAATATTGACTCAGGTGATTTGAAAGTCTTTTAGTTTTCATTTTATTAAAATTTAAAGAACGTCCCAACTTTTCTGGAATTCGGGTAGTAACTCCAATGGCCATTTTAATTAACATATTACTGGTAGTCTACACCATGTAGACTATGTAGTCTACACTACATAAATTATATCAAGCAAGGTTTCAAAAGTAAAATAAAGTAAAAAATTCAATTTGATAAATCCTGAAGTGCGTAGCTATTTCTATATCTAAAATTAACTATGTCTGTTGTGCTGCCCAATCTATTTTTGTTTTTATTATTATATTAAAATATGCTGGATATCTTGTATGTAAGAAATTAGTCTACAGTACCCGGAATTAGGATTTGAGTTCAGTGGCTTAACCCACCCATTCCTTGATACAAGGAATTAACTTAATTTCTTTGACATTCATCAAAGCAAGCATGTACTACCCTACTCTATTTAAACAAGATGGAAAAAAACAACCGAGAAAAATACAATATATTGAAAAATCAGGATGTCATTATGAATTCTACACTTGCCTGGTGTTCATACTCCCTGCTAATTGCTCAAAACTACTATGTGCATGAATGAATGAATGAAAGAAAGAAACTGGTGTTTTTGGCCTGTGGTGTAAATTGAATGCATCATAGAAACTCACATTTCACTACAGTAGATTTTGGTTATTCTTTTGGTCAAATGTGACACAAAAATGTGAATACATCAATAATTTACTTTAATAAAGTTCATTATAATTAAATGGAACATTTCAAAACCAGTGCACTTGAATTACATCCTTCAATTCATCATCGTTCAAAAAAGATCAGCAAATCAGAACACACCGATTCATTTTTAAACTCGCAGATAAAAATGTGAGGGCAGAATCAGTAAATGCTCTGGAGGAGGAGCGGGAGAAATAGGTGTATGTCATTATTGTCATCGCTGTCATTATTATTATTAGTAGTAGTAGTAGTAGTAGTAGTAGTAGTAGTGGTGACTTATTAGTGAATTGAAGCAGTATAAATGGCAAAGCAGAGTCCACCAGCCATGAATTGTGCAGCTGTGCAGACTCAAGAATACATTGTACCGCATAGGTGTTTTCCAATGAAGCGAGAATGGGAGCAATAACAGTCCTCAACATTAAACAGCATCAAGAGAATCTGCATGGAAAAAGAGTGCACGTGTAAATGGGAACTAGGGGACTCTATATTAGCACAATGATGAGATACTCACAGGAACATGATGACTGTTGCAGAAATCAGGAATAAATCTTACCAAACTGCTTGTAGACAAGATAATGTGCTTCACGTTACTGATCGTAAAACATGCTGCATAAAACTATTGCATCTTCTTTGATATGCACCCAGCAGCGGTGTAGCAGAGACACATGGCAACCGCGGACTGCTGGAAAGTAGGTCAACCACTTGCACATCATTCTTTAATGACACCACTATTACTCAGACTCACACCAATCTAAACACGGGATCAAGATTAAACCTTCCATACACAGTCTTGCTCAGTTACTTCAAATAAAGACAATACATCATGTCTGTTTCTCTCATGCAAGGACAGAAAAGCTGAGAAAGGCCATAATGACAGGTTTGAGAAACTAAAAAAAAGCTTTTATGACAAACCAGACAGTGGATGGTGCAGAAAAGAGCCATGTGTCAAGTGTAGAACATTTTAGTATGACATCATTGCTAGCAAGACCGTCTGGAACACTTGGAAGGGGTTATGGTTATTAATTCTGGCCCTCTAGAAGGAAAAAAACCTGAATGTTTTCCATCCACACTTCATTAAACTGATTAATATAGTTTATAGAATCGTTTAGAAGAGAAACATCTTTGGGATACTGTGATGTGTACAAGCTGGCGATGCGTAGCATGAGTAAGCCGGTCACAGATGCACATCTGCAACATCAGTTGAATATCCATAGTGACAGAGTACAAGGGTTCACAAGGACACAGCTACAGCAACAGAACATGGTTTACCATCACTGGACTATTAAAGAAATTAATGTTATTTAAAATACTTTCATTCCTAAAACTTCACAATCCTTCAATGCCTCTACTGCATTTCTTAGATACATGCTAAGAACCATGCTACATTATAAAATGTGCGTTTGATTCTTTTGTTACATTTGTACATAACTGTGAAATAGACTACATGACTGTGCAATAATCCAATTCTCTGCCCAACTTTTTACCGATCTATTATATTAATACTAGTGTATATTACTGTTGTTATATATGTACTAGTATATATTACTATTATTATATATGTATATTTATTACTATCTTATACATTTGTGTATGTATATATTCACATATACTGTGTATCTGTAGATAGATTATATCTATTTTATATATATTATCTATTTTTTGGTGCAATAATTTTGGTGCAATAATTTATCATTACTTCACTCTGCTTATAATCGCTCCACCATTATATACTACCTCTGTATCTGTATGTGTATGTGTATGTATATGTACATGTGTACTATATGTCTTCTATATTTTCTTTTCTAGATTTTTGATTTATTATTCTTGTTTAAACTGTCTTTCAGTGTGCTGCTACTGGAAACTGAATTTCCCGGAGGAACCTTCCCGAGGGATTAATAAAGTTATCTTTGTCTTTATCTTTGACTATCAGAAGTAATTATATTTATGTTGTAGATTATGAAAAGATGTATAGATGCCAAGCACATTACTCACACGTGTCTTTTTGAGGCCTAAAAATACCATAAGAAATAATATAACAAAATAATAATTAAAAAATAAATAAATAAATAAATAAATAAATAAAGGGGTTTTCAGGTCTAAATTGTAAAAATACTAGGTAGGACACACTTCCAAAAATGATTTCACCTTAATTTGGACCCCCTGGATTACTCATGAAAATAGCAGGAGCACTCTAGAGGTATTAGGTAGTCATAAATGCTGTCACAATCTGTATCCCATAAAATTTTACCCATTTTTATGGGCACCAAATCAAATGTTCTGGAGGTGGTTGGGACCAGACACTTTTGTCAGACACATAACTCTAAAATAGGCCTAAAAGTTCAGGTTGGAATCATCATCAAAGTTTTTATATCATAATTACAGGCTAAAGAGAGGCACCTGAGGCCATTTTTGCGTTATATAGTGGCCAATATACAGTATGCTTGCTCTTCTTTGGCCCCATTTTGCATAAGAAAAAAAGCTAATCAAGTTGATTTTTTTGTAATTTTCTGATAACTAAGATAATGCCTGAACTTAAAAAGCACATTTTTAATACATTTCAGGAACTCAATCAGCACTAATAATACCTAGAGGATCCTGTAATATGAACATGGTGAAAGAGACATGGATGGGCGGTGCAGTTATTTGTTATAGCATTATTTTTTGGTCAGATGTAACAATGTCTAAAGTAAATTTTTGTCCTTTTGTATTTGCAGAAATTCTGTGCAATAAAATAGAATCAGTCAGTCATACTCACAGGATAGATAGCAGAATTCGCCCATATCCATAACTATTCTTGTCTATTAACAAGAGTTTTTTGTTTCTGATCTCCACACAAATTTAGTACAAAACAAAAGACAACCTAAATAAACACAATACACAATTTTCAAGTAATCTTATGATTTACTGAAGAACAAAATCTCCCCAGAACCTATATCACCTGTGTGGAAAAGTAATTGCCCCCTAAGCTTAATACTTGGTTGGGCCAGCTTTAGCAGCAACAACTGCAATCAAACACTTCCGCTAACGGTAGATTAGTCTTTAGCATCACTGTGCAGAAATTTTGGCCCACTCTTCTCTAGAAATTTTTTTAATTTAGTCACATTGGAGGGTTTTCAACTATCGACTGACATTTTCAGGTCCTGCCACCATACGTCAATGGGGTTCAGGTCAGGACTTTTACTAGGCCACTCCAAATTTTTAATTTTATTTTTTTTCAGCCATTCAGAAGTCAACTCTGCTCTTATGCTTTGGATCATGCTTCAGATGGCAAACTGATGACTGGAAATTCTCCTTTAGTACTTTTTGGGAGAGAGCTGAATTCATCCTACATTCAATTATGGCAAGTTGTACGGACCCTGAAGCAGCAAAGCATCCCCACACCATCACCACCATATTTGACTGTCGGCATGATGTTCTTATTGTAGAAAGCTGTATTAGCTTTATGCCAGGCCTTATGGGACCCAGGTCTGACCAAAAGTTCCAATTTTACTCATCAGTCCATAGAACATTTCCCAAAAGTTTTGGGGGTAATCAAGGTGGGGATTTTTTTGAAAATGCTATGTTCCTCTTGCTTAGCAGTGGTTTTCACCTTGCCACTCTCCCATGCATATAATTTTTGTCCAAGGTCTTTCTGAAGGTAGAATCATGAACACTGACATTAATGGAGCTAAGAGAGGCCTGCAGCTCCTTTGATTTTCTTCTCTGGTGTTCTGTGGCTTCTTGAATGAGTTTATGTGCTCTTGGAGTAATTGTGCTAGGCCTGCCGTTCCTGGGCAGATTTTTACCACTGCTCCATGTTTTCTCCATTTAGAGTTTGAGAGATTGATTTCTAACCATTTCCTGACTGATATATTTCAACAATTTCAAAAGGGCAGCAATCAATCTTGGGTGTGGCTAGCTTAACTGAAACCTTTTATCAATTAAATTTGGTTCACTTAGTGACTATGGACAATTATTTTTTCACACAGGTGATACAGGTTTGGGGAGATTTTGTCCTTCAACAAATAAAAAAAATAAAACAAAAATCACTTCTGTGTATTGTGTTTCCTCAGGCTGTCTTTTGTCTTATAGTAAATTTTTTTGGAGAGCAGAAACAATTAAATGTCGTTAATAAACAAAAATAGTGGAACTCAGGAAGGGGGTAAAAGCTTTTTTTCAGTACTGTAAAGAAAACTTTGATTGATGATGACTCCAATCTGAACTTTTAGGCCTATACTAGACTTTACACAAAAGAAAGTGTCAGGTATCAACCACATCTGCCAC
The DNA here is from genome assembly GCA_030068355.1 of Notoglanidium maculatum. Lineage (NCBI taxonomy): Eukaryota > Metazoa > Chordata > Actinopteri > Siluriformes > Auchenoglanididae > Notoglanidium > Notoglanidium maculatum. Next base: position 16,753,106 of record JAQQZX010000040.1, on the reverse strand, counting down.
ATTTGGCTTTGGGCCCATGAAAATAGGTAAAATTTTATGGGGTACAGTTTTTGTGACACCACTGATGACTACCTAATACTCTAAGAGTGCTCCTTTTCTTTTTATGAGTAGTCCAGGGGGTCCAGATGAAGTTGAAATCATTTTTGGAAGTTTGTCCTATCTAGTAATTCTGCAATTTAGACCTGAAAACCCATTTATGAGGTTATTTTTTTTACATTTCTTAGGTTTTTGTAGGCCCCAAAAAGACACTTGTGAGTAATGTGCATGGTATTTATACATCATGTTGTTATCTACAACTTGTATACAATTACTCCTCAAAGTTTTTGATGCCTCAAACTAATCTACTTCTGGAGATATTAAGCTCTAAAATCAATAAAAATGCACTCAAGGCCATTTTTGTTAAAATGTTAAATAATTTACATTTTCATGACTCAGAAACAGGTTATAGACCATAGCATGTGAACAGCTTTGCAAACAACTGTTGCTTTGTCCTCTTTCTCTGAATAAAATTATTTTCTGTGTTATGATTTTATGTTAAAATATGTTTGGACTCCTGTATGTAATAAAAGAGCCTACAGTGTCTTGAGACGACATCAGTCTCCTCACCATCTGGTATTACAGGAAAATGAATACTAAAGACTTTCATTTAAATTAAAGTCTTTAAAAATGATTTCATTTTTGATGCCTCTCAGTGTTTCTGTATCCTCACACAGGTTGATAAAGGGAAGGGCAGATCTAGAACCTTACCTCAGGTTGTATTGCTTTGAATACAGGAGCATCCATCAAAGTGATCTGGCCCTTCCAAAAAAGAAAGAAAGGATAAAATTTCTATGATACGTTTGACACGTTTCAGAATGTTTCAGTGAGGCATAAAACATGGTATAATTTGGTCCATTTTAATGAAGGCTTTTTGTGTTATCTGACATATTAAATGCGCTACTAAATTCCCTTCTAGAAGGTGAATGTTCACTTCAACAGTAGACTCGGTCACAAAGCAGATTTACAGAAATCTGTATGATGAGATTTCCTTTCCTTACCTTTCCTCAGCAACACCAAATAGTGAGATTATAAATAATTACTGTATACGGGTATAGAATAGTGATGGCAATCAGCACTAACTGTTGAGAGGATGTACTATATAGAATAACTTGAATCAGAGTCTGATGATTCAGCTTAGTATTATGTTTAATGCTGTATTTGTGCATATTTGTGCGCAGTAACTAACTTACAGCAAACTCCTCAGGTGTCACTTTGAGCACGTCGAACACCACTGCGTCATAGCTTTTAGCAGAGTCCACACTCTGCCAATCCAAAGACTCAGAACTACTGCTGTCCTGCAAGTACACACCCATGTAAATTGTATATGAATACCATATGAAAGATTGAAGCACAACAAGAAGGCACCTGCACACATTTTTATAATGTTCTTAATTAAAGGTTAAATAACCTGGGGCTTCAGCAGTGTGAATTCAATTTTAACACTGTAGTGCTTAAAAATTATGAAGAGTGTACAAGTACCTTACACTTTGCAATTTAAAATCAGGATACAATATATACCGACGACAGAAACTTTAACATTTAACAGAAACTTTAAGAAGCAGCAGCCTTTATGTGTCGCATATACATTACAGCATGGTGAAATTCCTTTCTTCATTAGGAAGCTAGGGTCAGAGCGCAGGGTCAGCCATGGAGCACCCCTGCAGCAGAGAGGGTTAAGGGCCCTGCTCAAGGGCCCAAAAGTGGCAGCTTGGCGGTGCTTGGTCTTGACCTTCTGATCAGTAACCCTGAACCTTACCCATTGAGCCACCACTGCTTAATCAATTTAACTCCTATTGTGCAACTCTACAACTGTGTAAGGCAAATACAACAGACTGCAAAAACAGAGAGCTGCATCAGTGTAGCGCTTCCTTTATTTTGGTGGCCAACTATTTTCTTCCAGTTAATGCGATAGCCTAATCAAACTGATTTTTGAATATCACCTTCAAGCAGACTGTAGGATTTGCAACAGATCCATGAGCAGAAAAATACTAGCAAGTTATTTTGATACAGAGTCTTTAAGTTCCGAGCCTTATTTGTATCTACCCATGACATATTCTAAAGGATTTAGCTGGTTCCATTTCCTAGACTATAAACAATCTAATATCCTAATTTACATCAGTGTGACCCAGATCAGACAGTTGAACGATCCATTCCCATCTGTATTTATTAGATGGCGCATCAGCTAATTCAAAATGGTAAGCACAACATTCTTAATTAATATGTACAAATTGTAATCATATAATTTTTGTAAGTGTATTGATTTTACCATAGTCAGGACAGATTTTAGCGCTTTGAGTCAAGACAGAATGAGCTATGATTTGCAAGCTAGTTGGCATTATCGTTTTAAACAATACAATGTATAAGTTGCTACTGTAATGTACCAACTGAAAATATACTGGTAAACAGCAGTCAATATTTACACTAAACCCAACCTATTTTTTAGGGACAAAAAAATTCTGCTCTTCATGATTGAGTCAATAAAACGTTAGGAAATTTAGCTAGTGTTAGCTGTATTAATTTATGCCATTATTCATTATTACTAGCAAACCAATATATCAGAACAATGAGCTAGTTTGGATATCCAAATATCATACTGGAAATTCTGTTTACAGAAAAACAAGACATGGCTTTATATAACTGCCAAAAGCTTCATGTGTGTGCTGGAAAATAAAACTTTCCAACATCAAACCTGTTAACCAGCTCATCAACCACAGTCTTTTATTTATCATAAAATAAGTTCTATAAAAAGCCTTCATCACAAGGAAAAATACTTTGGGGGGGTAATATCAAGGTCCACTCAACTTGTGAAAAGAACAAAAGCACTATTCCTGAAAACAGTTTGCAGAGAAGTAACTTAAAATGAAACCTTGTCTTATTGCCCTTTCACAAACATGACAATGGGCAGGGTTAAAACTGTACTGCAGGCAGCCACTAGAGGGCCTCAGAGACACTGTGGCTTCAATTTTTAACCCATTACGATGACCACTCATATACACCAATCAGCCATAATATTAAAACCACTGACTGGTGAAATCAAGTCAAGTAAGTTGTATAGCACATAAAACAACCGGAGATGACCCAAAGTGCTTTCCAGTCAAGGCATTAACAAATATAAGTATACACGAATAAAGGAACAAGGAGTACAAGTTAAAAGCATGACTAAGAGAAAGCACATAAGAGATAAGGGCACAAGAACCATAAAATGATTGTGGCAGCGAGGGCCTGATGGAGTCTCGGGTATGGATGCACAGGAGGCAGGTAGAACCAGCGGGTAACACGTGATGAGTCTCACCTGTGTCTCATCACTGGCAATTTACTAATGTGTGTCTTACACATGCTCGCAGAGAAGCTAGAGAGCAGAGAGTGAGCCTACTTCGTGATCCAGCAGAGAGCGGTGTGCGTGCCTGTGTCTGTTCAGAGTGTGTGTATGTATAAGCCGCCGACTATGTGTCTGAGTGAGACTCTGAAAAGCGTGTTGAGTGATGAAAGTGCAAATAAATGCAGGTAAAGAAGTCTGCCGGTCTACCCCCTCATTTGTCACAATAATAAAAATCAAACTATAGGTAGTAAAATAAGAAAATTAGGAGAAAATAATTAAAACCAACAATAAATTAAAATACAGTAAGAGAATGTTAAAAATAGATTTAAAAAATGTATTAAAAATAAAGAGAAGAGAAGAGTGGGCTTGACAAAGACCATGGGGCAACCTTAGACTGAACTAAAGGCAATAGAAAATTTGATTTAAAATGGTCAGTAGTGGAACAGGACTTAATGTGGAACAGGAGACCATTCCAGAGCCTGGGGTAGCGACAGAGAAAGCCTGTCCTTTGGTTTTGAGGCATAAGTGAGGGACTGAGAGGAGTTTTTATGAGGATAACGCAAGTGACCAGAAGGCAGAATATGGAATTAGCAGATCATTAATGTATTGTGGAGCTAATCCATTGAGGCCTTTAAGATCAAATAGTAAAATTTAAAAATGTTTTCGGTATTTTAGTGGTAGCCAGTGCAAATGAGCCTGAACATGTTGTGGCCATGAGTCTTTTCTTGGGTCCAGTTAAAATCGAACAACCTCATTTTGAACCATTTGTAATTGGGAATAGGAAGAATGGGTCAACCCCACATATAGAGAAGTCCAGCCGAGAGGAGATAAAGGCATGGATAACTCCATGTCCTTATGACATGAAAACAGCTTTGATTTGGTTATGGTTCTTAGCTGATAAAATATTGTGCAAATTTGCAGACAGGGGACCAAGTGCACTCCTTCGGCTAGTGACGGAGCAAGGATGGCCAATATAATTACTTCAGTTTTGTTTCGTTCGGGTGCATGTGTGTCGCTTTGCTGGGGAAGAGATGGCACCACGTTGGGAAGAAGGCAAGCTGGTGGAGGCAGTCTGATGCTCCGGGCAATGTTCTGCTGGGAAACATTGCGTCCTGGCATTCAAGTGGATGTTACTCTGACAGGTACCACCTACCTTAACATTGCTGCAGACCAAGTACACCCCTTCATGACAACACTATTCCTTAATGGCACTATTTAAGCAGTATAATGCACCCTACCTTACTGCAAAAAATTGTTCAGGAATGGTTTGAGGAACATGACAAAGAGTTCAAGATGTTAACTTGTCAAATTCCCCAGATCTCAGTCCAATCAAGCATCTGTTGGATGTTATGGACAAACAAGTCCAATCCATGGTTGCCCCACCACCGTGGACTTGCAGGACTTAACGGATCTGCTGCTAACGTCTTAGTATACAACAGCACACCTTCAGAGGTCATGTGGAGTCCATGCCTCAAAGAGTCAGAGCTGATTTGGCAGAATAAGAAGGATCTTCTTAATATTAGACAGATGTTTTTCATGTTACGGCTGATTGGTGTAAACAGTCACAGGTGAGGACACATTACCAGTTTATTGCAAAAAATGTACATGCCTAATACTTAGATATACAGTATACTTCAGTTTGTCAGTACTTAAACACGTGTTTCATAATCATGGCTTGCTTATGATTAAATTATACAGTAAAAACCAGTTACAGTGCTGTAGAACCTGGTTATAATTTCCTACTCATAAACTGCTAAATTTCAAACATTTTATCTATGAAATCCCAAGTTTTAAACACAAAAAATACCACATATAATTGGCAACACACAATATGATACCCGTCAAAGAAAGTGTTTGTGTACCTGGGTGGCAGAGGTGATGCTGACACTGACAGGGAGTCCATTCTTCCTGTACATGCTCTCAGCCAGATGAGTAGAGCGAACTCTCAGCAGACCTCAGCTGGTCACTGACACACACAACGTCTCAGCCATCCCTAAAAACAGATTTTTGCACAGTTCCATTGCATTCACTTGGTATCAGTTGACAAGATGAATTTACTTTATATCAGTATTCTTTGACTACACAAAGCTATGCAAACTGTTACATCCATATATATTCAACTGCCTCAATGCTTAAAAATATAGCAACTTATGTTAGTACATTTGAATTATCATTAGTCATTTTTATCATTCAGTGATGTTAGATTTATTTTACATCAATCAAACAAACTAAACAGATTCTGCCTATATCTAGTAATGTGCTGTTCGTGAAGGAGTTGACTTTTTGACTCTTATTTGAACAATTGGAGCCGACCTGAATTTCTGAGCCTTTTTTTTGGAATAGGTTTGCTGATATTCTCAATCAAAATGCATCATTCTCTATTCATAATTCTAGGTTCAGGGTCATTAATCACATACAGTCCAACTGTAATCAAAAATAATCTTACCCGTGTATCTCATCAGGGTTGTTTAGCACAGCATGAAGATTAAGGACCAGTTCAAATTAAGACATGATTGACTTGTTTGTGTTTGACTGAGGCAGTATGACGGGTACAGTCACAGGAAAAAGAAATTACACCATCCATCAGTTCTTCAGGTTTTTCTTTATCAGGGCCTAAATATCAATTGTGTGGTCCTCAACAAATGTAAACAAATACATTATGTAAACAAATACCCTCAAGTGCCAATGGATTGATTGATTGATTGATTGATTGATTATATTATACCAAAAAGTAAACCAATATTCAGAAACCAGATGGAGGGAAAAAAAATAAGAATACCCTATAATTTAGTAACATGCAGAACCAACTTTAGCGAGTAAAGTTTTCTGGAGGAGTTTTTCAGTCTCTCACAATGTTTTGGAGACATCTTGACCCACTATTCTTTACAAAATTGCTTCAGTTCATTGATGTTCGAGGGCATTTGTTTATGCACAGTTCTCTTAAGATCCCACCACAGCATCTCAATAGAGCGGAGGTCTGAATTTTGACATGGTCACTCCAACACCGGTGTTTGGTATCACTGTCCTGTTGGAGGACCCAATTTTGGCCCGGCTTAAGTTTCTGGACAGATGGCTTCTCATTTATCTCAAGAATATTGTGATATCAAGTGCAATTCATCATTGTCTCAATGACTGCAATTACCCAGGTCCTGTGGCTGCAACACAAGCCCAAATCATCCCTGTAGGTCACATGATGCCGCTCTATGGTTTATCATTACATTAACATATACAGTATTAAACAGTCTGTCCTTAGACTGAATCTGCTGGGATGTCCACTCCTGGGAAGATTGGCAACTGTATTGATTTGTAAACAATTATTCTCACTGTAGAACGGTGAATTTCAAAATGTTTGGAAATTGCCTTATAACCCATCCCAGATTCATGAGCAACAACAATTGCTTCTTTGAGGTCATAGCTGATGTCTTTTCTTCTTGGTGTGATGTTGATGCACACCGGAGTGCTCCAGAACACCAAACTGCCAAAAGGTCTGGTTTTATAAAGGTATAAAAGAAGCCCTCACCTAAAACAACTTAAAATTTCTCATTTAATTCAATTGAGCAGGAGCTGTTGGCAACTTCTGATGGGTAGTCCAGTGTCCAACCACTACCACTGCCCTAAAGTAACGCCTGGCTGCTAATTACTCTCTTAAAGACTGTGGAGGTAGGACTGTTATAGGACTGTAATAAGTTGGTGAGGACCACACAAGTGTTATTTAAGCCATGATGAATAAAAACAAAAACAAAAAAAAATGGAGGATGTACTTTCCCCCCATAACTGTATATAGTACAGTGTATTGGGGAAAACAGTTACCAGGATACACAGGGAGTAATCCTTTTTAAATTTTAAAATAACAAAAATGCAAACACAGGAAGTAGATTATTATTAATTTTGCAATGCTTTCTGTGTTTGTCTTTGGCTAAATTATGCACACCATGCTGTTTGCAGTCTTGCAAAATCCAAGAAAAGTATAATGAAAAAAATGTACAGAACAATTACATAATTATATAGTGCAATTCACTGAACAATTGAAACAATGGATTGGTAAACACCAAGAACTTTACACTGATTATTGTGCAGCACAATTTACAGCAGGTGAGATTTTTTAAAACTGCCATTTATTCAATTGTGTGTCAAGTGTGTAATGCTCAACATATCCAGCAGATGGAGAGAATCTCCACCAGGCTAAGCTCCTTCTTCTCCTCTCCTGAATTCTGTGGCCTACATTCAGCAATTCAGCTACTTACTGCCCTGCCCAAGTTTTTGTTTTCCTAAGACTAGGACATTGATTCGACACATCAAGGGCTGGCTAATGAGCCACTGATTTGGATTAGGTGTATTGGGAACTGGGAAACTATAAAATTTCATATTTCCATTATCCTATCCACTGTGCAAATTCTTTCCTCACATATCCTCGCCAGTGTAAAATGAGAACAACAATTTGGTTTGTAATTGCACAGAAAGCAAAGCAAAGCAAACAAAAAAAAAACAAACCCAAGGACAAAACCTGGCAAGGCGAGATGTGTGGCCGTGCTGCATTTGACTCCTAAGCAGAAATAGCTTCAGAAACCTAAAGATAGATTTCTCAGAAATTTTGCGTGTCAGTCTCAATTCTGATTGGTCAAGACCTGTTGTTATATGCTCCACAACAGCAGCTCAGATGTTTTTATTAATATGCTTGCTCTAATATGTTTTTGAACTTGTATGGTAGGTGCTCCACATAAAGAGATTTTGTAAAAGTAAAAAAAAAAAAAAAAGAAATGTGTGCAATGGACTTTTCCGTAAGGAGATGTTTATTTAGTCTCCGGTGTCAACACTGTTCAAGTGTCCGAGGTAAAGCTGCAACTACGTTTTCCAACATGGGAAGTCTTCGGGATGGAGAGAACTGCAGTTTCTCTGCATGCTGCAGCTTTTATCTTATTAATTTCAAGACTGAACGAGACGGTTTATATCTGTTATAACATACGTAACAGTAAGTGGCAGGAGCGGACTTGTTTTGCAGACAGTCCCTTAAATTTACATCAAAAGTAACTATGAACAGATACTCTGACTGAACATTCTTTAATAAAATAAAAAAAACAAAAACAAAACACATTTACAGCATTTAGCAAATGCCCTTATCCATGTATAGTGACAAAGAAGTGTGCTGTAGTTTCTATCTAAAGCATAACCTCATGCCAGTTCATTAAGGCACAGAAATTACATTGTAACACTGATGTGGCATTAGAAGTATAAAACACTCCAGGAAGCGCTGTTATTGGAAAAAGTACTTGTGCTTTATGTTGGCCACATCACCACCCCCCTACCCGCCCATCAACAACCAACATCCCCTTATACCCCATCAGCAACACCCAGCCCCTATCAACAGCCCCCTACCGACTATCAACAACCACTTATCCCCATAAACAACACCTACAACCTAATAAACCCCATCCTTTATCAATCAACAGCCCCCCACAAACAACTACCATGACCATCAACAACCAACAACCCACTATCCCCCATCAACAGCCCCTACCAACCATTAACAACCTGAAGGTGGCATATGTTGATTCTTTTCCAAAAACAGTATACCCCATTACGTTTTATTTCTTACATAAACTAAGGTCATATTATAGTAGGCAGCCATTTAGTGTAGAAGACTCTACAATCTACATATAAGGTGTGTGTAAGATCATTGAAATGATTTTGGAAAAAAAAAACCAAAAACTTAATTACTGCAATTAAAATCTAATCTAATCTAAGACCAGTAGACTCAATAATGCTAACAATTGTTGTTCTAAAAGTGTCTCGGAAAGACTTGGAAATAACAACAAACTTTAAAGGGAAAAAATGTTATTTGCCTCAACCTCCAGCATACACATGTAATAAACATTCAGTATATTGAACCCATTGACTGAAATGCTCCAGTCAAATCAACAGGCCTTGACCTCACATATATTTACTTTCTAGCAGCATGTCCTCCACCCCACCCCCAAAGGAAAGTACTAAGCAAGTGAGGAGTTTGTGTGTGTACCAGTGTGGCATAGTAACCAGTAGTATCTAATAAACAGTCACACCCTCACCTATACTGCAGGTAGAGTTTAATTTATCAGACAAACTGAATATAGTTTTAACCTAGAAACCCACAGACTTACCATCAAATGCTATTATCAGATACGCTTGGTAAACAGTCAGTACAGAAATCCCAAAACCGCTATGTATAGCCCTGTTTAAAAAAATGTTGGGATGCTGGGTAAAACGTAATTAAGAACAGAATTCAATATTTTGCAAAGTATATAAATCCATATTTAATTGAAAATAGAACAAAATCAACAAATACATAAACATGATCCAGAAACGCCGCCTCCTTCTCTGGGCCCGAGCTCATTTAAGATGGACTGAGGTGAAGTGGAAAACTGTCCTGTGGTTTGAAGAATCAAAATTTGTAATTCTTTTTGCAAAAGAACAGGAACACCACCTCCTCCAGGATAAAGAGTCTAAATGTAAGCAAATTTGTTCTATTGGCCATGTTAACTGCTTTGTACAAATGTCAGATTTTCCTCATGTCTAATCTCTTCCAGTGATGCGTGTGTTCAGAGGACAATCCGATGGATTTGATCTAAATTGGATGATAAGATTTTAACCAAGTCCAAGCCAGCTTGAATTCACACCGTCATTAAAGCAAAAAGTGGGATACCAAATACTAAGAAATTCATGTAAATATTTCAAAAGTATTGATTTTCACTTGGCGGCACGGTGGTGTGGTGGTTAGCACTGTCGCCTCACAGCAAGAAGGTCCTGGGTTCGATCGCCGGGTCATCCAGGGTGCCTTTCTGTGCGGTGTTTGCATGTTCTCCCCGTGCATGCGAGGGTTTCCTCTGGGTGCTCCGGTTTCCTCCCACAGTCCAAAGACATGCAGAGTCAAGTGGCTCAACTGGCTACTCTAAATCGCCCGTAGGTGTGAATGCGAGCGTGTGTGGCTGTTTGTCTGTGTCGGCCCTGTGGTGGACTGGTGACCTGCCCAGGGTGTACCCCGCCTCTCGCCCGGAGATGCTGGGATTGGCTCCAGCTTCCCCGCGACCCAGATGGATAAAGCGCTATAGATGATGGATGGATGTCAATAATATAATTTGTAATGAAAACTGTTGCATTGAATTAGAAAAGAATAGAAGCATTTTCACTAGTGCTCTCTGACTTTTGGACCCCACTACATGTTCATTAATTGATTTCTTCTGAAATCTATCAGTACAAAATAATTGTATATTACAATAACAGCTCATGTTATGTTCTTTGAATACAAGTACTATATTTAGCAAAAAATGTTGTTTGTCATTTTAAGATCATTGCCTAAAACTATCTATTTGCTCAAGTAACAGTTGTATAGCAGTATTATATCCAAACGCAGCTCCTAATTCTGCCAACAAATATTAGACTAGGAGTGCTCAGCATTCTCATCAAAACAATATGGTGTTTAATACACACTGCCAATCCCTCACACAGAATCACACATATAAATGATCTTCATTCAGGCAGACATTAGCAAGCAAGCAGAGAGAAACTAAATTTGAAGAATGAACTTTGTAATTTCTTCGGCAACTACAATGGACCAGTGACCAAAAGGAAAACAGATGAAACTGAAAGACATGAGGGTTTCAGTATGTTGATATGGGCATGTTCACAGAGGAATCCAGGGCACAGAGAACTTCCTTCTAGCCTCCATGCATGACAGTATTCTGGAACAGAGCCAAGACTGTAATGAAACAGATGATAATAATAAAAAGACCTGAAGAGGGCCAGATGCCACATACACAGATTGCAAGGAAGGGGAACAAAATGCTAGACAACCTTTAGAAAGGGCAGGAATGCAGGAAGCATTAGTGTAAGGGTCGAACCAAAGTGCCAATGCAAGCCGACATCTTACAGCATCATCATCGAGCAAGTTGCTGATTGTGTATCTTAATCACAGTATTTCAGCAAATCAGTATGCAGAGCTCACTGGAAAAAGGCCAAAATCAAGATGTGTAACGGCTGGAATAGGAGCAATATGTGAAATTCTTTGCTTTATCTACTGGCGCCTCCCTCTGTTGTGGAGAGAAACTAAGAATCTACTGCTGATGTGAGTGTGGCAGTGATTGTTGCACTCATTGCTGATTATGTACAATAATGTTCTAACCATAAGCATAAGCTCTGGCTGGAGAAGATGGCAGATGCGCAGCCAACAAGATCTTACAATTGAGAAATAAATCTGGATGAAGCCTGACTGTGATGATGAAGACTACGTGCATAGAAAGTACTCCAAGTCCCAGACTACATTAATCATGAATTTTATAGTCTTAACCAACAATAGAAACATGGCAGTATGTAACAACATGTAGGCCGTTTCTGCGCAGAATGGAATTCATGTAGTCTGTTTGGTTAGATCAGCTTACATTCAAATTTAACACAGTCTCCCAAACGGCATAACAGAAGTAGGAGCGCAAGAGAGCAAAAAAACTTTGCATGTGCAGCAGTTTGAAAAGGTGCAGTTGGCTGGCTTGAGGTGCCTCAGAGGAATCACATGATGGCGTTCACCCTCCCTGGATGGCAGCTGTTGTGTGATGGGGAGAGGACTAAAAAGGGAAGACGACTAATTTAGGGAGAACAATTGGGGTAAAATTCCAAAAAACTAAAAGTCAAAAATTTGAACACGTACTCACAATCATGTTTTACTATCCCACAGCCACCTGTCCTCACAGACCCTCCTGCCTAATCTCTCCCACTCCCACAGGTGTTATATTTTTGTTTATATCTGCCTGTGATGTTTCTTATTGAACTTAATTGGAAATAATTCAGAAAAAGGTCAACCAATTTGTCAAACAATTAGGCATTTAAAACAAAAAGCAAAACCTAAAATGAAAACTGTGTGATGCAAAGCGTAGCTGCCTTTTAGTAGGAACAAACAGATGATACGATACAAAAAAAAAAAAAAAATTTAAAATGACAGCACACAAAACCCCCTGCTTGTGAAGTGAAACCGTCTAACTGGTGGCCATTTTCCTGGCTTTACATAAGACTTCATGGACGTGGCTCAATATTTTGAAATAGTAAAATGTATGAAATGCTAGCATGGCAATTTCATAGTTTAATGAGATGGGATAAGTTTATCCTTTTTAATGTAGGCTTGTCCAGATTAACAGTAAGGCAATTACTGATTTAGTAAAGAGAATATCAGTAGAGATACTAATGGCGTAAATAAATAGAAAAGTGCAATCCCAATTTTTGTTGCATTATTAAAAATTGACATGTTCCATACGTATTTTAAATTCGTTGTTGTTATTGGAATAAGGAATTGTAATTTACTAAAACCATAGTTGACAAGTATTTAAAAAAGAAAAAGATTGTTCCATTACTACTTCATTTCTGTCAAATTGCTTTCGTTCAATCTTCTGGCAATTGTATTTCACCAAGAGAAATGTTTAGAATCTGGGCAAAATATCCATACAATTTCTGTATATGGATCTGTGAGATAAAACTTCAAATGTGTAAATCATGGAGTATAATGCTTAGTACTTCGTAAATTTTTGACAAAGCAAAAAACGAATGCCTTTTCCAAAATCTCCAACGTGGCATTTGCCCTGAAGAATTCTGAATGTTCTATAAATAAAAGCTATGGTGAACTGTGTGTGTTCAGGTTCCCTTCATATCTGTGTCCCTTTTCATCAGACAGTTAGGCTCCGCCTGAACACCAACCGCTGAGAAATCCATGGTTGCTGTAGCAACACAAAGCGCTCCATAGACTTATTCTTTTTCCACACTGGAGGCAATGCAGTCTGCACCGACCAACAGCAACATTATACTTATGCTCAACATTAAAACGTGATTAGAACATGCAAAAGCAGCAATTAACCAGTGCTTCTTATTATAAGACAGAACACTGAACATTGTGCTTAAATATTCAGTCTTTAGATGCAACTCAGTAGTGCGAGAAAAGAACTGGATAAAAATACAGTAAATCCAGGTTCAATTATAAACCGGCCATTTCGACAGTGTTATCAGGCCAATGATCATATATGTATTCAGCACACAGTGGGAAACAATTAAAATGCTACTTCACATCACAAATGATCAATGGAATAGAGATGCAACTGAATAGAAATTCATACAGGGTGGCCCAAAATCTGGCTCCAAAGAAATTATTGCTTATATAAAATTTAAGAGGAAATGATCTCTGCATCCAAGATTAGTTATGACACATTAAGAAATGTTCAGCCTTCTGTTATTCAGCAGATGTACAAGGCGGGTGTAATGTCTGTATTAAAGTAAATAATTGCCTATGGTTCCAGTCTTTTGGGGTGTTATTTGGATCAAACGGATAGCGTGTTCTTAAAAAGACACAAAAAACAGTTCAAACAGATGCACTATACTGTTTTTAGATTAGGAAGCTTGCCAAGAAAGGCTCACAGGTTGAGATTATTGTTTATCAGGACTGGGATAACACAGCCAGATATAGATATATGGAGAACTAAACAGATTCAGATACGGATATAGATAATGGTGTTCCATCCCTGTTGTTACAACAACAAAAACAATACACAAACAATGAAAGACTTTGATTACATTGTGGCAGCCAGAGACACTTAAATTCGTCATAAAGCTATGCTATGTCAATCTGTAAATCTATTATATATCAATTATTATTTTAAGTTCAGTTATTGATTTTATGGTTTGGTGAGTGAATTGAAACTGTTTGTTTTTAATTCTTGGATTCTGGTTGCAAAATGTCTGTGTCCATACTACCCGGAGCGGCACATTAGCCCCAGATCCCAGGAGCAGCAGGTATCTGTCCGCCTGTCAGACCCACTGGAGTGCACAGTGACCCATGTGGCACCCCAGCATCAGAGCGGAAGCCCTGCACCATACATCGTGGTATATAAACTATAAACGCACCATACATCATCAGCAGACTCTAAATATAAATTTTAAATATATAAAAATATAATTTTTTGTTTTTACTGCGTTTTTAATGTGTAGATAGCTAGCTAGCTAGATAGATAGAATTGATCTTTACCAATGTTATACTTTTGGGACAAATCTTGAAAACTAAGGAGGGTGTCTATCAAAAATAAGGTGGAAATGAAAGACCTTTTTGTTTAGAATTTGTGATTTTATTGGAATTTTGTTTACAAGGAAGTCCAGGTTTGACCAAATTAGGGTGTGCTTACAGGGTGTCCCATCAAAGTTTGTCAGTGAAGTTATCTTCCACCAGGCTTCCAGAGTTTTGAGATAACTGGGATTTTATAACAGGGTGAATTTCATAACTTAGAAACTATGGGTAAAATTAAAGCTAAGAGGTTGGATATTAGACAAGCTGTTTACCTCAGCACAAAAACAAGACCGGGACTGGTGAGGTAAGCCACACAGAGGCCAACCTCTGAAGGAGTAACAGAGTACAGAGGCTGAGTGAGACATGAAGGTTCACCAGACGAACATTTCAGGAGCTCTGCATGATTGAGAACTGTATGGGAAAGTGGCTAGAAAGAAACCATTGCACAGGAAGAGCCATATGAAAGCTCAGTGAGGACCAAGAATGAGATGCGTGTTCAAGACAAATTTCAAAGCAATATGTGTGGCACAAGCCTAATGCAGGCCATACCTCAAATAAACCATTCCTACAATGAAGAATGGTTATGGCAGCACCATGCTCTGGGGACATTTTTCCATCCTCAGAACCTGGGCTTCTTACCAATACTGGAGTGAATGGATGGAGCAAAATACAGGGAGACATAACAAGAGAACTTGGGGAAAAAAAAACAAAAACAAAAAAAAACTAAAGCTTGGAAGAAGCTTCACCTTTCAGCAAGACAATGGGCCAAAGCAATGCAGGAATGGTTCAGGACAAAAAGGTGAATATTCTACAGTGGCCAAGCCAAAGTCCAATTCCAGATCCAATCTGTGGTACTGTTTAAAACTTGCGGTCAACAAACATCCAACCAATTCGAATAACTTCAAGCAAATCAAGGCGGGAAACCTGGGTGAGGATCACTCCGTGATCAGTGATTCAGTGTACAAAGCTAATACATATCCCAACAGATTTAGCAGCTGTTATTGTAGCAAAAGGTGGCTCTACCAATCCTACTAGTCAGAAGGGGTTGAATACTAATGCAAGCAGGATTTTTTTTGTTTTCATTTTGCCATTTAGTTTTAATTATGACATTAAGAGCATATTGGTATGCAAGAAAAAGAAATACTGGCTAGAACAAACTGTGTTAGTGTCATTTGTAATCCAGATGAATCTGATGACTTAAGGGGGTGGAGTACTTTTGCAAGGCACTGTAAAAACTTATACTTGTAAAATTACTTAAATCTTTACAAATTCTTATATGCAATGCCTAGTACTAAGTACCAATTCATGGTGAATTTCCTCTATGTGACACAAAGCTTGCTCTCACTGATATCATGTTACAAAACTGTAATTACATTTTATAGGTTCAAAGTAATGGCAATTTTTGAAAACAGGATAGTCTTTGTTTCCTTGCATGATTTAAAATTTAATTACCTAATATTTAAGAAGCATGACATTAAAAAAAAAAAAAAATGTGTTACATGTTTTACACATCTCACCACATTCTGTCAAACTACAGCCGTACTTGATGTATAGGAAGATAAACACATGACAGTTTGGGCTAGTCAATATAAATGCTCAGAGAGCTTTATGTATGGACGTATAGTACTGTGCGAAAGCCTTAAGCCACCCCTCATTTCTTCATATTTTGCTTCCAAAGAGCCAGACTTTCTTGTAGTTTTTAATGTAGTCTGGAGGAATAGTTCTCCAGGCTTCCTGCATACCTCAATAGAAAAAAACACGATGGAACACTATTATGTTCTAATAACTATCACTATCAGGATGTGTTGAAGAATAATGGTGGTCATACCAAACTCTCCGTGTTATGTACTGTATTTACATGTATGTTTGCACCTGTTGCAATAAATCACAGTACCTGTTGTCCCATTTTCCAAGAAATATATAAAGCAATGAGGGGTGGCTCTTTTGCACAGTGCTGTATTATATGCAAGTAAAATTGTTTTAGGGTTAAATATTTAGCAGTAGTGCCAACAGACAATACTCAATGGATAATTTGTGTTTGGTAGCAGTGCACTAAAATAGAATATAATAACTTTACTTCTCCTGACAGGAATTATTCCTTCAACGCAATGGGCAATAGACAGAGTTGGCAAATTAAGTCCAACAAGTTGTCAATATTCATGTGTGGAATTTTACTTGTATACAGGTTTCGCAGCTGCTTAAATCCATTTTCTGAGTAAGCTAGAAAATACAAAAATCACCTGCACATAGTTCATGCCTCCGCAGTTGCTATGTTTTTCTTGAGATGGTTTGAGATGGGGTGTTTCAGTAGTGCCGTTAAACAAACATACTTGCCTTCAATCCCAAAACAGGTCAGGGATAGAAAATGCAGACTAAAGTAAGAAATTGTGTCTTTTGCTTTTTTTTTGTCAAATGTAAGATCATGTAACATAAATGCAAGAGGTGATTAAAAATAAATAAATAAATAAATAAATAAATAAATAAATAAATAAAAATAATAATAATAGTGATATGAATGAAAAAATGGCAAGCATTAAAATAAACATCTAACAGGAATAGAGTATAATACAAATATATTGCATGAATAGTCCAGGTTGTAAAGATCGAATAAATTGATGCAAATTTGATTTAATTTCACAATATGGCTTCCATAATCATTATTTGGTGGCTACTATGACTTAATACTTTTATTAAGTTGAATACGAAGTAATAATCTAATATTTATGTATTTTACCCTTCGGAGATGGCCGGCGCACCAGTGTGCCACTTAGCACGTGACACTTTAAAAGGCCCATTCAGCTCCCCAGGGATTTTGTGACCGCTTTTCTCAGTGTGAGTTTAAAGTGCTGACTTCAATCGTCAGCTAGAACTT
>JAQQZX010000040.1:16696876-16729044 GCA_030068355.1 Notoglanidium maculatum | reverse complement strand
CAACAAAAAAACTTTAGCAAACTAAATTGGATTTTCTAATTGTTGTTAAGTTTGGGTTTACTTTATTGAAATAGTTAAGAAAAGCTGAAAATTGACCATCTCATCGTATTCTCTAGAATGTGCTGAAAAAAAATGATATATAACACTTGTATATTACACATTTCTTAAGGCTTCATTTACTAGGCTAAATGAAGACATGCAACGAAGCCAACAAATATAAAATTGTCACATGGTCACTGAAGAGTTTTAAATATAACAGTGGCATATCATAGCTTTTTGACTGCATGTACAGCCTAAGACATACATTTCAGCATGACATCATGATTACATGTTATGGTCCAACACTGGCACTGGACTTCATACTGTTCCTTGCTTGGGCTGATTTCACACAAGAACAATGGGCTTAAGTCCAAGTTCACACACACCTCTGTTTTGCGCAAACTCCACCCCGTGTGTACAGGTCTCACTCTACTCTTTGAATAGTGCTTACGTCTGTAGTAACAGTTCAATATGATCTCTGAATATGGTCCAATGTGGAAAACGGCTCCAGCTCATATGAAGTGTCTCCAATTATGATAGTGTTGTATGACAATTGCACAAAACAGTAAGGACTAAAGCATGACATAAAAATAAGCAGGTTTGCGGGACATTTACAGGGTTTTAATTGAATACATTTTGTAATAAATAAATGACTGTTGTATTTTAAAATGTGTATTTTATATGTATATTTAACTACAGAGCAGGTAGAAACACTGAACCATATTTCTCATATAGAGGATACTATCATTTTAATAATTACTTGTAAGAAGAACCTTTTTTTAATTAGGCATGCTACTGAAAAGTTTCAGTTCAATTCATGATATTGGGTTCACAAATTCGATTTTTCCTTGATATTTTTTAAAAAGATACAAAAAAAGAAAATTTTACTACCAATACATTTATTCTCCTATTTTTTAATCGACTTAAGTATTCCTTTTGTTCAATTAAAAAAATATAAATACTGTTGTTTCATTTCCTTAAAAACCAACATTTATTTACAAACATTTGTAAAGGTTGGAGTAACTAAAATATTTGATTACAGATGAAAAGAAAACAAGCTTTTTCTTAGTAATTATCAACGTTTGATAAGGCTATAGTAACCTCAACCATAAAACAACTGCCTCTATTTGCTTCTCGTTTCTTTAGTTTCAGGAGTCTGTAAAAAGATAGCGCAGATTTTTTGTTGAATCAGTTTGTAAAGTCAATCACACAAAAGCTCTTTCCCAATTTTATATCTGGTTTTTGGCAGCATTAAAGCTGTGTTATACTGCCTAAGGTGTATTCCTGCTATGATGCATTACCATGTCCCCTGCTGTCTAAACAACCCAATTACAGCTAGGTAAAAACTAAGATTATTCAGGTTTCAATTTTTATTTCCATCTATTCGAATCATCATAAATTTGTACCGCAATTAAACTGATGCTCAATAATCGTTACATGCATATTTCTCAATAATAACATTCTTTAAATGCACTTAGTTGTGCCTTTAGATTAGGTTGACCTACACCGTTACAACACTTTCTGTTAGCCCTTTTCTCAGGTTTACCTATGACATAGTGAAGGGATGCTTATGTCCGTTCCGGGTCATCTACAGTACCAGTCAAAAGTCTGGACACATTTTCTAATTCAGTGGTTTGTATTTACACTTAAAAGTCACATCATACATTGAAGTAATCATTGTCATTTCTCTTTACTTAGTTGAGTGGTTCACGACATAATACGGATTATTACAGTTTACTATTTACTGTTTGTCTCAAATGCATCAAGACGACAGGTATTTCCACTAATGAACTTTTGACGAGGCACGCCTGTTAATTGAAAAGCATTCCAAGTGACTACCTCATGAAGCTGGTTAAGATAATGACAGCTTTGCACACTATTGTCATCATGGTAAACGGTGGCTACTTTGAAAAATCAAAAATATGAAACATGTTTTGTTTTTTAAACACTTTTTTGTTTACCACATAATTCCACATGTGCCATTTCACAGTTCTGATGTATTTAGTATTGTTCTACTACATAGGAAATGGACAAAATAAAGAGCAACCTACAAATGAGTAGGAGTGTCCAAACTTTTGACTATTAATGTATCTCCCTAGAGTGTTAATTTTCAATGCTAATTTATCACGCTGGATCCCTATTAATCAATGCTTTTAGGAAGGACCTGAATGGTATAACTACATGCGTGTGGATGTATGTGTGTAAATTCTCCAGTACACTTATGAAGACTTGATACAGTGGAACTTTGCAGGTGTACAATTACTTACCGTAGCCCGTCTGTTGCTGCGTCAGGACCCCCCACTTCATCCATCAGTAAAAAGTGATCAGCAAACACTAAAATTGTGCATTTAAAAAAAAATTATCTATAGACATGCATTATAAACCTTCAAGCCTTAAAGGTTTTAAAACTAATTAAAATGATATATCCAGATTTCGGTAAAGCTGCTTTGTGACAATGTCCATTGTTAAAAGCTCTGTACAAATAAAACAGAACTGAAATTGTCACCATAACACACCAGCAAAGCTGCTGTAAAATGGATGGAAAAAATGAGTGTAAAATGTGAAAATTATCCAACATCCAAATACTAACAGGTCAGCATCGATCTAATGCTGGTGTCTCTCCATTAATGGATGATGTAAAGTGTGTCGGTGAAACAGATGGCATAGCAACAGATGGGCTACAAAATGCATCTAAATAGAAGCCTGTTAAAATGGTCAATGTGTGAGGAGCAGTTTGTGGTTTTCTATTTGCTCCAGAGAAATATACAGAGTGGTGGGGAGGGTGGTATCAAAGGCATCTTTAACATCATGACAGGAATGAGTTTCATCGCTAGAGAATATTCCTTTTAATTGTTGAAATCTAGGAGTAGAATGAAAAAAGGTCTTGTAAGGCACCTTTAAAAAAAATCAATATCCACCTCAGGGAGTACTTTGTAAGGGTGGAAAATGTTTATGGTTTTGGATGCCAGCGATGATAGCGGGGGCATTTAATGACATTAAGATTGAGATTTTCCCCAGTTGGATACTGCATCTGATACAATCTGATAAGATAAAAGTTAATGTATATTACATATTTTAAAAGTGTGGAACATTTATTCATACATGTATCCATGTTCAGTAAATGCTTTATCCTGGTCAGGTATGATATGGATCTGTAGCTATTCCCAGGAACACTGGGAACTCCCTTTCTCACACTCATTCACACTTTATGTTTAGAGTTGCCAACCTGACGCAAACCCATGGTGGCATGTGGAGAACATGTGAAACAAACACAAATATGAGCTCAGGATTGAACCAGAGACCCTGGAGCCGTGAGGCAGCAACACTACTCAATGAACCGCTGCATGTGTTTGTGTGAAATATAAGTAAGCTATAAAACACAATTCTGTTACTGATGCTAATCGAGTATGGGGGGCGTAATGTGGACTGACACCAAGCGGAGTTACTGTTACCGTCCTCAAGTTGATTATTTTCCCATAACAGCACATCACAAAGAGTGTATTTCCTGTTATACCACACCAATTTGCCAAGCATTACAATGTTTTATTTATTAAAAGGAGGACACTTCATGCTTATCACTCATTTATACAGTTAATTTCATGGAAGAAGTTTTCCTTGCTCACAAACCCACCTGCTTCAACTAATGGGCTAATTATCAAACCCTTCCTGTGGTTGGCTCAGGTCTACTGAGAGGACTTGAAACTCTGCAGGGCTGTGGGATCTGTGGGACCAGAACTGTAGACAAAGAACCCTGATATAGAGGGCTCAAAATGCTGTTGCAAGATTGCTCGTTGTGATTTATCTCTGTGGTATACAGATTGGGATAGAGGGCATGAAGGTCATCACTGATCTCTACCAGGTTTGTGCACACATTGGCTCAGATGTGCACTATTAAAGTAATAACTTTGCTGAGCCCTGTGAATGAGGCAATCCTGATCCTAAGAATGTGATCCGGACTGCTGTTTATGTACTGTGCGTGCGCGCAAAATATGTTCAATGCGCTTACACAGAAACTTTGGATATTATCGTCTTACAGAAAACGTTATGGCTGTGACTTGGCCATGAAACTGCCCACTTGAGCACTGCTGCTTTAGATGTTGCTCTTGTATACCCCACATACTCAGAAAATAAATAAATCAATATATGGTAATGAGATGAACCTTTCCTCATCACTGGGGTGGTACCATCTTCTGTACCTCTAATATGCATCTTTCACCTGGAAACTTGGGACCCGGCTCATGAAACCTTCTAGCCTGGTTCACCAAATGAAATCAGAATCCATGCTTTTTTAAAAAAAAAAAAAAAAAAAAAAAAAAAAAAAAAAAAAATCTTGTGGACCATAACTGAACTGCAAGTTTTGAAAACGAGCTTGTTATTCCACTAGGAAACAAAAATAGAGCAATAAGCCCATGAGCTCAGCAACTAATAAAACGTGCTAATGAGTTGTAATTATGTCTCTTTCAGAACAGACTAATGTAGGGGGTCCACAGCAAAACTTTCAATTTTTTCCGCGTCAATTGTTTAGCAAACTATACCGATTTCCGAGTTCCAATTTGCAAGCCTACAAAATATGGAAATGTGGAATGACCTCGAGGAATGTCTTTTATAGGTGATCAGTATTTAATTGTGGTGCACTCGGAATGTACCTTTCAGATAAAGGCAGACGTCAACACATTCAGAAGTTGCCATGCACTTTGTTAACCTAAAAGCAGTTGGATACCTTTGTTTTGGAATGAGCTTAAATGCTTCACTATTTGCCCCTTCTTGGTGAACGATGCATAGTAAAGGTATAAAAGGTGTACCCTCGAGGGCACCACCCCAGCCACAAGCAAAGGTGCAGTTTAGTGCTGCTTTTCTTTTCTTTTCTGTGCACCATTGTCAGTCTGCGTAAATGTGAAAGTGGAAGCCGCACGTAGAGACAGGTACTTTCCTGAGTCTTTTAGCCGCCTTGATGCCATGGCGTTAGCAATACAGGTTTCCTATTTACAAGGAAATAGTTGCCTTTGTTTACAACCAATCTTATCGCTTAAGTCTTCGTTGCTCGGTTCTTGGATGCATTATAATACCACTGAAATGTAGGCGGATGGTTTGCACACCACTACATCTCTTGCACTGCTGACAACACGGATTTCAAAAGCCTGTAATTCTGATTTATAGTAACGCTGCTAGCATTAAGTAAGTGCTATCAAAACAAACCGGGTAGCCTATAGAATGAGCCCGAATAGACACCCTGTCCCTAATAAAAACGGAAACATGACTCAGTGATAAAGCGTGTTAGCTAAAATCCCAGCCTCTTACCCGAGTCCTGACATAATGAACAGCATCTCGTACTCAAGGATGTTTTCAAAGCAATGGCGCAGGCGCGATACTGACAAGCGTGCAAATGGCACCTTCTTCTTTCTGCCTCATACGCGCATATACCGTCGTTGTCGTGTGTTTTAATGTGTCAAATGTGCTTTATTGATTTGGATTTTTTCCCAACTCACCCGTTGAAGGTAACGTGTCTTCAGCCGGAGTCCACAGATTCAGCACGTTTCGTGAAGGTATATCGGCGTATATCAGAGCACCGCGCCTGCTCTAATCCCAGTGTCGATGTGGCTAGGAGGAGGAAATGGCACTGCAATGAATTAACGTTTAAATGCTGCTTTTCGGTTATTCTTCGTAAGTAGTCTCGTATTGACGCACGTTACGGCGCGCGGCACGTATGTAATTGTATCGTTACTGGCCACGTTACTAGCGGATGGGGGACTGGACAACTTACCAACACAGCGGGCCATATAGACGTCGGTTAGCGTCAGGTAGGATCGGTTTCTGATGGAAAACAACAAGGACGAATCGCGTTTTGGTGTTCTGCTGTTAAGCCCCGCCCCGTGCAAAGCAACCAATCATGAATTAGGTCAGCACCGTGTCGCGCAGGTGCGCGTGTTGTTCGAGTTCACACGCGGCAGTAGATGACGGGCTGAACTTCTTTCCAGCTGAGATTACATCTGGGGCACTGAAGAGAGCGAAACTAAACTCATCTTAAATGCTTTTCATGATATTTCAGTAAGAATGCAATCCGTGTATCTTTCACACGATTAAATTAACACGTTTAAACATTGGACCATGTGAACAAATACGGTATTCGTAATACTCATAAATGTAAACACCAATATTCATATCTCCATTTAACTAATGCTGAGTAGTAACCATCATCCATCTCTATATTATAAAGAAGAGCCATTCTGCAGTCAGGCATCATATGAGCTTTTAAAGTACACGGATATAGAAAGCTCCTCGGGCTCCAAAATCTTTAACCAAATTGTGCACTGATTAAACTTGATATCAATTTCAGGTACAGATAATGGATATAAACACAAACACACAGGCAGTGATTTTTCAGTCAAGTGTAAACAGCGTCCTCAGGTGGAGGAATGAAGACAGTGCTGCACACAAACCTGACAGCCGCATGACACAAAGAGGATTTCTACTCCACCTATACATCAAATCTAATCTTCGGCATTACAAAAATCATCCGCTTTGCATTGTTACAAAGACCAAAAAACAAAAATGACACAAAACACATTTTCAAAATCAGCATCTTTATTTTATGAACAAATGCATTTTGCCTTTTGTGCATCTATTGTCATTTGTAGGTCATAAAAAAGCAATTTACAAGCTCAGTAAAACGAACAAACAAACAAACAAACAAAAAAAGCAGCACAGAATGATTATGAGCAAAATATATAATTTGAATAAATATATTATTTCATGCTATGAAACAAAATTCAGAAATGGCGAGTTAACTTTTACAGCATTGGCACCAGCTAGCTTTAATGTACTTCATAATTGTATAAAACAGTAGAATTTCTGAGGTTCACAGTAGGGTTTGTGAGGTTGTTTATATAGTGGATTACAGAGATATACTCCATGGAAAAAGCTCAAAGATCTCCAGCGTTTCCTCGATGCTAAAGCCCTGTGCTCATCCCATGGATACAGAAAGTAAAAATGGAAAAAAGGTGGGTGTTGTACAGACACCCATGAGGCAGACTGTTTTTTTTTGGGAACCACTGACTGAGGACTTGCTTCCCCAACCTGAAGTAAAAGTGCATGATTAATTTGAACATACAAAATGCATTATATGTCCAAAGTGGCCATAGCTGAATACTAGTAAACCCTGAGTTGTACTTTTTTTTGCCATATCACAGAATACATGAGAACTAGAAGCAAACAGAATTCCAGGGACTATTTGATATCAGAAATCCACCAATAAGACATACTTATTACTTTCAGTACGGTGCATTGACGCTCTGATGGTCTTAATTTGGTCTGCAGTCCCAGTACATGAGGATGTGGAAGAGACCTTTGTAGCGCTCAGGGAAGCAGTATATCCCTCCCAGGATGCCCTTCATATTTGATACAGATACAGCAATAAACTGGCTGCAGCGAAGTGGCAGATGGATGGAGTACAAATGTAGACAAATGCACAAACAAAACATCCATGAGGCTCAGAAACTGACAGGCTTCAGCTGACATGGCCTATGAACTGCAGTAAACCAAGAAATCAAACTCTGAAGCATTTTCACACAATGTACCCAAATGTTCACAAGTCCATTAGTTATCATCCTCCTCGGCTCCCTGATATCACTGATAGCACTCACTTTCGGACATGACACTTCTGTAACGTGCAACAGACCGCAGTGCCAAACTGCTTTAAAAAGGATATTGCTTTTGCATATTACACAGTGGGGACACGTTGGAAGCAGAGAAGCAATGGAAGACTTTATAACTAATATCAGTGTTCATATACTACCTGAAGCAAGTCAGCTTTGATATAAGGACAAGCTGCGAATTCTTAAAGTAGTCCCATAGCTATTCCTGTGAACCCTGCTTTCTGATTCATGCTCACAGCTCATAGTACCTGCCTGGCCTTTCTGTGATTTGAACACAAACAGTGAACAGTTATCCTGTTAAAATGAGTTGATTGATACTTATCTTGTTATACTCAACCATATTTAAAAATCACCACTATGTCCCTTATGTACATAAGTATTAGTATATAAAATCAAATACACCTGACCAGTCTAAAAGCACCATTAAAAAGGTTAAAACTCCCTAGAATTGAAATATTTGAGGCCTTATATTTGAGTCCCATTAAAGAGGAGTAAGATATGGTAAGCTAGTCCCCTCTATGTAGAATATCTTTTGATTACACTAAAAAAAAAAAAAAAGTTCATATTAAGTGCATGCCAGACAATAACATTTAAAATAAAAACAAAATATATATAAACAGAAATATAGATCTCCATCTTGGTTTTAGTTATAGATGTGGTAACCACCATGCAGTACACTTCTACATCTACGAGTGGTCTAGCATGCACTTCAATATTAAACTGCAGAGTGGCTGGCACAATGAAAAGCCTCATTCTGCCAAGATCTAATTAAAAGTTAAATTCAATAGTTGAAGGTATAATTCACTTATTTCAAGAGGTAGCTTCTCGTGTATGAAGCCATCTGATTGTCCCTTTATGACCTGCTACAATCTCTTCCGGTCAAAACTGCATATTACATTTATTAAAGCAACACCTCTGCTACTGCATTTAACTTCTTAACTCCATAAAACCCGAACACATAGTATAATACATAAAAGCAACAGTTAAAGATTATATGCATATATAAAGCAAGAACCCTGACAAGTGGTGTTAATAAGCATAAGTGTCATTATTCAATTCATGAATACATACTTATGGACCAAAATGAAATGATACATGCACAAACGATGCATCTGTCCTGTAAATGACTTTTTGAAAATGGGTATATCAGGTAAATAAGCATTTCTTGTGGCAAGGCACAGATTCAATCCTAATACAGATTATTCAATGAGAACTGACGTGTCTAAAGCAGTCGTTCATGAAAGAAATTAAAACATCCCATCATTCTACCACTACTATCACACGTTTATGGCTTAGGTCACATTTACCTTAACTGCAATGAAGTCTGTTGTTCATACATGATCAAAAAATAAGGGAAAAAAAAAAAAATCAAAGCAAGAACTCAAGCACTGGTACCCCTTGGGTGTTTGGCTGGAAAATAGTTTCATGATTCTCATTGGGCTTGCTCTTTTCTTTTATACAGTGTATATAACTTTTATATATTTATATTTGGTTGGTTCTTTGGTTAGTGGCCAAGATTGCGTTAACTATTAGGTAGACATAATCTCTTATCTACATGTGAACATCTAACCACTCAAAAACATGTCAATTTACATTTGTCATTTGGCAGACACCCTTATCCAGAGCGACTTACATATATCTCATTTATACAGTTGAGCAGTTGAGGATCAAGAGCCCTTGCTCAAGGGCCCATCAGCGATAGCTTGGCAGTGCTGGGATTTGAACTCACTACCTTCCGATCACTAGTCCAACATCTTAACCACTGCGCTACCACTGCCCTTTTCACCAGGACAATGGCTGTGGGCACAACGTGCAACTATCTTATGGACGGTGTATAATTGCCTGTAGCCCATCTGTTGCTGTGCAGAATGTCAGCCACTCTTAATTCCCAAAAAAGAAAGGGAACATCAGAGGACCACTGCGGAGTGCATACTGCAAACTAGCAACCATCAGTTTATACCTGCTTGCAAACCTAGGCTTTGAAATCTTTTGATTGATTTTTCACAAGAGGGAAAAAAAGAGCTAAAAAAAAAAAAATGAATGAAGGAAAAAAGTTAAAAAGTTAAAAGAGAACAACCTCCACAGGATCTATGGAGCACTTACACTTTTCTCAGTGCGAAATCTCACCTTAGGTAACAAGCCTTTTTAAGACAAAGGGTTTGACAGTTTCCTTGAAAGTACTCAATATAAAACTTACAAATACATGAACAAACTGATTTAAATAAACTAGCGGTGTTCATTTAAAAAAAAAAAAGAAAGAAAAAAAAAGGCACCCTTGTCTAGGGAAGATGTACGTTAGCTGTAAAGTGAGAGAAGAAAAAGTAAACTTTACAATACTGTAGACACAGGCTAATCATATATTACTTCAAAATTAAGTGCTATGATCTTCAATAAGGGGGTTTCAACAGCAAATGGTAATGAGAAACGCCTAGAGTAAGTGGTATCTGTACAGCAGGCTTGGCAGCCCTCAAGCAATCTGCACAAGTGTTTCTCAGAACAAAGAGCAGTAAGTTTACAGTGACAGAATTATGAAAATGACAAAGTTCGAAGAGTACAAATAGAGCATTCTGAGTCACTGTTTTCCAAAACACTGTTAGAAAAATTTTCCAGTGATTGGAACAGGTAAACTTTCTCACCTGACTTACGATGGAAGGGTTTGTGCCCGTTCTATACAATAGAAAGAACTATAATGGGAGACCACGGAGATTAGAACAGATGCTATTACCTGGCATTGGTCAGTGAAATAAGAAAACCCTATAGTCCTGCAGATAAATGTTTGCTCTGCATAAAGTTTCATTCATGGGGATGAAAACTTGGGTGCCTTCAAAGCCCCCACATATCGAGTACCTTGATTCTCTGATTATCTGACTGATTAATCTGAAGGCTAAGAGGTTCATTTTTCAGTAGATTTTTTTAGAACACCGTCTGAAGCCAAAGTAAACAGACTTTGAACAGTCCAATTATTTCTACTTCTTTTGGCCTAAAGAGATCACAATAATGTAATTTTCCCAACAACAGGTTTTATAGATTATTCCCAGAGTCGGACTACATGGCTAATGGTACAGCAGTGTTCCTCGCACTGCTAGCCAAAAACACTCCTAAAATCAATTTTGTATCTACAAGCTTTACATTATTAAACATTTCAAGCTCAAGTTATACTTTCATGTCTAAGAATACCAGAAACATAAATACAAAAATTAATGATTGTAAACAGAAGTATTGTTAATGTTTTCTTGAAGACACTGCTTATACTCATAGCGTGGCAAACTTGTTGACCCAATTTACACAAAAACAGCCTAGTTATATTTAGCTTAATTTATTTTGCTTTTAGTGTCTGATATTTTGATTTGTGTTTTGACACGTGTGTGTGTGTGTGCGTGCGTGTGTGTGTGTGTGTGTAAAATGATGCTACAGTGTTGGGAGTATCTAGGCTATAATTTGGTAAACCATGCCACTTTGATGGAATGGAAGCAGGATGTCCAATTATGGACAATTTTCTTGAAATTAGTATCATAACCCATCCCTTCTTAATTTGTCAAATTTCTAAAAAAAAAAAAAAAAAAAAAAATTGAGTGCCAACTATGGAACATGAGCTTTGACAACTTTGAAAGTTCACCAAATTTTGTTGAAGATGTAAGATATTAGTTTAGACTACTTACTCATCCTACAGAAAGGGTTTGTATTTCTATGTAGAATAAATCTCTTTAAAGGAAGCTTCAAAGGCATCAAGAGACATTCATCCCCAAACTGGTTGGTATGGCTCATCAGAACAGTCTAAAACTACACACAATCTATTAGCTTCAAAATGTAATGTGTTGTAATGTAATGTACGGACACTTATCTTAAACTAACTAAAATGCATTTCACGCTTATTTAGTGTTGAGGGTTTTTGGCATGATTTTCTACTGAGATTATACTTGTGCTGCTCAGATATGTTTCTGGGCATCAGGATTTTTTTACAGACAGAAAATGTGGTCCAGCACAAGGAGTTGTTGCAAAACCAACAAACTAGCAAATGAATATTGCAACAGAAAAACTCAAATCAACATCAGCTCTTCTGATTTTTTTTTTTTAAATATACTGACTTTCTTGTATTACAACCTATAAAGAAAATCTAGAGGAAATAGGTTTTCTTGCATTATAATTAGTTATGTTTGATATTACCTTGCTGTTGTAGACCAAAACTGTAAATAACCATACAATTTATATCTGGTACTTAAATCCCCATCCTTACTGCTGCATAGAGCAGGTACACTATAACCCAATTAAACCCTATCCACCCAAAAAGCACCTTTCTCACAAAGGAAAAAAAAAGAAAGAAAGAAAAAAAAAAAGCATTTTTGACACATCCAATGAGAGCAGTTTGGATTTCATACAATCTCAAACAAACAGTTAACTGTAGTACCAAGGCTTTGTGTAGTGAAAATGATTTGTGCCAATACTGCTATGTAAAGCAACGGAAACCTTAAAAAAAGATGCTTCTTCACTTCCTTTCAGGTTCTGGACTGAGGTAGAACCCGGTTAGAGCTGAATAAACTTTGACAATACTGCCTTATTGTGAGTATGTTACATTGTATGATGAGGTATTGAACAGATGTGTCACAGAGCTTTTGCACTGGTAGGTAAAACCAATCCTTGTGAGTTATCGGCCTACTTGAGGCCAAATGTGCAAAAACAGGTCAGGTAAAAGCATGATATGACAAGCATCTTAACTGAGCGTTCACATTATTCATTATTGCAACATGCCTATATTACTCTATGCTTAAAAACATGGAAACATTGATCTATAAAAAAACATTTAAAAAAACTTTTTTAAAGGCCTTAATTATTGAGATGTCCAACTCAATCTTTCTCCCTGACTACAATTCCCCTCACCTTTGAAAAACTTGCTTATTAAGAATGCATTATTTCTTCTTAAACCAACCACAAAAATGCACAAGTAGAAAATGCGCGAGGCAGGTTCACCATCCACTTCTCCATAAACGGTCAACCGTAAAAGGCTGCACATCACAGAACGAAACCCACTACGATCTTCATTTTTTTAATAATCGCTTCTGGACCCAGGAGGTTCTTCGGCACTTCCCTTGACACTCTCATCACTGGCGGTTTTTGCAGACCCATCATTGTTATAGGCATCACTGTAGACGTTCTCTGAGCCCTCCACTGGTGCCCCTCGCTGACCATCTGCTGCTTCCCCTTGTGGGCCTGTGTGGTTGTTCAGCTCCGTGCCGGAACCCATGTGCTTCTTACGCAAGTGCTGATTGAGGGTGCCTTGAAAAGGGAAGCACTTGCCGCATATCTGGCAGTGGAAGGGTTTATTGTCCGTGTGGCCACGGATGTGATACTCTAGTTGGTCTTTACGTGTGTACTTCTTGCCACAATACTTGCAGACAAATGGAGTAATGCCCATGTGCAGACGCATGTGGCGGTCCAGGCTGCCTTTCTGGTTGAAGGACTTGCCACAGTAGACACACACAAGGCGCTCGTTGAACGGATACCAATGGCCACGGAGACCTCGTTCCCTCACGTCATTCTCAAAAACAACTCCTGATGCTATTCCCTCTCCATCCTCTGTGCCTTGCTTAAGGTTAGAAAGTACATCAGCCGGGACTGGCAAGTTTCGCTTCGGTCTGGTGCGGCCCCCTCGAAGTCCACTGAGAATCGACTGAGAGGGACTGGATGGACTGATACCAACAAAGCAGGATGAAGGGAGTGCCGAATAGGCGTACTGAGCAGGGGGTGGCACTGGCCCGTAAGGTCCCACAGTCACGGCTAGAACTTGCTCACCATCCACCAGTTCTGTGTGGTAGCTATCATCGCCCGCCGACGAGCTGTCCGAGTAGCTGGGTCGCTCGGGTTTTTCCAGCTTGATGTGAATGTCGGCAATTTGCCCATTCTTCTCAATCAAGTCCGCTTGGTCGGGCTCTGCTTCCATTGATGCCTCCTGCTCTGAAGTGCAATCGCTCCCTCGATCTGATTGCCCTTCCTCTATGTGCACAAGCCCCTTTCCACCTCCACTTGCCTCTATGCGATGGCTTTTCCGAGGGTAATAGGGTGGGGAAATCTGGGTAGGATTCAAAAAGATACCCACCTCTTTTGCACCATTGTGCCCTGCTCTAGAATCGAGGTCTTCTTCAGCTTCTGTTTGGCCAGAAACCACAGGCAGACTGATCTTTGAGTGAAGGCCCTCCAGGATCTGTGTACACTTGTCGATGACGGCCTGCATTTGTAGGAAGCTGGCAGCCGTAAGGAAGCTAACAACATCACGCAGATGCAGTTGCATGTGTCCCGTGTAGCAAAAGGTTAATAGCTGCTCAAACACTGCGGGGTTCTTGATCACAGAGATGGAGAGCCCACTCATGGTGCCCAGAGACGAGTGGTCACGGAAATACGGTGAACTGGCAGCCAGCACAGCTTTGTGTGCCTGGAATGGTCGGCCCTGGATGTGCACGATAATATCGCAGAGCTTACCCTGGAGTCGCAGCTCATTGAGCTGCTTAAGGACAGTGTTGCTGAACTCTGGCACATCAAACTCTATGAAGCCAATGTCGTCCTCCATGACTCACTGACGTCTCGCCTGGTTTGCAGAAAACCTATAAGAAGACCGAAAAATATGTTTAATCATTTCAAATATGTTTAATTATCACAAATACATTTTAATTACACAACCAAAAAGCCAATACAAACTGAGAAATATGGCCAAACAATACAAACATTTAAAAATAAAACTTTAACAGGCAAAAAATACCCTATATCCTGGTTTAGTCACTTAGTGAGATTTTAATCATGTAATTTGTCTGATATAAAACATGAAAAGACATCGACTGTGGCAAATTCTGCTCCTTTTGCTGAGAAGGCTGTTAACAGTATAAAGAATTTTAAATGAACATTGAAAGGATTGCTTTATGATGTCTCAAGGATGTAAAATATTAAGGTATAAGACCTTAAAATAAACACATTGTGGCTGCACACAACAAACGAGTACGTCATGTGTTATTCATATTTAAGGGACTACAATCATGTACTTCTTAAGAAACAAAAATTAATTAATTTCTCCAAGTAAATCTTTTTTCCTTAATAAATAAATAAGAAACACATTAAAACATTTATTTCCTTTCTAGAGTTAATCAGGCTTTTTTTGTATTCATTCCAATTTGACACTTGGCATCACCTACAAATCATCTCTTTGTGCACGGTGCTTGCAACTCCTAGAACATGAGCTTGACTGCTTCCCTGAACTGTACAAGTCAATTTTGCAAGGCCATCTGGTATTTTGGAGAAGATTTTGTGCCAGAGAAAAAACAGGTACAACACAAAACTGTCCATACATATAAGTCCTTTATAGGCTTGTTTCTTCATTTCTACTACACTGACTGTTAAACCTTACAAGCGTCTCAGTATTACTACTCAAAAATGATGATGATATGACTAATGTGCAAGTGTATACTCCACCACAGTGTATATGTGCACAGCTGATCACTCTGAGCAAGCAAACTCCTAAAAACAGGCGCTTATCACAGCCAAATGGTCAAATCTTAATTTCATCACAGAATCTTTTCACAACCTGAGAAATGTCTTTTAGCAAACTCCAACTGAGTAGTGTGCCTTTTACTGAGGCATGACTTCCCTCTGGACACGCTACTGTAAAAGCCTGATTAGTGGAGTGCTGCACAGATGCATATTCTCCACATAGGACTTCTGGAGTTTCATCATGATGACCTTCGAGCTCTTTGGTCACCACCCTGAATAAAGTTTTTCTGTCTTGTTTGTTCAGTTTGGCTGGATGATTAGCTCTAGGAAGGTCTGCCTGGTGTTCTTTGGGACGTTCAAAGATTAATAGTTTTCCCCTTCCCTGAATCTGTGCCTTAACACAGTTTAGTCTAGGAAAGCAATTTCTTTAACCTCATGGCTTGTGTTTTGATGAAACGTTCATATGTGGGACTATATGTGACAGACAAAGGTGTGCATTTCCAAATCACATCCAATCACCTGAATTTACCACAGATGAGCTGTGATCAGGTTTGATCAAGTAGAAACATCTCAACTGGAACAAAATGCTCCAGCATGCAATTTTATGTGTCATAAAATGGATCTAAATATTTGTGTGAAGGTGATTTGCAAAATCGCTGTACATCAGTAGGATTACATTTAGTGATTTGGGATCATCTGCCAGCATTCCAGAGTATATACTGGATGTTAATAACACTGGATTACCCCTTGAGAAAATAGACCTAGTGCAGGGAAACGGAGAACTGAGGTGCTCTCCAGGTTCAGGTGTCTGTCCGATCAGCCTCCACTACAGGCACTGATCTTATCCTACGTGCAATCCTCAAAAATAAAATGGATGAACTGCTTTTAAAGCAGACAGGTGGAGACTACAAAACATTGCTCAGCCTTCTGCTTTACCGAGACCTGGCTCGATCAATTGGTTCCTGATCAGGTGGTAACCTCCGCTGGCTTTACTGTCTTCAGAGCTGACAGGTCAGTCAAACTATCCCACAAATCAAAAGGTGGGGGTATTTGTCTCATGGTCAAGTCAGTGCTGGTCTAACAACTCAACTGCGCACCTGATCTTGAATTCATCAGTTTGAAATGCAGACCATGTTACCTCCCAAGAGAATTTGCTTAGTTTTAAAAGTATTAGTTGGCGTTTACAAGCCAACATTAACACAGCCATTAGTGATATCTCACACCGCATCTCCCCTGCTGAAAAGTCCAGGGATCAATACAGAGCAGCCAAGTAAGCTGTGTTGCAATAAGAAAAACAAAGTCCAGCAATGCAACAAAATTAAAGCAACAATTCTCATCCAGTAACTTCAGATCAATATATTGAAATATCTTAAGGATATGACAGATTACAAAAAATGCCTCTGCTCCCCTCCAGATAATGACCCTAACCTCCCAGTCAAATTAAATATGTTTTATGCAAGCCATAATCCCTACTTCCACATTAATTCCACCTTTCTGCATCCAGGAGGATGAGGTGAGAGCTATGTTCCAGAATCGGAACATCAGGAAAGGAGAAGGAACAAACGGGATCAGTCCTGCTTTGCTGAGCCACTTTGCAGCTCAATTGTCTTCAGTATTTTCCACCATATTAACACCTCTTTGAGCAAACGTACAGTCCCACATTGCTTCAAACTCTCTACTCTCTCATTATTCCTGTGCCAAAGTCATCAAAGATCACCTGCCTTCACCTCAGACCAGTTGCCCTAACATCTGTGGCCATGAAAGCATCCGAGTGCATCACTCTGTTATACTTGAAATCCTGCCCCTTCCCACTGATGGACCCATATCTATCTGCCTACCAAATAGTGCTGTCAAAATTGGCCAAAGGTGACATATGAATATTCCTTCTACAATACACAAAGATTTGACGCATTCGAATATCTATTTTCGGGCATTATGTCCATAATAGGACAACTTTATCTCAAGGATCCACAATTTTGCCTTCTACTGACCAAAATCCAAAGTGCGCATCACTCTCTGTGGCCGAGCTGGACTGTGAACTCTTTGCCATCATTACTACACAGTTCTTGAAATATTCACTCATTTTATCTTGACGTGCATTTTATTTCCAGTCAATAAAAGGTTGTGTGACTGGCCATCATGCAGTGCATTTAGTCCAGGCCATGAATTTTCTTTTTGTAGGGTGGCTGGGAAAATCTCACCAATATCCACAAGGAAAGTGATGGCTATACGACTGGCCAGTAAATTCACCCCAGGCCCATGTGAGAACCTGCAAGGCAGACCGCAGTGGTAGTGCTTATTTTTCCCACAATTTAATATTAATTTTCACGAAACAACTGTATGGATTTTTTTTTATTCAGTTCACATTCATAATTACAATTGGCTGTATCACCTGTAATGTGAACGTGTCTGTCCTCCAAAACATTCATGCACACATTGATAGGCTTTGCAGAAGTCATTTGCATCACCAACAAACATATTTGTGAGACAACTTGTGATAATAAAACCAACAAAATGGATGTACATTGCATTTTGCTCTGGAGGACGGCCAACAGCTCGTCATCCGTAGCGCTCCCCCTCTGTTGTTTTGCTGCATTGCTGGTATTCTGAAGAATAGTGTTACCTTGTCGAAAAAGGCTACAGTAACACAAATAAATGCTACCCATAGCAAACTCGATCTTAACCATAGCACATAACCTTAAAGCGCAAAGTTAATCCTAAAATCTTATCTTTAAACCTAAAGTAGCATATCTCAATAGGTAGCACATCGACAGAACACCCTGCAGCCTGATGACGACAGCTTTCAGGGCATGTGTATGGCCAAAAAGCCACATGTATTCCAATCTGACCGTTCACGCTCATGTCGCATGGTCACGAATCATATTGCATTTACATCCACATATGATAGAGAATCAAACCTGGTTTGAAAAGATTGCGACCATTCAGCCATGAAAAAAGGGCAGATCTGTGCCATATTAAGGGGGGGAAAAAAAAATAAAAAATAAAAAATCAGATGAGAGTCATTTCAGCCTGGTAATGTGACTACAGTATTCCTTTGTTATTGATGTAGTTCTGGTAACAATAGCGTTTGAAAATTTTAGCATTCTTTATTCTTCCCCAAATTTAGCCCTTCTGCCATTTTCAGCGTGGATGAAATAAAATTACAGACTCAACTAAGCAGTACCACATGTAGGCTGGAACATTAATGTTTTAATTAAACAAAAAATGGAACAGTGGGTAAAAATAAACAAGCTAGGTTTTTTTTGTAAACGTACTAGAAACAAACGATGTTCTGGAAACGTGGAGGTTCAGAGGCTAGGAATTCACAAGAAAAAATAAATCCTAAGCCTCCTTTTTCTTAATGCTGGAATGAAAATCAGCTGCTCCAGATACATTATGTCATGTCTTTCACACGATAAAAAGCTTCAATAAAATTATAGAGCCCAGAGGGGAAGTCTTTACCTGGTCATTGGTAGAAACAACTGACCACAGTTGTTCCAAGAAATCAACATCAGCAGCTCAGGTTTACAAAACTCCAGCCTGATGTTACATGGCAACAGCTGTAAAATTGGTCCTCACTACTGTTAAGTTACATACAATTTAGCCTACAAAAAACATTTATATATATATATATAAGTTTTTATAGTGTAGGAAATCCTGGGTTTAGCCTCCAATCAAGCCATTCAAAACTTTTAACAAACCGAGGCTTACAAATGTAAACATTTTTAGTGCACTGATTATCGGAGGTTTCTATTATACAGATCAAATTATTAGTGTGTGGGACGTGACAACAGATGAGACATAACGGACCTTTCTCTGGTAAACAACTTTTCCGAGGAAACAACTCCATTCCTAAGGGAGCAAACTGGTTGTCAGTTAAAACACACAATGTTTCATCTCCTTTCTGCTTTTACCTCTCTTAGGGGAGAAGCAGAACCTCAGCCGGATAATTAATTTCATCTTGTAAGAACAAAACCAAGAACAAGGACAGTCACATCAAATCAATGTCATGCGCTCGATTTGTTGCAGAGAACATGGAATTTTGCATGTTTGAGAACTACATACATCAATGTTTTATCCCATTTCTTCTACCTGGATAGAAGCTGAGCCACAGTCATGAAATTGATTTCAACTTGTTAGAACAATACGATATGAACAGTTCAATCAAAGTCGAGCTTTTTGTGGTCTTTTGCAGATTCGGCTTTTTGCCCCGTCCCACGGCCCGTCACTGCCTGAGATGTTCTGAAGGTTGCTTACAGTGTTCTTTAAAAACGACAGACTGCATGATGGTGTAGGCCTTATTGCGATAACCAGGCCTTTCAGTTTCATAGATATAGGGGTGTGCAATATTGGCAAAAAATTATATCTTAATATTTCCTACCTTCTACCTAGGACCTTTCTAGGACCATCCTTTAAAAACATGCTTGTAAAAGTCTTATTGATCTAGCTTGGTCTTTTAAATAGGATATTAATTGCAGCTTACTAAAGAGATTAATGGAAACAATTATTAAGGTCTTATTTATTTACTTAAGATTGAAGTAAATTAACACAAAAACATTAAAATCACCAGTCAAAGTATTACTGAGAGCAAACAGTGCAGGTATGACAGGCTTTTATAATCATTGTTGATTTGGATGCAGTTTGGGCATTGTTAGTTGAACTAAATCACGGGAATAACCTTTGGAACCCTTAAATGCTCCAAGAAGCATGCAAGTTGATACTGAAAAGAGTAGAACTTTGATATTTGTTTCTCACTTTTTGTTAAGAAAAGCATGAAAACTGGGAAAAATACCTTTTTTTTTGGCCCAATGTATGTAAAAAATACTTTTGGAGTCTAAGAGTAAACACTATCCTCGGTGATGTGCCATTGCCATAAACACCATCCTGGTTAACTGTAAAAGGCACCAGATTCATCCTGGGTAAACCTTAAGAAACCTAAAATAACATGATAATTAGCCACTGGCATACTGGCGAGTGGGTAGCACTGTCCATGCTAGAGGTACTCAGAATAAACCTGGATGAACCAAGTTGGACCCCACACCCAGGACAATAATCCTTCAATGTTCAAAGCTGGCTGGACAGAATATAAATAAATAGGCCTATCTTTCCAACACGTTCAACCTTATCCAGGTCACTCTCAGTCAGTACATTTTCTTTTCAATTCAATTCAATTTTATTTGTATAGCGCTTTTAACAACAGACATTGTCACAAAGCAGCTTCACAGAAGTATATAAATTCTGAATCTATAGATTTAGCTATATATCCCTAATGAGCTAGGCCTGTGGCGACAGTAGCAAGGAAAAACTCCTTGATATGACAAGAGGAAGAAACCAGACTCAACTCCAGGTTGAGAGGAACCAGACTCAAAAGGGAACACATCATTTGGGTGGCACTGAATAGAGCAATTAACACACTTCTGTTATATGGTTAAAATAAAGTACAGTTGCATAATTCTGTATAGTTTAACATGAAGTCTGTTCTGTCTCAGGTGACATTTGGGTCCAACATATTAATAAACAAATATTTCAATATGATTTAAATGTTACCTTCATAATAGATGTATCAAATTAGTCACATGTACCTTCAATCCAGGCTCTTATTTCAGCTACAAAGCACAGAAATCTGGACGGCCATACACGCATGACATGTGCACAGGCAGCCATGTTTGCAGATTTTATTATGGAGGGAAAACAGTAAACAAAGGGGGACACCATTTGTTTTCTGCAAGGGCAATTAATTTAAATTAGCAATAATGCCCTGTTTAAGGGAATCTCAGACGGCAACCCACTCCCTTCAGATGAATGTTTACATACTCACTCTATAAAGCGAGCAAATCTCTGCCTTCTAACATCCTGCTCATCACCTCTTCCAGCTCCAGTAGGGAGGCACTACAGGACACTGTCCACCAAGACTAAACACTTCCCTCCCTCGTCACACACTACTGGCCTGTAAACTTTTTACCTAATTGTGTATAGTAGATATGTGGCATGTCTGCTGTTTTCCATGTATGTATTGTGTTAAGCAGAGTTTAACATGATGTACCAAAAACACTGGCCTTGGTTGTGTGGCTATGATGATTGGGCAAATTAAAGCTCTTGTGCGATTGCCCAGTAGCATGTTTTAGAGGACTGGCACCAATTTAATTGGACTAAAAAATGTTTGCTAGCAAACAATCATTCGCTAGCAAACACTATTTAGTCCAGTTAAATTGGTGCCAGTCCTCTAAAACATGCTACTGGGCAATCACACAAGAGCTTTAATTTGCCCAATTGGCTTGAAAGACCCCCTTTTATCAATCTGTTCACTTAAATGAATTCCCCAGAAAAGTTTTAAAAGGTGTGTAGAGTAGTGTAGAGGTTTCGCTGCACTGACAAGAAAAAGCTCAATCTCTAACTGAAAAATCAATTAGGATCAACCCTGACAGGCAAGTGTTAGCGTGTCACAGGACACACAGCAATACATGCCACTGCAGGTTATGTATATTTCAGGAGCAAAATGTCAAGCAGGAGGGTGACCTTGCCAAAATGACTGATCATTTATTGCGTTATGACAGAAATATCTTAATAAATACAGTAAGCACCATGAAAAATCACACAGTGCTTGAAAATTGTAATCAAATAAGGATCTGTAGTGTTCTTTTCACTAAGGGAAGCATTAACATTGGCAAAAGATGCTAGACTTGAGGAAAGTCAACTTTCAAACCTTGCGCAATATGGAGTAAACAGCAAAATCTCCTCTATATGATTAGCCACCAAGCAGTGACAAATGGCGATGTTAATTAATAAGTAACATTAGCTAAAGTACTTGTACACAAGAGTAAAAATAAGAAGTGATCAGAGTATTTATTTGTCATATCTTCAGACACACAAGTTTGCATTAATACGCGATGACATTCGCTTGGTAACAAGCTCAAGCTTGCTTAGATACCTAAACAACCACCAAGTCCTCAAATAGCATTAATTTACTCAAGATCTAGTCATGGGCTAATGCAACCAGTAAAATCTTACAAGTGGGAGAATCATGTCTGACACATGGAGATGGACTACAGTTGAAAATAGATGCCATCTAGTGGAAGACTGCAGTTCAATTTTGAAGAGTGCCTTAAGTGAACAGGCTAAGGGTGTACTTGCACTTGGCAATCCGTACCGTGCCCAAGCATGTTTGACCCTCAAAGTCCAATTCATTGGATTAGTGTGATCGCTGCATGCTGTGCCCGAGCACAGTTCAGAAGGCGGCCTGAAAGAGGTCGGCTTCGGCACGGTTCAGTTGGACTTGGGCACAGTATGCGTCAGTGTGCTCCCTAACCATGCCGAAGTACAGAACTCAAATGCCATAATGTGCATTTTTCAATTCATTTGAGAATACTTGTGTTAATAATGGGTCTGGTTCTCACCATATTGATGAAAGTCAATTGTGGTCTGCGAGTAATGCTGCAAACTCCTTCCCCTAACGTCAACTGCCTCTTATGTGGACAGTACGATTTACTGAAATTCACTGCAATGCAGAATTAAACCTGTACAGCACGTGAGAGGAACGTGCGTCACCGTGCAAAAAACGACTCCAAATAAGTCGCAATGTAAAAACCGTCTCCAGTGCATTGTGCGAGAACTCTTTTCTTTCCTAATAAATGCTGAGGTGTAAATGTTATTGAATTGCTGTGGTTTCAGAGCTATTAATCACTCTGGGGCATGCTGTTATGGGCAAATAATCACCTCTGGGGTGATGATAGTAACTCTGCTTTGTGTTGGGCCACATCACACCACCTCACTGTTTATTGTTTTCTGATCACAGAACATAATTTAATGGAATTTAGGCCACACATTATAGGTCAGTTTTGAGGTTTATTTAAACATATTACAGGATTTTAGATGTTACTGGATTTTTTTTTAACAATTCTCTACTTGGCCCCAAATGAACTGTAAGAAGATATACTACATTTGGCCAATTTCACAGTGATTTGGAAAAGAATGGTGGGGGTTCGGATGCAGAACAGAACTCCATCCAAGTTTCAGAAAGAATGTGTACTTTTCAGTACAAGCTAACGCCGATATCATTTGTTTGTGATAGATATGAGGCCATGCGGATGTGCACCACAACGCATGCCAAAACCTAATGAAACACAGCCATTCAACACCCCCTGTTACACTGTGGACAGCGGAATACGTAACTTATTAAAACATGGGTCAAATAATTAACAAAAACATATTTAGAGCTGCAACAATAACCACATCACCGCCATAGCGCGATATAGGAGGTGTACCATGGTTTTGAGCCTGTCAGTGCCATTACTGTCACAGCAGCTTTTCCCCCTAACCTGAGTGCTGCCATCCTCATGCAGCTTTTGACTTGATCTGTGGAGTTGTTTACATGTATCTGGATATTTTCAAAAACTCACTTATTCTAACAGTTTTGAAAAGGATCACTTCCACTGTACATGCTTCTTTTTAAATCTCTCCACGCCAGAACAAGAAAATGTGTATAAAACGTCCTGACCTCTGCGCTGAGCATATACATGACATTTAGCATGTGCAACACTATAGTGGTAGCAATAGTGTCAGCCATATTAAAGGAAAACAGGTTTATAACCTACATTTTTATTCATCATGCACAGAACCTGTTAACTGGCTAACACAGATGTCAGTCAAACCCATAAAGCATTACACAAATAAAAATGTAGAATTCATTTTCTTTATTTCAGCAGCATTCATATACTTTAGTTATATTATCAACCAATTTAACAAACATTAACAATTACTTTAGTATTAAATTAAATAAATCCACAAGACAGGCATGCCACGCAGAAATCGTCTTTTTATTATGTCTATTTTGAGCTCAAGAATTTCAACATATTAAGGGACAAGTAATGTCAAATGAATGAATAATTAAACACAGGGAGCTTTGGTTGTGGTAATACTGCAAACCGCACCGCAGCATTCCATGAATGCTTTGTAGTTCGAGTTATCATTTGCACTAGATGTCTCAACAATGTGGAAACTTGCCAGCTTGCAGGTTCACCATCAGCCAGCTTATAAAGACACCCACCACTGCACCACTGCCTACATATTTTCATCTCGGCACAGTCTAAAGCAGCAGTTCCCGAACTTTAGTTTAAGGTCTCATTTATGGATAAGAAGTGACACGACTTTATTTAAACTGAAATAAATAACCACAAAAGAGGCTTTGATTTTCCATATCCTCTTCACATTGTACTAATTTTATACAAGAGGATTTTCCATATTCTCTTCACACTGTACTAATTTTATGTAAGGTGAATCAGTGCATTCAGGATGAGGCAAAGTACAGTATGACGCAAAATGGAGGCTGCCTGCCTACGCCATGTGTACTGACTTGACAAGTTGCCAGAGAATGTACACCGAAGTGGTTTGGTGGACTCAAGAGGCAAATATGCTTAGCTAAGCTCCAGAAGGCTGTACTCACAGGTTTACAGCCCTGGATTTTGTCCTTTGGCAATTGTTAAGCAAGTTAAAACTATGCAAGATATATTGAAAATATTCATCATAAACTATGCTGAGTAAACACTTCATTGTTCTAGCTTGAACATTTGCTGGAGTCAACATTAACCCAGTTTCCAATGTGGAATTGATAATAGTGTTCGAATTGCATCCCAAGGCTATTGCATCCCTATTCCATATGGGGATTAAACAAAGTTTGGCTCAATCCCCAGGATGGGCCCTTGCCTGGCTCAATGCCAAGCCCTTGTGCTGACAGATCAGGAGAGGTTACAACAGTCGCATAATGATTTTGTTTACGCTCACTAATTTAAGCGATAAACTATATCTTACAAATCTTACAACGTGTATTCATGTCAAGTGTACATGTGGGATATTTTTGCTTACATTCACTGCACAGCTATTAAGCCATACTCAAGGGCTTATGTTACTTTTTGATAGCTTCATTAGATGCAATTAACATTGTTACTGTGTGATAAAATTATATTAAGTATACTGTAAAAAAAACCCAAAAAAAAACAAAAAACACCACCACCACCTAAGCAATAGTTTAATAAATGTGACATCATCAATGCTTTCCTATTTTGGGTGGTAATTGGGTCAGTTCCTGATTACTGCTGGAATTAACCAGGACATCCTGAATTCTGTGAACAAACAGTCGGTTGTGAGGAGAGTGCTATGTGTGTGTTTTTTTTTAATATTTTTTATTACTCACTTTTAATCTATCTTCAACACTAGCAAGCACAAACTATACAGATTGCTAAGAACAGCCACCACATCAGCACATACTTTGAAAATAAGTTGAAAACTATTTTGACAACACCAAAATATACTTTATCTTTAACACTGGAATGTGATGTGCATGGTTTTTTTTTATTTTTTTTATTCATACCTGATATAATTTAGTTGGTGTAATTAGACCAGACAGCTAATTTTCAGTTCGAGGGAAACAAGACCTAATCTAAATTACAGTGCTCGCCACAATTATTGGCACCCCTTGTACAGAGTAGTAGAACGGGTTAGAAAAATAAATCCACTTTTTGGTGAAACCGCTTCATCTTAAACTGAAAAAAGTGAGAAAAAGCTAACCTTTAATTAAAATAAATTTATTCAGAGAAAAGCAAATCATACATCAAGAAATAATTATTTTAATCATAAACTCGTGCCAGTTATTTGCACCCCTGGAAATGTCTGTGAACACAATGTAACTAAAGCATGTTTCTCATTTAAACTGTAAATTTTTTTTAGTTGACTGGAGTGTATAGGAGCTTTCAAGCTATAATCCATGACTTCCTGATTAACCAGGGTACAAATATGTGGTGACAGAGGCCAAATTTCCTTAGTCATCCATGGTAAAGATAAGAGAACACAAACCAAATGAGGGAGGAGTGTGTTGACTTTAGTAAGTCAGAGAATGGTTATAAAAAACAGCTACTTGCCTGAAAATACCCGTTTTTACTGTTGGGGCAATAACAAAAAAAAAAAGTGGATATCAACTGGAACGGTTACAAATTTGCCTGGAAGAGGACCCAAGTTCATTTTGCCCCCAAATACAGTGACAAAAATAATCCCCAATAATCATTGTTGGTGAATTACAAGGAAAAGTAAAAGCTTGGGGTTACCAAACCTCCAAAACAATCATTATATGTCACCTTCGTGCCAACAGATTATTTGGAAGGTCATTTTCTGTCATTTAAACAATACTTAAGCCTCGAGTTTGCAAAACACTACTACAACTTTGACTGGAACCATGTTCTATGGTCTGATGAAACAAAAATGGAGCTTTTTCGTAATAAACACTCAAGGTGGGTTAGGTGTAAAAAGAAGGATGGCTATAATGGAAAGAACTTTATCCCAAATGTAAAATATCGTGGAGGTTCTGCGATGATGTGGGGCTGTTTTTCCTCCAAAGGCCCCAGAAACCATGTTGGGGTATATGGCATCATGGACTCCATGAAATACCAGGACATTTTAAATAAAATCTGACTACTAAAACTGGGTCATCATTGGATCTTCCAGCAGGACAATTATCCGAAGCACATGTCCAAATCAAAACAACAATGGTTAACTGACCACAGAATCAAGCTTCTGCCATGGCCAAGAATCTTTTTCCAGAACTGGACTGGCTTTCCAGCCTTTCTGTGCTTCAGTGTTACCAGTGGTTGCATATTGAAATAAATTGTCTACATTAACATTCATGAAGGTGTCCCTTCACTGTAGACTTTGACAATGATGAGCCTACCTCCAGAGTGTTCTGGACTTTGTGTGTTCCTCGTTTTTCTGTACCAAGGAAAGAATTCGGAGATCATCCAATTTAGTTGTCTTCCATGGTCTTCCGGGCCTTTTGATATTGCTGAGCTCACCAGTGCATTCCTTCCATTTATAAATGTAGCAAATTGTTGATTTGGCCACTCCTAGAGTTTCTGCTATCTAACTGACAGGTCTGTATGTTTTTAGCCTGGCTTCTTTCACTTACATCAATACCCCTTTGGACCAAATATTAAGAGCAAACAGATACAGAAAGCTCACTCAACAATTGGAATCAACACCAAACCTTTTATCTCTTTAATCGATCATGAAATAATGAGGAAAAAGCCCATAACCGGCCATGAAACTGCTTATCAGCCAACAGTCCACTTACTTTTGAGCCTGTGAAAATGTGACTTCGTAACAAATGGCTGTAATTTCCAAACAGTTGAAATCATTTTGTTAAACCTAAATTAAAGCTGAAAGTCTACATTTCAATCACATCTTAATGGTTTCATTACATTCAGTACATTGTGGAGGTGTACAAAAGCAAAATTACAAAGACCGGCACTGTTCAAATACTTATGGACCCAAGTGTGTATTAATTATCTATGCCAAGGCATAAAAAAATTTTTG
This sequence comes from Notoglanidium maculatum, assembly GCA_030068355.1. Taxonomy (NCBI): domain Eukaryota; kingdom Metazoa; phylum Chordata; class Actinopteri; order Siluriformes; family Auchenoglanididae; genus Notoglanidium; species Notoglanidium maculatum. The sequence continues at coordinate 16,701,529 of JAQQZX010000040.1, read as the reverse complement.
TTTGGTTCCTGTTTCCGACCGACCCTGTCAATTTATGTGCGACCCAAATTTATTTTATGAGCTTGAGGAATCGTCACGAAAATCTTAGCCACTTAGCAATGCTGCACGGTTGGTCGTTCACAAAGGCAATCGTTGTCGTCACTTACAAAGGCACTGATAACTTTGTATTTGTTGTGTTCCGAATACTCACTACTGTGCCAACCACAATTGTGAGGTTGGGTTTCAAACATTTGAAAATGAGCTTCAAGAGATCAGAAACTGCCCTTATTTTTAATATTGTTAAATACAGTGGTTCTTATTTGGACTTTACCCATCTTCACCTAAAGATATAGCTAAGCATGCCTTGCATGGCCATTTTCTTCCATTCAGCATAAAAAAAACAGAACAAAACGTATCATGCAAGATAACGTCAGGCAAAAGTGAGGCATCCAGGGCATCTGGTGGCATCAGTGTGTGCATATATTGTTCTGTGTTTTAACTAGCTTTGTGTTTAACACTATCTGACTCATGGCTAATGTTTACATAATAATACAACACAAAAGGGATTTTTAAATTACATGTTAAGCATGCACAATAAATGCAAAACTAAAACCATAATTCAAGCAGCATTATTTTTACAAGTTAAAAGGACAGAAAATTTAAAGGACAGAAAACTTGCACATTTAGTAACACTAATTTAGGGCTGCCACAAACAAAACATCTTGAAAATAAATTAAGCCATCGATTCTAATTTATTTTAGTGTAAGTGAAGCTACATAATTCTTCAAAACATAGTAAAAACGTTTATTGCCTACTATTTATATTATTACATTTTCTCAATTTTGTTAATCAGCTGTTGCAGCCCTGCTATAATCCAAGTCAATATTACAGAATATACTGGCAGGAGATGATCAGGTGAAGCATCCTGATGCTCTAGATGTGCTTGGAGGTTTCTGCAATTGTGACTCACATGGATACCCTAAAGATTGCACTTTAAGCCCAAGTCTCACCTGCTCTTCCATTTCACTTGGATACTCTAGACTCGTACCTAAAAACTTCTGCTATAATTATATAGACCTGAACACTTTTGTGCACCACCTAGTGCGCTATACGGCACTTGGTTCTTTCAGCCGTTTGTTAGTATTCCCTGTAGTACAAACACTCAAGCAGCAAAGAAAAATGCTTTTTGGATGCATAGTAACGTCATCATTCAGGAAAACCTGCAGACAAGATGATGATTTTCTATGCAGGCAAACACAAACGGATAATTACAGTGATATGAATGTATGGTTTATTTAAGCAATATTGCACAAGCAAGAGTGCAGTTATTCTGAACATTACAGATGTGGCTCTCCATAAGCACAAGCCCGCAGGGCTCCACAGTGGTCAAGAATTAAAAGACGCAGTACTGACAGTTATGTTTGTAACCATGGCTGTGTGACTGAGTAGAGTAGTGTCACTCAGCTCGAGGAGAATGGCCAGAGGACCAGTGTGATGTAGCGAGGGCATTTTACAGCATACAAACACACACACACACACACACACAAGGTCACAGCAGATGTCCTGGCAATGATAAACAGGCATTCACGCTCACAGGACATATGCGAGGCTAGCCAGAGGACCAATCATAGTTGCCGTGAGTTGATTCTCCATTTCATCAACTTCATCAGTACACAATGCAGACATAGCAGACAATGAAAGTGATACTGGCCCCAGCACTTCCTGTACTGCATTGCAGTTACAAAACAGATAAATGTTAACACTAAAATTCCGTGCCGACGAATTTTTATAATCTACGTCATTGATTATGTCAACTAATTGGGTGAACTGTTGTATTCCTATACAATACAGTAGTGTTACGCTACTTTAGTGCATAGAATGCACTATATCTTGTGTAATGTGGCATCAAGTCACCATCCTGCTTTGGGTACAAAATGAAGTAGAGTCACTGAATTCAGGTGTTCAAAACTATGAGTCACTTCCAAAACTTTGGAGTCAAACCCTGCACACACAGACAGAATTAATTTAGCATCTGAGCATTTCGGTCATCAAGACAGCAACTGGAAATTTATTTTGCCTTCTGTCTGGTCTAAATAAACAAATCAGGGCTTGAAATGCAGATAAAACAGTTTTATCAGGAGTTACGCTCCTGGAGTGATGCAAAAGAAACGCGCTCATCCTATCATCCAGAAATCACGGGTTCAAATCCCAACAATGCCACAGCCATCTGTGGCCAGGGGGCCATGGGAACAAAACTGCCATGCTCTGAGTGGAAGGGAGGCATACTCTGCATCACCTGTCAATCATAGTAATGCTAGTCAATCACAGGAATCTGTAAGCTCAAGAATGTGAAAGAGGACAGACAGTGCGTTCCTTCGAGTGCGTTATGCTGCCTGGTAACACAGCAAGAAGCACAGCTAGCTTCATGTGCCTCAGAGGATGCAGCTGTCATACGATAGTGGAGCACTGGCTCATGGGTGATGGCCAAACTGGGGAGATAATGAGGAAGGGGGTGTGGGGGGGGGGTCTAAATAGCTGCTGCACACTCAAGTATTTCATAATATTTCTTGGGATTCTTTTGTAAAGCTTGTAAAGTGCTTTTTTTTTATTTATTTATTTTTTTTTTATAAAAACCCCACCTTGGTTCCTTTTTCTCATGCTGTTTTAGGATTGTATAAAAACGCCATAGGATAAAAAAAAAAAAAGGCTGAGTTCGGGGATGTGCCTCTAAATTTTGGGGGCATTCTTTTAAATTTAAAATGTACATGGCCTTGCTCTGATTAGGCCATGTCTTGAAACGAAAAGTATGTTAGCCGCAACCTCGCTGCACACATACGAGAAACCGCAGCTGAAGCGCCGAAAAAGGCACTGAACGCACGAGTGCAGCACTTGCATCCTACTGAAGGCTCGCGTTTAGGATGCGTAGCGCCCATGGTTGAAGAGCGGCCTGGCTGCAGCGTATGAAGCTGTAGTGTCCGGCACTGAGGAGAAACCATCTATCACTCGGATGGAGATGGAGGAGAGCTTACCTTCAGCTATTTGGGCTAGTAGTTTCCTGCATCATGGACTGCAGAATCCTTGCAGCAGCATTTTTATTTGATCTTTTTGATGCAGAAAAAAATGATCCCTCTGTTTGTGGGTCCGTCCCATTTTACAAGCCTGCAAGAATCTTGGAGAACATAACCGATTGACTCAGGAGCCGAGTTTGGATGACGAGTGCTTCACGTCATACTTGACAAATTTCAATTTAATTTGTTTAATTTCAATTTAAGGTGCTTCTGTACAAAAATGGAGCAAGCATTACCACACGCAGCATCAGCCATGAAACGATCTCTCCAGCACAGCGATTATACATTTGTCTCAGGAAAATACACATTTCTAAAACTAAGCCACTTATGAAATTGGACATCTTTGCCATTTTAATTTTGAAAGGAAACTAATATGTTCTCTATGGAAATTCGGGGAAAGAGAATTTTGCACAGAAATGAACTTCTACTACATTTCAGTGGACGCTACAGACAGGACCTGAGAGGATCACTGATTGGTAGTTTCTTGTCATGTGAGATGCGGTGCGCTTGCGGCCCTCAAAAAAGTTTAAATATTTTTATCTGGGCACGCCTCGGTCATGCACAGGTAGCGCGCTCTGTTTGACTGGAAAAAGGTACGTTGACACGCGAGGGCATCACAAACACGATGACTTCCGCATGAAGATTGCAGCTTCATATGAAAAAACTCAACCGGAAGGAGAAGCAGCAGACACCTAACCAGTGGTGCCAAAACCAACACTACAGATGACCATTGCTGTGTGGTCCATTGCTCCATGGGCACTTTAAATTGATTAAATCCTGTGCTTCAGTAACACTGCTAATATTCTTTATAATACTTTTCCAACGCAAGAGCAGACAAAGAATGCCTACACTACTCACTGCAGGGCTAACATATAACATAAGCTATACACCACAGAAGAACTAGAGATTACTGTGATAGCACAGTCATGATTTTACACTTTAAAAACCTAACGCTTACAGCTGACTGGAAATGGATGGCAATCGTTTTGACAGCAAGCCTACTGACATACCCCCGTTATGATGGAGTACAGTAGGAGACAGTGTAAAGAGTAAACAAACTGTTGTGCAAAATAATGTTCTGAAGCATATCTTCAAGTCCAAAGGTGGCTTTTATGCAAAACAGACATATCTGAACATTTTTACAGATATCTGCAAACGTATAAAATATAAAATGCATAAAAATTACACGAGCAATGTTAGCTGTTAGCACGCAGTTTCGCTTGGTTTTGGCAGCATATCCCGGAGCTAAACTATTAGCTGCCACAATTATGATGTAGAGTAAAAAAAAATTCTATGGTATGGCTTCAATACATTTTTCACATCGCTGTTTTTATAATGACATCCAGCTACACTACCAGTCAAAAGTTTGGACACACCTACTCTTTTTCATAGGTTTTTATTTATTTTTTTGCTTTCTACATTGTAAAACATTACTGAATACATCAAGACTATGAAGCAACACGTATGGCATATACTGAATTATGTGGTAAACAAAAAAGTGTAAAAAAAAACAAAAAAAACAAAATACGTTTCATATTTCAGATTCTTCAAAGTAGCCACCATTTACCGTGATGGTACAATCGGCATTATCTTAACCAGCTTCATG
>JAQQZX010000040.1:16681839-16692099 GCA_030068355.1 Notoglanidium maculatum | reverse complement strand
TGTGTGTGTGTGTGTGTGTGTGTGTGTGTGTGTGTGTGTGTGTGTGTGTGTGTGTGTGTGTGTGTGTGTGTGGGGTCTGCTTGCTGGCATAATCTTCTAGGGTTACATTTTGAAGGAATTTAGGGTTGAAACATACCATAAGGGAATCAAATTATCAATAGAGTGTGATGAATTGAATTTTGTTAAAATATTAACATTAACATGATGAAACATATTACCAGAGGACCTTGACTGTTGCATAGCCATTTTTGCAAGACACAAGCCCAATGTCTAAATAAAGGAGGATTTAAAGATAATTACTCATGCCTTCCAAACATGAAGCTTATTGAGTTACTCAGTACACAGGCCGAACATTTTGGATCAGCTTTTCTTACTAGTGATCAAGAGTGCTCAGCCTTGATCTAACAGCTTTGATTTTTTTTATGGTTTAGCAAGAAAGAAAAGAATAGCCCATCATTGTATACCATTATGTTTTTATTAATATGTATTTTAAATGCTTTAAATGATTCCAGAAATATGTAATTATATACTGTACTTATATACTGTAATTTTATATACTGTAATTATTTATCATATGTAATAATATATATTTTATAATTATATTTTCACTGATATATTGAGATACTACATGTTTCTGTTGTACATCAATCAGTACAACTGAACAATAAGTTTATTTCCTTTGCATTTATTTGTCCTAATTATTTGCATGTGAATATATAGGGCTGCTAGTTCCTGGGTTTTGAAAGGTAGCTGGGTTAAAGTAATTCTCCTGAATTACATTAGACTAAAATCTTATACAGAATTTCACATTGTTTTCAGTGTAGATGCAGCTAATAATATATCTAAAGATTTATATAAAAGAATCATAATATTTCTGCAGCACAAAAAAAACCCAGTTTAGTTCATCAAATTAGTGGCTCAGATTGTTGCTTTTAAAGGGTTAACATACAAAACAGTCTTAGGACTCTAAACCTTCTTCAAAAATGTATCATGATATCTCAGGTGCTTAAAAAATTAAGCCAAATTTTGTCAATAATGGCTGAAACTGGGATGAACACAACAGAGGGGTTTGGAGATAGAGGGAGAGAATGAGTGATCCTTGGCCTGGCATGCTACAGGTGGAGACAGAGAGAGAGAGAAAGAGAGAGAGAGAGAGAGGTATGCTGCCCGGTGCTTAGCCTGAATGAATGGTCCAGCTTAGCGGACCAGAGATCAAAAATGAGAGGACCAGCCCAGGCTTCACGTGGGCCTTTTGTCACTGATAAGTCTGTCATCCTCATTGATATTGGAGCAGTAATGGCAACTGATGATAAGCCCACTCCTGCGCTATTAAGCACATTTCTTATCCCTTGGCCTGCTCTCCGTGAGGGAAAAGAAGCACAAAGGGATCCTTTATGGTCCCTCAAACCTTAAACTTGCAAGCCGCATCCACCTGACCTGAAAGGCACAACTATTATGTCCTTTCCACAGACTGGAGAAGGAGGCCAAAGATGAGATCCATGTCAAAGGTCGAGTCTTGGTGCTACTCAAAATGAAGGGGTTCTGAGTGACTGGTGTGCTGAAAGGAGGCTATGGCAAAAATTACAGAAAATTGCCTGTTTTGTCAACATTTAATGAGCAGATTTGCAGAAAAATGACCCTCAACCATCCACGGCTCCCTCACCTGTCTCGGCAGACAGCTAAAGAGATTAAGGCAGTCAGAATTTGACTGACAAACAAATCTCCTCTGTATTTCTCTCGCCATCCTTCTCTCAGTATGCCTCTCAAGCAGCGATATTTAATATGATCTCTTTTTAATGATCCTTAAGTGGTTGAAATTACATCTCCCCAAAAACATGGTTTTTTTGGAGGCAGTAGAATAATGGCGGCCCACCTTTTGCTTATTACCTTTCTCCTTTTTCATTTAAAAAAAAAATTGCATGTTATGAAGGTGACACTAAGAAATATGCAGTAATTTAATTCTGTAATATGAAGCAGAGAAAACAGCAAGCACAACAAAAGGTTCACAACAAGCATGTCTCAACTTTTCAAGCTTAGCCACAATGGGGGACAATTTATTTAAAACAACATTCTATTAAGTAAGTCACTGGCGGTCTTCCCTGTGTCTGTTTCCCTGAACTCTTAACCCTTTGTTGAGAATAGCCCACCATGGCCAGGGTTAATCCTGTGAAAATATTTCTCCATGCACTAAGTTCCCCAGTATGAGGTCCAGACAATGTCTGCTCCCAAGACTGAGATGTCCCATTTGTGATGAAGGGGGACGGCAGGAAATTTCACTTCTAACACACCTCTCTGGAGTGATAAATCCATGTTTTAATGTTATTTTAATGTAAAATGTCACAATGTAAACAATAATAAGGAAGTGACTCAGTTTGCGGACAAATATATTACACCTTGCTTTTGGGCCCAAAGAAGGTAAAGTCAATGATCACTGATCACCCAAAAGATTAATAATGACTTAGGAATAGGAATGAAGGATTAAAGAATATGGAAAAGAAATAAGACATTTTAGGGCATCTCTTTTCTTTGTTTTTTGTAGAAATGTGACATGGCATGACTTTCCTCTGAGATGTGGTTTGCTTGTGTTTTTATGGTAGGATGAAAGCATTTACTGGACTTCAGCGTTCAGAGTCATAGGCTTGCTCTGAGTGACTGCCTTCCCTATGACCTCTTCATGCTTCCTAGTCAAAGACATGCCACAATCCTGAGATTGTTGTTCTATCCCCTGTGGCTCAAGTGTGTTTATGTGTCTGTGTGTGCATGTGGAAGAACAGAGCTAAGCATCTTTCATTAGGTTATAAAACCTCAGAAATAAGATACTGACTCCTGCAATAAGATCTGGTAATGGTAACATGGAATTATTGAAATGGAAAATTGTCATTTTGTAAATAAGCACCTGTGATCTTTCATGAAAACCCCTAGATTATAGGTTCAGCCCGAAGAGAGTTGGAGGGGGATGAGAGAGCGAGAGTAAGAGAGAGAGAGATTGTATACTGCAACAGCCTGGGGCAATAGTAATATCTCAGCCATGTGGGGTCAGCACAAGGGGAGCAGATAATGAACTCAGGTGCTTGCCTAAGAGAATCAAAGCTAGTCTGCACTGTCTGTCTCATAACCCATGCCAGGCCATCTTTAACCAGGCATGACCTCAAGCTGAGATATGGTTAGATTTTTCTTAACCCTTTCTGGATGAACTTGCTAAGAGCAGCCTGGAGTTGCATTGAGCAGGTTAACCTCTGCACCTGCCCAAGATGACCCCTGACCTTAGGGTGGCACTTTAAAAACATGATCTTCTTGAGAGTGATATGAATCACGTTAGCAAGAAATCTTTATTTACCTCCAAAAGAAGTATTTTAATTTTCCCATGCATGGCATAAGTGAAATGTCAGACATTCGCTGGGCAGCTCATGGTTGCTCTTGATGATGTAATGCATGAACATCTGCACCATTAGGAACAGAGAAAGGTTTCTGCAACACAGTGCTGGTCTGTTTCCTGTCTGAAACCATATGGCAAGGCCAAAGAAGGAACATTTGTGAAGGCTCCAGTAATTTTTCAAAATATCTAGAAAAGGCAAATACATTAGAACATCAGAGAACAGCTTAACTCTTTGTTGTAAGTGCAGCCTAGGCTCTCACTGTGAAATAAAATATATGCCAAGTAAAGACAACTAGTTGATGACACCTCATAGAGCACGCAGGAGAAGGAGAGGGGCTCCAGGCCAAGGGCAGTGGTTCACCTAATTACCTTCAGCTTACATGGACAAATTCTTGATTTCCGTTTCTAAATGGAGATCCTGGCTCTACAGTCGCTCTTCCAGTGGTGGTTAATTTTCCCAAAATGCCCTTTCATCTAATTTTTCATCTTCTTAAACATAATCCTCCCTGCTGGTGAACTGGCCTATGAGTAACAAGCTGATATGACCACCTAAGGGACAATCCAAATGTGGACCTGCCAAAAAAAGCAAGGTCAGCTGCTGGAAATGTGTGTGTGGGTAAAAAGTGGTACTTGAGCTTCTACCAATGTATTTCTTGTCTCCTCTGGATAGTTTCCTCTTCACCTCTTTAAATGTTAGGGTGTTTGGCACAAAGCCCTCGGCAGCTCCTCTGGAGGGTCTCTGCTGTTAGCACTGAGGGTCAACGTCAATGATAAATCTCCTCTCTCTGCTCCATGAAACTTTCCATAGTTTCAATGACTCCATATATATTTCCTGCTTTGTTTCATTGCTTCCTTCTTATGAGATATCAAGGAATGAGGTTTGATAATCAAGAAAATCTTCCCAATAATGGTAAGAGTCTTACTTACAAATGTCATAAAACTGTGGCTCTTGAGACGCTGAAAATGTCCATTTCCCTAAAACTGTGATGTTTTAAGTGTTTAATAAATAGGAAATCACAAAGGGCGTATAGCTATAGCACTATTTAATATGTTCCCTGAAGATGTTTCTTAAAGTTGGAAGTGACTTGAAAGATTTGGAATTGGATTCATTCACTTGGCAGGGTTATCATATGAATAAAAGAAAACATAATAATGGTAGAAAAGCAATTACAAAGAAATAAAGGAACAGAACACTATTGCAAGTTTCACAGAAATGACAAATTATGATTGAAAACTCTACATATGCTGTCTTAAATGAAAATGCCTTCAAATGGAGTGTAACCTGCTGAAGATTCCACAAATGTTTGATGAATCCCAGCCATTCAGAGTCAAATACAGATTTCTGGATAAAACATAATGGCACGTTCTTATCCCATAATGTGATTGTGGTCTATAGCAAACCTTTGTCTTTATATCCTGTTTCTGATGGAGAATCCTGGGCTAAAAGAAAAGGATTAGTGTCAACAAACCTACACTAGCTATAAATAAGTTGACTTGTAGATGATGGAATGCTGGATGTAGCGCCATGAAGCTCCAGATTAAGCAGGTGAGCAATGTCAGTATTAAAATACACCACTTTACACCCAAATCCAGTGATGATTTGCATAGAGTGCATGTACATGGAAGTTCATGGTGCTATTAGAAGATGTTAATAATGTTTAAAATGTTGCACAATTATGATACTACCAACACTGCATATCAACAATCCAAAAGTCTAAACATTAGCAAGACTAATAATGCTAACAAGACAAAGAGAATGAAAAAGAAAGCATTTTAAAATGTAAATTGAGTTATGTAGGCCAAGAGACTCTATGGCCAAGCTTCTAACTGTAGTGCAGCTGTTCCAGCTTGTGAGTGACAGAATGCAGTAGAGACAGAAAAACAAGTTTTACAAGTCACACAATGTGCTGCTCAAAGTAAAGCTCAGTGACAGCCGTGTAAATAATCTGCATAATATAATCATGTACATTTTTTGGGACCGCGCATGACAGTCCATATGCTGTCTTTTGGAACTATACAGGGGTGGGCAAAAGTAGGTTTACAGTTGGGAGTACATGAAACACACAGTTTATTATTTTATCATTATTTATTAATTAATAATTAATTGTCTTCTTATTTGTCTAATGCTTATTATTATTATTATTATTATTATTATTATTACTGTAATAATCATAACCTGCATGTCTTTTTCCATACGAACAACTGTAAACCTACTTTTGCCCACCCCTGTATTATGTTTCCCACTCACTGAGAATTTAGAGCATTGCTTTGACAAACACTCTAAAGCCAATGTTAAGATTAATGAAAGTGTTAGGAGACAAGCATAAAACCTTATAAATTCTATCAGCTTCTCATTTTACATGAATTTTTTATCAACCACACCTGAACACTTGTAGAAAAAAAAGCTAATTATTAAAGGAAAACTTCACACTGAAATATTCCTGTATTTTCCTTATTCTTGTGAGAAGTAAACAGCTGTGTAACCTGCTGATGTCACATTGCTAGCACAGTTATAATGTAGTTTATTAGGAGAAAAATATTGAACAATCTCAAACAAAAGGATAATGGGCAGGTTTCACTATTGGCACCTAAAAAAAGACCTTCTTCTCTCATTCTTTAATTTCCATGAATGCTCAATGTCATATTAATGAGACATCCAACACAACACAGCAAACATGGACTCAAACTTCCAAAATGCAAAGCAGCTATGCAGCCCGGGTTACGACAAAGACTTGTCTCAACTACTTAGTGAAACACAAGATGACAAGCACGGTCGTGTCGATGGCAGTATTAGTATGGGCTTTGGACCAAGATCTCTTTAAGCAGAATGTAAGAAAAGACAAAGCACTGCTGAACTGACAATTGACAGTTGTATGGTACTGTATACACACACACACACACACACACACACACACACACAAATATATATATTTTTATGAATTGAGCTGAATATTTAGATTATTCAGTGTGGATTTTTCCTACAAAACTGTGACTATCAAAAGCACCTGCAGTATGCATATCTGATCGCACGGATAGATAGGTCCTTAAACCCTTGAGTGTTTAAACAGATGGTGATCAGTCCATCCCTTTGGCCTACTCATCCAATTCCCAACACAATAACTTCCCTAAACAGGCGAAAAATTCCAAAGAGAATATGTTTCTAATGCTTTAATAAAAGATGGGTTTGATTTGATGCACATTGCCCGATGGCCCATTTAAATCTGTTGTTCTGTGCCTTTTCCCAGATCATCTGCGATTCGCTCTCCAAGAGGGGCTGGGAGAAAGCATGGAAGGATTTAGAGAGATGCAAACCACATGCAGATGGGAATCGCTTAAACGTCCTGTCTCTGCTGTTTGTTTTCTTAAACTTTTCGCTGACAGTGGCAAGCATATTCTGTGTGTTTTGTGTCAGGCTGCATGCTGGGCATTACTACATTGAAGTGTGATTTACTGATATTTTCAACTGATAATAACAAAATTAATAATGATAATATTATTAATCTGATTATCAAAATTCCTCTTACATCCAAGATCTAGTTTTTTAGTACAATAAACCAGCAAACAAGCTGGTCCAAATGCAATGTTCCTTTAACCGCTAGCACTAGCTGCTACATGAGAGCTACAACAGTCATCAGAGCTGAAGATGTCTTGTGTGACTGAAAGAACCCAAGGGCTTCAGTAGTACTTCCTCATAAATTATTTAAAAAGACTAGAATGGGAAAGTGATAACGGAGAGAAATCAATACTAGGAAATTGTAGACAAATCAATGGAGACAATCGCCTCGGTGCAATCCCTTTGCTGGCACTGATTGTTGCTGGTGATAAAGACTCACCAATTATTGGCACCTGAAAACAGTTTATGATTAACTATTGTATTATTAACAGTATTTCTTTTCCTGCCTCATAATGATCTCTCTTGTGTAACTCTGAAAATGTTTCAATCCAATTTTAACACTCTGTGGGTCAAAAGGTTTGCCAGAGCCAGGGGCACCATATGGGGGTGGGAGTTAGGATGATTCTAGGGGCCTGTGACTGACAGAGGCCCTAAAATTATTAGAACCAGGCCTGAATGGTACTAGCTAGCTGTGAGTGAATTGTGAATGAGGAGCAGGCAAACTTTTAGCAAGCTATTCGTACAAAATCATACAATTCTATAGATGGTAATATTAATTTAATTGAAGAGGATAATGTATATTTAACTTGTATTTCTTTTTAATTATTCAATAATGTTAAGAGAATTATTCATTCAAGGAATGAACCACTAAAATTACATTTAAACTGTAAAATATGGCCTTTGTCAGATAAGCAGGCAGGCAACGGATGTAAAAGTAAAAGAGAACTTTTATTTCCAGCAGACAGATAAAGTCCAAAAAGTGAATCAGAAGGCAAAGTCAAAAACAGGCAAATTCCAAAACACTGGGCAGACAGGTGCTATGGCAAAAGCTAGGTCAAAATTCAAAACTGTAATCCAAAAACTAAGTAAGCAATAGCATGAACAAAGCCTTGGCTTAACTATGAAAAACACATTAACACTTCGCAACAAATACATTGAACAAAGGATCGTAAATAGAGTGAGCAGTGATTACAGCTAAATACAAAACGGGTGCAAACAATCGATAATCAGGAGACTGGGAGCAGTGAAGTGAAGAGGACTGTTGGGAATTGCAGTCCTGAGCAGCTAGGTTTGTAGGCTGCTGAGACTGATGGGAAATGGGGTCCATGAGACGGGGAAGCAGATGGCAGCGATGACATAACAGTCTTTAGCATTTCTTAAAGAGGGTATCAAATAGTCTTGCATCAAATAGTGAATTCCTCTGTATGCAGAATGTCACATGCATGTCTGCACAGTGTTAAGTTTTCAGGGTTGGTATGGCCTGTGGTCGTGCGGTGGTGGGACCCAGAACTATACCTACTGCATACATAAAATATCTATTTCTGGGTGAAATATGCTACTTTTGATAGTTATTAATAGATAATATCCAGGCATGTACTTTGTAATGATGTATGATCTGCAAAATAGCAACATCACGCATATGTCAGGATGTCAGGGTGTGTCCACATGTCAGGCACTCAGATTCTGATTTAGCTTTTTACAAAGTGAGAATTCCTTTTCTGCAATAATATAAATGGTCAAATGATACTATTTCCATTATTTATATTAGTAGAATAACAAAAAATGAGTAAGGGCAACACTGCATATAATTCTGACAAACACCAAAAACTCCAAAAGAAACAGCATTTCTTGCATAACTGGTTTCTTCATTTCTTCCCATTCTGCCTTTTTCTTCTGACTAATAAATCCAGCTTTATCTAGGACCTGAAGGTTCAGGACTTCAATTAGCTGACCCTGAATCACACCATAGTGTTGAATGTATATATAAGGTCTCCTATCATGATATCTGGCTCAATATCAGGGAAATCAATACAAAAGTCAAAATGTATTGATTTTAATATCTTTTCGACCTCAAAAGCTGCCCTTGTATAGACAGAATAAAAACAGAAAAATTACTTTGATATTTTAGACCTTAATGACTGGCCACCCAAATAAGAGGTCTGTACAATCAAATGATCTTTTTTCTCAGATATTATTTGCAGTGATGTAAAATATTCTACTGCTACACTTATGCAAATGCTTTCATTTATTGTGTGTGTGTGTGTGTGTGTGTGTGTGTGTGTGTGTGTGTGTGTGTGTGTGTGTGTGTGTGTGTGATGTTGGGTAATTCATTATTTGGTCAGTAAAAAAACATTTTAAATCCTCAAAGTTTACTTTTATAACAAAAAGTAACAAAAATATTTGCATGTCAGTAAAGGCAGTTACATGTGATTTAATAAACAACATTTCTGACAAATAAACCAGTCTGAAGACAAGCAGAGTCACCAGAAGTACTATGGCAGATCCTCAGCAAATTTACTTATAAAACTGTTGTATGTGAGGTTACAAATTTTATTTGAGGCTACTGATGCATTTCTAAAGACACATGCTTTAATTTAATTATTTTTAAATGCAGCTTTAGCATTTCTTTATATGTACCTAAGACTTTAGCACTGTACTGTATGTGTGTATATATACACGAAAACAAGTGTATAGTTTCCTCCCAATTAGACCTTGTCCTCTAAGACAGGTCCTCAGTGCTGCTCTTGTCTCAGGTGTCCTTTTTAACCTCCTCCATTGTCCTCCTCCAGAATGAACTCTTTTGTCCTAAATTTTCTGCAGGTCATTGCGAGAAGCACCTCTTACTGTCTGCCATAATTCAGGATGTAACTCAATCTGGGATGATTCCTTTTGTCTCCATTCAACACATCATGGGACGGTGAACACACAGTATCAGTCCTCTTAAAAGGCCCCTTGGGAGATCTTGTAAAACTTTGTTGTTTAAATATTCAAATACCTGCTAATAGGCATCTATGGGACTGCACCAAGAGCCTAGCATTCGATCTTCAGCCCAACTGACAGGACAGGGGCTAATGTATAAAAGAAAGAGAAGGAAAAGGGAAGATTATAATGCAGGAAAAGAACTTGATACTACAAAGAATCTCAGTTCCCTCTTGACAGGGAAAGAAACATTTGAACTGAAGTGTTATACTGAATTCTTCAGAAATCAACCTGTCTGAGACCAGAAAATGTGAGATAGGTCTCTGATGCATTCTGAGTGTGGGAGCGAAATTGCTCTCACACTACCATTCTCCCCTGGATGCACACACACACACACACACACACACACAACAGCTACTTGTGGACCATAAGCCTCACACACCAATGAGTGTGTCTCATGTGTCAGTGTCATCATAGTCCAATGAACACTTTAAAATGGGTGCCCTCACAACAAAGCATGCACACACACACACACACACACACACACACACACACACACACACACACACAC
>JAQQZX010000040.1:16657086-16668137 GCA_030068355.1 Notoglanidium maculatum | reverse complement strand
ACCACATAATTCAGTATATGCCATATGTGTTGCTTCATAGTTTTGATGTATTCAGTAATGTTTTACAATGTAGAAAGAAAAAAAAATAAAGAAAAACCTATGAAAAAGAGTAGGTGACCCCAAACTTTTGACTGGTTGTGTATGTCATTTCTGTTAATCACTGACACTATAGTCAGGAAAATTATGGCAAGGATTTGGGGTGAATTGCCATCAGATTTTAAATCTGGTTATAATAATTTGTATGGTCTAAAAAGTATTACTGTGCTGTACTATAAGTATGATTCTGGATAGTGTTAAAAATTATTTAAAAATTAGGAATATTTAATCATTGTTACAACTATTTTATAAATCATTTTATATTTATATTATATATCATTTTATAGTCCCATATGACAATGCATAATTAGTCAAAGAAAAAATATATTTTTATTAAAGTTAGAAAAAATATTTTCAGTGACATAAGGAATAAGAGAAAATTCTTCCTGACTCCATTGAAATGGATCCAGTAAAATCCATTAAATCCAGTCAAAACTCTCACATAAAGTTCAGGAAATTCATAAATGAGTCTATACATTCATAAAGTTTGGTGAGGAAACCTCATCAAACCAACATGAGTTTAAACTCAAAACACAGGTGTAACATAAGTTCCATTCATTTTCTGCACTACAGCACTGGGTGGTTAGCGCTTGTGCTAGTATATTAGTACACTCTTTTCAGCAGAGGAAGTGAGCAGTGGTGTTCAGTGAGAAGGTTGGGGACCCTGTTTGATGAAAGGCTGAGGGAAAAGAAAGACAAAGAGAGGAAAAACATGCTCTCAGTACCTTATGGAGGCCACACGCAGTCCTGCATCTGCGGTAGTTGCTTTCCCTCATCTATGTGAGGTGTCGTGCACTAGAAACATTGCCTTCCTGCTCTGAAATTCAAGCTCCTAAATGAACTTATACACACATGCACGCACATGAGCCCATACATCAACACAAACACAGACTGACACATAGCCAGGCCGGATGAGGGCTCTACTGCTAACACATCAACACACACCATGGTGGACACATGAAACCTGCTTACACTGGACTGGTGATAGAGGGCAAAGTCCAGCACTGGGTGATGGCAGCCATGCTCTCCCCAGCCTCCTCCATCAAACACTGAGCTTCTGTGTTCACATGTACTTATTAGAGATCAGCAGAAATGGGAATTTCTGTGTGCATGTATGTTTATCAGTTTTGTATGATGTAGCCACTAATTTCAAGAAACGCTTGTAAGTAACTAAAGTGTCTGATATTATATTTTATGTGAAGGGTCCTTAACAGCAGTCCTGCACTAATACCTAGCTGATCATTTGGCTGAGGTGCATTAGCAGTAGAGAAAACTGTGCAAGGCAGGAAGTGGAATTGGAGTGGGATTTGAATTATAAACCCCTCTTATACAGTTTAGGTCAAAGGTTTTCATACAGTCATCATGGATGTGAATGACATGGCAATATTGGGCTTTCAATGATTTCTTTGAACTGTTTTTTCAGGGGAAGAATGATTGTACAACAGACATCTTTAATAGAAAAAAACTAAAATTTATTTTAGGTTTTCTGAAATCAACAAAGGGTCAAAGTTATACATATTGTACAAGGTTAAAAATATACATACACCCACTGGTCATTAATTCAGTGGTGCTGAAAGTTCCAAATTCTATTTTACCTTGCCAAGGCCAGTGCCCCTTAACTTCCTGTTATTGATCATGATTGACTACAGCTGGTAGATTTTCTGTGCACAACATCAAAAGAGTTTGTTTGACCAATACAAGTGAATGGGAGTTGTAGTAACTTTGCCAAGATCTGGAAGAAGACCCAAACTGTCACTTTTAGCTGAGAGGAAATTGGTTCAGAAGTGCAAGTTCAACCCAGGAAACATCACGGCCTAAATGACAATTGTGTGGTCTTCTCCAACTTCTATAAACAAATAAAAAAACTAAAAAAAGATTTCAGTATGTAGTAATTTTTTTTGCACCAAATACACCAACATTCAGTAATCAGGTAGAAAAAAAATAAGTAGAGTCTACCTTCTTCCATAATCATTAAGAAAGTAATTAGCATTCAGGTGTTACAAGTAAAATTAAAATTAAAGTAAAGCACAAAATTAGTTAATCATTAAGAAGCGAGTAACTGCATAAAAGCAGAACTTTTGGTGTTCTGGAGCAGGTTCTCAGGTATGTGTCTAAATCATGCCAAGAAGAAAGGACATCAGCCATGACCTCAGAGAAGCAATTATTGCTGCTCATGAATCAGGGAAGGGTTATAAGGCCATCTCCAAACAATTTGAAATTCACTATTCTACAGAGAAAAGGACTGTTTCCAAATAGAGAGCCTTCAATGCATTTGCCAATCTTCCAGGAGTGGGCATCCCAGCAAATTCATTCCAAGATCAGACCGCTTAATGCTCAGAATAAAGAAAAACCCAAGAGCTACAGCATGTGATGTACAGGCATGTTATAGGTTTATATTCATGACAACATAATCAGTAAAAGACTGAACAGACTGGAATTTTGGCTAAGAAAAAAAAAAAACACTTCTCTCCAAAAACAATACAGACCACTACAAAAGTTTTGGAACAATATTCTTTGGACTGATGAGACCAAGCTGGAGGCCTATGGTCATCATCCACAATGCCATGCTTGGCAAATCCAAACACAGAGTATTACCTCAAAGAAACACTTCACATCAACTGTCAAGCATAGTGGACGAGGGTTGAAGATTTGGGCTTGTTTTGCAGCCACAGGACCTTGGAAACTTGCGACAATGATGAACTCCACTTTATATCAGAATGATGCGGCCAACAGCCAAGCTTGGCCAAAATTAGGTCATGTAACAGGAAAATGATTCCAAGCACACCAGCAAATCAACATCTCAACAGCTGAAGAAGAAAAAAATCAAGGTGTTTGAATGGCCAAGTCTCAGTCCTGACCCCATTTGAATAAACTGTGAATAAACAAGTGCTCTCATACATGAAGGAATAAACTGAAGTAATGTTGTAAAGAAAAGTAGGGCAAAATTTCTCCAAAATGATGTGAGTCTGATAAACTCTTAATTGTATAGCGCTTTTAACAACAGACATTGTCACAAAGCAGCTTCCCAGCAGTATATAAATTCTGAATATAAACTTATAAATCTATAAATTTCTCTCTCTCTCTCTCTCTCTCTTGAGAGATGACAAGAGGTGACAAGAGGAAGAAACCTTGAGAGGAACTAGACTCAAAAGGTAACCCATCCTCATTTGGGTGGCACTGGATAGTGCAATTACAACTAACACACTTCTGTAACTGTGTGTTATATAGTCAAAAAAGTACAGTTATATAATTCAATATAGTTTTAGCATACAGTCTGTTCTATCTGTTCTATCTCAGCTGATTCACTGAGAGAGATCTGAGTGCAAGCCTGTAATTTAAGTCCTATGCCATTGTAGCAGAACCGCTCATGTTAACAGCAGTGCAAAGCCATTTTCACAGTTCTAGGTGTATGTTGCGGCAGTTCATATGGTGCAATCTTCAACAGGAGCATGTGGTTTTCAAGTGATGACTCCAACCAGGAGTAGGATATCAGGATTGATTTGGCAGGTCTAGAAAGAAGGGGGTCAGGATCACTGGCATGTCTCGTGATGTCTGCACTGTCTCGTGGCAGTGTGTTTGTCTTTTTGTCTGTTTTGTTATGTCTGCACTGTTTGCACACTTGCACACTTTGCACTTTATGTTGTTTTTGCCATGTTTGCATACATGCACTTTATGTTGTCTTCTGTTGTCTTCTGTTGCACACGTGCACCTTTTGTACTTCTGTTGTCTTATATATAGCACCTTGGTCCTAGAGAAACATTGTCTCATTTCACTGTACACTATACCACATGTATATGTTGAAATGACAATAAAATCCACTTGAACTTGAACATGAACTTGGTATCTCAGGAGTAACATGTGCAGCTCGACAAACAGAGAAAAGAGAGAGAGAGAGAGAGAGAGAGAGAGAGAGAGAAAGAGAGAGAAAAGAGAAAAAGCAGATTGTTAAGTATGCTCATTGTCACATAACGATCAAGGAACAGCATATATTGTGCGCTGAGTGCAAGCACAAACTTCAGCAAGGCTAGCTATGACAGCATAACTAAAAGCATGGGGCATGGGGGGTCATAAAAGACCAGAAGTTCACTCTGATACTGAGGTGCGAGACCATTCAGTGCTTTATAGATCAACAATAGTATTTTATAATGCTATAGTGTGAAATTTGATTGGGAGCCAATGCAGTGTAGATAAGATGATGTGTTCATATCTTTTTGTTCTAGTAAGGACCCTTGCTGATGCATTCTGGACTAACTGGAGCTTGTTTATGCACCTACTGTAACATCCAGACAGTAAGGCATTACAATAATGTCCTAGTCCTAGTGATATATACATGAGCTTCAAATGACAGATTGGAGTCAATAATCACACCAAGGTCTTTTACTTTGGCACATGGTGAAACAGAAAGGCCACCCAGTGTTACTATGTAATGTACTTCTAGCTGCATGTGGTCCTAGTACTAGTACTTCTGTCTTAACAGTGGAAGTAATACCATGTTTACGAATAATATTACCCAGAGGTAGCATATATAAAGATATATAAATATGTCAAGGAGAATATATACATGCTACTGAAGGAGGATGCAGCTTGCTAATTAATGAACATGCATAGTTTATATTGCTTTAACAGAAATTTTTATAAACTGCTCTATAATTTTAATCACAAATGTGACCTCGTTCAATTGTATTGTCACCTTTCTGGACCACATATTGTGACTTACCAAATGCAAATTCAACACTTGGAATCAACTCCGGACCTTTTGTCTCACCTTACTCTATTGATAGTAGTAACATAAAAAAAGTAACAAGCCTCACCTAGCCACGGAACTGTTTATCAGTCAATTGTCCAATTACATTTGAGCCTGTACAAATGTGTAAAAAATGGCTGTAAAAGGTAACACAATATTAAAGCAATGTTATTAATGCAATGTTAAATCCCTTGAATTAAAGCTGAAAGTCTACATTTCAATCATATCTTGATTTCTTCCTTTTAAATCTATTGAAGTGGTGTACAGTGGCAAAAATGATGAAAATTGTGTCACTGTCCAAATACAGACACAAATGTATATGTCTGGTCATTGGAGGTTAGACCACAATTTTTGTTTACAAACACTAATGTTGTTAATACACTGCTGAAACATTATTGATATTATGAGTGTGCAGGCTGCAGTTCAAACCAAAGGACTATTAAAACAGATCTGAAAGTGGACTTACTGGGTTTTTTTCCAAAGAAGATGCTACAGAATAATGGCAATTCAGTCTGTATTCTGAGAAAAAAAAAACACAAAAAGGTGTTTGCTAAAAAAATATGTGCAAACATGAGCTGTTTAACAGACAAGAAAAGCTGAAATCTAAGGTGAAGTGGTTGGTAAACTAGGCTAGCTATAGTGAAATAAAAAAAAACCCAGACTATAAGAACTTGATTTAAACAGCCACTCAGTCCAAATGAGGGGGGTGTGTTCAGGTGGAAAAGTGACATCAATGCATACCCTCTATTCACGTCCCATCCAAATGTCCACCACAGCCATTGCAGTTCTTCAAATTTCACATCCAGCTCCAAGGTACAGTACATCATCAGGTGGGGGTTTCCCCAGAACTCAAACCGGGAAATCTTGCTACAAAGGCGGCTGTGTCATCATTCTAAGATGCGAATAGGCATGTTTACAACAGCTGTATCAAGGGTTAAATTTTGGATTTTGGTTAAAGTGTCCCTTTAAGAAATGTGTGTGTTTGTGTGAATTTGTTGATTTCTACACATTGTGAGAGACTGAAGTTTGAACATCTTCATACTGCTGTAGCACAGGTCACTCTAATACAAATTTGTTTGCTAGCCCGATGATTCCATGATTGGGACATTTGAGTCCCAGGACATTACCTGTATGTGTTAAAACATTAGATAAAGTGGCATTCACAACAGCCTATATGCTTCAGATATATAAATTAAAACATTAATTAAAATCTACAGCTTTTTTTTTTTTTACCTGCCTGAGCCCACTTTAATTACAATTTATCCAGAAATATAATTATTAAAATACTTGAAATAACTTTTATTTTGGCAGTAATGTGCCATTTAAACAATAAACTTTATTTATACATGCTTGAAACACTCTTGAACAATCATTCATTATAGGTTATGAAAAAATTTACATTTTAGTGTCCCATAAAATTCATTAACCCTGTAACTTGAACACCTTCACTGCTGTGAAATACTTGTGAATATTCCTCCAGTCACATTTCCAGTGGCACCATCTGAATTCTTTGCAGCTCATGGGAAGAAGAAAATTCAATTATCTATTTTTGTAATATTGTACAGTAATATTGACTGGTCACTTTGAAAGTTCAACCATGAAAGTGCAGCCCTACCCACATTATAGATTGAAAGATTGAAATGAACAACAACAACAACAACAATAATAATAATAATAATAGCAATAATAATTTAGTAAATCTTTTAAATATTTGTAAAATATTGTCCTCATGCCATTAGAATGGGTGTTAATTAAACAGATTTTGCATAATTGCTAGATCAATGCAAAAAAAAAACTTTTACAAAATGTTTTTAAAAACTGTTTAATTTTTAGATTTTAAGGGCTAAATGGCACAATCAGCATGATTCATGGAATCACCCAGCTAACACAAGAAACGTGAAAGGCTGTGACAAGAAACGTGATCAAAGTACAGACAAAGTCTAAAAACCAGAGACACCATGACAATAAACTAAAGATTTGGTAACTCTATGAACACACAAGACAATATTTCGCAACTGAAACCTGAATCACAAAGTCCTTTTAAGCAGTGAGCAGTGATTACAAAAAATTTACAACAGGTATAAACATTTAATACTCAGGAGACTGTGAGTGGGAGGGTGCATGAGGGTGCTGGGAGTTGCAGTCCTCAGCAGCCATGCTGGGACTGCAGGGAAACTGAGTTCATGGCAGAGTGCAGGGACTGTGTGTCATTTTGTTACTTTGAGGTAACAGGATTTCTAAGAACATTTTTAAACCTTAGAATGTGCACAGGATCAAACTGAGTAAAAACAATCATCTTTCATACAGTGTAGATTTTGATATGCAATTTCAAATTCTATCGCTTGCTAAGATTTAGCTATTAGTTTCCAGTTAGCTTGGTCTCTACTGTAGGCTTATTTGTCAGTTCATAATGACATTTATTCAGTTATCACATGCAGGATAATAAAACAAAGTACAAAAATGCTTCAGCATCCAGATATAAATAAGTAATAGGAAAATATAAATTTATTAATTTAGTAACTTTCTTACCTCATTTCATCCAATCTTCCAGGTTCAGTGAGAAGAGAAAAAGATGTTTTACACATTTTGTTTAGGATTGAATAAAATTTCTAGACACAAAACATTGTAACCATGTGTCAATGTGAAGCGTAACCAAGTGAAGATTATTCAATTTTTGCGACACTGCTTTCAAAATTGAAATTGACTGGGAAATAAAAGTTAAAAGTCATTGGAATTTGTTTTTTTACAATGAACCAGCAGTAGTGTAGTAATGTAGTGAATGTAGTGAATATATAATAAAAATGCCAGGAAAAGATAAAAAATAAATATTGGTAAAATGTTTTGAATTAAAAAAAGTTTACATATTTACAGCCTACTCAAGAATAGTTAGTAAAGTCAATATTTTATAATTAAGTTCTGTACAAAACATCTGCTCAATAAGATGGAATGGGTTGAACTTAATGTTTGTTTTGTCTTTAAAGGCTTCTGGCTTTCAGTGATTACCTTTCTGTCACAGACAAGCACCAGAAGGCCAGCCAAACTCATTGTATTAGTTCAAACCAGTTCGTTTCACTATCTATCTTTGTTAAGCCAACTCAAGAGAAATAGGCTGTTCTGCGAATGCTACAATTAACCTTACCAGCAGTTTTAAGAAAAAGTTACATTTTCCCCCCAACTGGCCTGGTAGTTAATTATTATCTCTGGCAGTTGAGAGGAGACATCAAGAAATCAAGATGTTCTAACCTTTGGAATATAGACTATTAATTTAAGGGATATTTGAGATGTTTAGGAGCTAATAGTGCAAGTGATCAAAAGGTCAGAAGATGAGAGGATAGGTGAGTGAACAAGTCATCTACAGATCCATCACTAAAATGTCATGGACCGAAAGAATCAGGATTCAATTCATTTAAACCATTAATATTGTATTATGAGAAGGGGACGTTCTATCACTCCTCAGCAACATGGCTAAAAGAAGCCTTAATAATAAAACTTCTGCAAGCGACATATGGGGCATGTACTGTAGAACATGTACCAAAGTTATATGTACATTTTAAAGCTCCACAGTACCCCTGATGCTTGAATACGGTAATTCCCAATGTATAATATTTCAGTGGGGGTCAAGCTGGGTCAGGCGGGTGACATAGTTAAAGCCCTGTGCATTTTAACCAATGAAAACAAGTCATTATCAGGTCAATCACCCAAGGTCAGCTGGCTACACTGATCCCTAAAGCTAGCCATGTTGTCATTTAGCTAGATCTGTTAAAGAAGCATTTAATAGCCAGGCTGGGATAGACAAGCTAAGCAGTGGTCCATAGAGAAGTCACAAGGGCTTCAATAATTGAGAAGCAGGCAGATTGGATTTTGGCAGATTTGTTGTTTCACATTGATTGTGTGGAGTTAATCCTTTTTAGTGTCTGGCCTGGACATGAGCCCCTCTCACTGGGAAAACAATCCTGTGTCACATGAGTAATGAGCCAGTAAAAAAGACTGGTCATTCAACTTGGGAGGCATGGCTAAATCAACTGTAACGATTAGCCCTCAGACACTACACACTAACAAATGATTCCACTATTTTGCATTTGAAAGTGTGTGTTGGGTTCAAAATGTCAATAGACCAGTCATAAGGAGGGGAAATGAATAATTAGATAAGTGGATTTTCTTTTAACAAATTTGAACAAACTTCTTTTTTTTTTATCAAATGCATTTCCCTGAGAGAATGTCTGCTTTAAATATCCTTTATCCACACTGCCAAAAATCTGTGTTCCAAACAAAACAAAGCTAAACAAAAATGAAACACCTCCTAAGAAAATTCCTTTATTTTGATTGTACTGTATCATTAATGAACCTCAAACCCTAACCAGGATGACATTTGGAGAGGCAAGTTAAGCAGTACAAGACATCAGTGACTTTCTTTGAGGAGACAAAATGGACCACTTATTGGTGGTATTAGTACTGTGCAATAAATAGAAAGTACATGACTGAGTTTGCACTGATTCCAGACTCCTGGTAGCTCGGGTGTGCGGTTATTGCCTGTTGGCTTAAATATTTACTGCGGACCAATGCATTCATGCCTGCATTACCTGAGATTTACTAGCTATGCTGGATGCTGTCAAGATTATCAAGGGTGATATATACCAGAATGGAAGCTCACTGTTCTATAGTGCTTAAGGTATATGCAATGGCCTATGTATATTCACACAATCCCAGTACACAAAAGAGTAGAATGCTACCTGGTTTAATCTGTGCATTTATATAACATAGTGATAAAATGAGATCACTGAGGCTGTGGAAGGCTTTTTCTTGAATATAATATAATGCCTGTATTGTAAGTCACACTCAACACCCACTTGTTGACCACCGATCATGACATGCTAAGAACTTATTGATATATTTATATTTAACATCAAGCAAATACAAATGCTCATTAATTGATTTTCATTCAAATGGGGATTAGCATTCAGCTTTGTCCTGAGCATTTGCAAAAGGATGAAGCAGCCCATGCATGTGTTTACCAGTTTCACTTTACAATGGGTTCCTAAATTAGGAAAACATTAACAGCTGATATTTCATTCACTTATTTGACAAATATGAACATGAATGAGTTCTCTCATGAATGAGTAAACTCATAATTACAAGGGAAAACAATTTTTAGCTATACAAATAGACAATACATGGTCCATTTAATTACAGCTTGTGGTTTACAAGATAAACATACAGAGGGATAATGGAGGACACTGGTATTCAGTAAAGTCCTCTACAATATAAAAAGGTATGCTTTTTAAATAATAAATATTTGTTTTACAAACCATACTGCTTTAGCTACCCAATAGGATCAGCTGTCTTCTATTTTTAACAGGTGCTGTGCTAATGGTGACTATATAGAATTGTATTTCAGGATCTTCCAGTTAAGATCATTTGCAATGCAATATTTAAACCGTTTTAGAGATAAAATTACAACTTGAAGGGTTACAAAAAAAGCAAATGTTTCAAAGGTTCCTGTTACAGCCCCTAAATAACAACTTCCCTTTTTCTTAGTGAAGTTACAGTACTGCTTTAGTCAGTCTATTCCTGGCTTTCTTCCAGGGCTGGATTTCTTAGAGGGCAGCACATGCATTTATGAATATGAGAGAGCTGAGGTTAAGCTGATGAAACTTAGTTCAACTTCATTTAAATCTTCATGCACAGCTGCAGAGAATTTATTAAAGCTAATTTGTTCAAATAAATTATTACTGTTCACTGTGGTTATGTATGCTACTTTACAAATTAGACCTACTTTATCTCTTGGCACATTACAAAAAAGCAGGATGTCAACATATATAAATATAGAGCATATAGTCAAATATTTATTACGCATTTAAAAATTGTACTATTGGTAACTAATCTGGTCTTAAACATCCTATCTTCTCATGAGGCATTTATAAGTATTTATAATTTATAAATACACTTTCTAAAGCTGTAAAGGTGAGCAGACAAGAGAGGTAAATTTGCCGTTGGCTGTCTTACAGCATGCTGGCATGTGTTAGCCTCTGAGGTCACAGATGCTACATGAACGGCCCTTAGGGCTGGTGTCCTGCTCCTCAAATCAAGCCAGTGTGTACAGAAAAGTGCTAATAATAACCAAACCCAGAGAGAGCGAGAAAGAAAGAGAGAGAGAGAGAGAGAGAGAGAGAGAGAGAGAGAGAGAGAGAGAGAGAGAGAGAGAGAGAGAGAG
>JAQQZX010000040.1:16629538-16644671 GCA_030068355.1 Notoglanidium maculatum | reverse complement strand
ATATATATATATATATATATATATATATATATATACACACACACACACACATGTATTATATATAAATATGTAAATATATATATTTTTTCTCCTATCTTGTTTTCTTTCCTTTGTTATTTACAGGGACCTCAGATGAGATTCCAAAGACTAGGTACCGCTGCCTTATATTGGAATATATCCTCTCTTGTCATGCATAAACTTGCATACAAATGTGCTGTAAGTAAATGTTTTTGATTATTAATCAATTTATTGTTGATGTAAGTGTTCAATATTTTACTCCTTTTTGCATTGCAGTACTACATATAAAATGAAAAAAAGCAGTTTACTTTTTACTGCTTAAAACTTCTGGGATTGGCTCCAGCTTCCATGTGGCCCTGACAGATAAAACTCACAAAATTATTTTTCATTATTGCATTAAAAACAATACTTATTGGGCGGAAATGCCAAGATCACTTAGGCCCCCAAATATTAAAATGGTCTTGTAATTGGTTCCTTGTAATTTGGTTGTAAAATGTTGTACTGTGAGAAAATTCACAAAAATGTTCACTGAAATACTGAAAGTATTTTGGAAGTATACTACAGAATCACTGCCTAATATACTATCTATGTACTAATTCTATACTTGTTTGGAATAACTTGGACAATATACTTGTAAGTATACCCACTGCATGTTGTGGATTTACTTTTATGAGAAGTTACTACTAATAAATTAGTCACATATACAAAGACTTATTAATACACCTTACTTGAAAAGTAGTGTTAAAAATTGCTGCTCAAAGCAGCAAAAATATACACACTACATTCCATGTTTCCAGGAAGAAATCAAAGCCTGAGCACTGCTATTCATGAATTCTTATTTTTCACCTGCTTTCCTAAGAGTAGATTATTGAGAATGTAAAAGAACTTTAAAAGTCAGGAGAAACAGAGTTTATTCATTATACCAACAAACTTTGGTAATTTAGCAGTGTTAACATTTGGAAATGCATTTTGTCAATGTTTATGGACATGGTTTCTCAGCTTCCAATTTGGGAACCAGCTGAACGGCGCAGCATTCCAACATGTCTTTGCTGCCAACACACCCGATCCAGCCAATGAAGGGCTTAATAATCAGCTGGATCACAGTTAGAAAATCCTCATACCAGGTCAGTGGGTCCCCAGGACTGGTTGAGAAGCCCTGGTTTTGGGATTATAACAAATAAATAGCACACATTTGCTGATGCCCATCTAAGCTGAAAAAAGGGGATATATTTAATTATTAAATGACATACATGTGAGTTGTGATAAAAATGTTGGAACTACATGATGTAGTTTTCTCCTTTTTAAATAAAGCTTTTCAGTTACTTAAGTACCTTCAAGAGCATGGTTTAGTTAAATAAATAGAATGTTCTCCATTTGAACATGCACAGCTGATTTGTTCGGGAAACATATATTTACACAAGGATAGAGCTTTTGCTGTCTCTTACTATCTTTCAAACTATAACACGCTGAAGCACAACACACATACAGAGAGGTGACTACATCAAACGCTCACACATTCACACACGTTCACTCACACACATACCCATACAAGCATGTACATTCACTATACATTCCTCTTTCCTCTACAAATTCTAACTCCACTTTCATAGCTAAACCTATTAAAGTGATAAAAATGCAATGCTGAGGATAACAAAAAATATGAGAGTCCAAACATCACATTTAAACATCTCAACAACACAAGATTTTTTCAGCTATTTTCTAAAGATTTTCTTTTTCAATGCCATGTTCACAAAGAATATGACTTCATGCATTGTGAGATTTATGTCTTGATCTTCAGCCTTCCTTGGCAGGATGCTGTGGACTGAGGTTTGTGGCTTCAGGGCTTTCTACTGTACATCTTTTCTACCATAGGTGGATGTTGACAAGTTGTGCTACTTCCGTGAAAGTATTGTACAAACATATTAAAGAAAAAGTCTGTCAGCCTCAGAAAACCAGTTGTCCTGAGCTGCATTTTTCACTACTGAATATCAAGGACGCTTGTTTTCAAGTTCTATAATTCTTTTATTCTGGACTCTTTTTTTGGCCCTTTTTCCAAAGTAGAGGTCTTTGCTGAGAGTTCTTGGTTCTGAAGCTTATAATAAAGGGAGCAGTGGGTTGCAGTAAGTGAACCCACATTTGGATGTCCCTGTCCATGCTGGCTTTCATGATGCAAAATAAGAGCTCTGCATGGAGTAAAGTCGGTCAATGGGGTTTCCCACACGTGCCTGCAGTGAGCCTGCTTCTGATGAAGCCATGAAGCAGTCGCTGAGGCTGGTCAAGGAGGTGTCGCTGTCGATGTCATGGAATATGGAGTCATTTCCTGTGGAAAATTACAATAGGTTAAATTCACCATGATTAAATTATGCTCTAAATCTTTTCAATGGTAAATTATCCACTTTTTCTCCCTATATTATAATAACTTTTCTTTTCCAGTTTACTGAAAACAATTCTGTCACTAATTGTACTTATGTCATGAAAACAACAAGCATTCAAATACTAATCAAATGTGTTTAAATAAAAAAAGAATCGAATAAATGCACAAGGTTATTTTGGCTTCTGTGCTAATCTTCTGTTTTTGTCATTTTCCTTATGGGCACAGTTAGGCTTAATACTCAGTCCCAATCTTAATGACACCATTACACAAGACAGTGACAGGTTGATGGGCTATGGTTTTTTAATGAGCTGGCAATGCTGCCTGTTTCCTGTTGTTACGCCATAAACCCTGAGCTGGAGTGTGATGAAACTGGGGATTGGGGCCCTGCCATTAAAGGGAATGGATGACAAGGCACCTGAGACCTCTTCATTGCCTATCTGTTACCAAACATACATGAGCAACACTCATCATGGAGTTAATAATATTGAGAACATTGGCCATAAAGGTATTACAAGAACTTCTCTCAGCTATTGAGCTTTTGCCCATATTGAAAAAAACTGCACACTAGTTTTACTATGCTTGTAATTCTCCAAAACATCAGTGATTTTTTTATCAGATGATGTTTTGCAAATGGATCCATGTACTCTTGGCCTGCACGTTATCCTCAAACACATATCGATAGAGATGATTATTTCTGGTTTGGGAACTCTTGATGAAGGGCCACTGAAGGGAGCACAGATTATACTGCCTTCATTTAATTAGAAATTTTAAAAAGTTAACTGTACTTCAAAAGCACTTGTGTGAATTTCATGTAGTGACATTTTGACTGTTATTTGTGTGCTATTATGAATTTGTAGTAGAGGTATGTTAAGGTCGCTAGATTTCTACTAATCTTGGAGATCATATTACTGTTCAAAAATACCTAGATTACAGAAAACTGCCATGGTATGTTTGCAGTCATAAGAAGTGGAGAGCAGAACCATGCTGAGCTATGGTCTAAACACATGGCATACTACTAACCATATGGGTTCATGTGGTCACCAGGCATCTGAGGTGGGGTGAGGCCCTGCTGGAAGGCATCATTGGTGTAGCCGTTTTCCATGGCAACCATCTGCTGCTGTGCAGAGGCCAGTGGTGTGTAAGAGTTCATCATGTTCTCCATTCTACTGGACATCACCTCTTGAAGCAGATAGGAAAATAACATAAGAATGTGCTGAAAATGGTCTTAGATTGATCAAAACCAAGAGACCAACTCTTACTGTAGGTATATTTGGGGGACAAAAAGGAGGGGACTGGCCAGTCAGTGTAGATAATACGAAACTTAGTTTGTTTATTGAGTATAAACAAGGATAGTACTTGCCCTCAAAATCAAGCTGAGCTCCATGAAACACTACAAAACAAGAAACATGCTTGCACTTGAACACAAGAATCTCCCAGACAAATCCAACTGAGAAATTCTCCACGAATCCCTCCAAGAGCTAAAGGCTAGGAGTCTTGTGGCTTTTAGACAAGAGCCTGCCATCTCAGATCTTTTCTTTGGAGTAGTAAGCTCTTGCAAGAATGTCTGAAATTCAGTTCTAAGGATCACCGCAATGTTCCATTACATGTTTCTTGATTCTGGTGCAAGGGTATTTGATTTTGGAAGTTTAATCCATATCAGGTTATACATAAGAAAACTTTGCTACGGGTATTTTACAATGTACAGCAAAGGCAGTGGTTTTAGGAGTGCTATGAATGTTTTAGTAAGCATTCTACTGTCCCAAATTACCAGGTCAGCACCCCCAAAAAGCTATTTTTACAGTTCATGTTCCACAATGTCTCTGAAAAAACAAAACAAAACAAACAAAAAAACCCCAACAACAACAACACAAAAACATTACTACTGGATTTAGGCAGGGGCTATTGACCAGTAAGAGAGGTCACTGTTCACCTATATGACATGAATGATCCAACTGAAGTGATACAGAGGTAAAGCAGTCTGCAGGACACCACAGAACTGCTGAATGACATCTGTCAGAGTTTGGAAAAGTGAAACTATGAACTTGTGTGGATATGATGACTCTACAGTTCTGGTGCTTGACAACAATCCAGCACTGTGCCCTTTTTTATTTATTTATTTTTTTTACAGCCGAGTTTGTGATAAAGCCTCATAACTGGATGCACCATGAGGATCGTCTAACATTGGTCTATAAAATAAAAGTATTATTACTCTTGGTTTATAGCTGAAGATGATTCAATGAACTCCAGATTATGAGTTTATAGTGGAGAAGGTACAAGGAGGTCTGCTCAGCAGTAAAATGTCAATATTAGCTTTGGGATTTCCCCAAAGTAAAGAGAGAAAGAACTGTTCTCATGTTGTACAACAGAAATGCATGCTTCTTACCTTATCTCTCTAGGGATCTTAAGTCTAAATTTACTTTATGCTGATGCATTTAATTATGTTTTGCTTTAGAGTAAAACAAGTTTGCCAGCATGGCTAGTGTGGTTGGATTTTTCCTTTCTGCACTTTAGTGTAATTAGTCACATGTATTTATGAAATGTTGAAACCGTAGCCCAGTAGTAACACAGATAACATTAAATTCAGCACTAAAATCAGGCTCTCTGTAACTCTGCAGACTTGAAGATGTCAAAGCTGCTGAAATGAAATGACTAAGATATCCAAAGATACCAAATTATTTTCTTGACAAGGAAGACATTAACCATAGTTTAGAAAAAGTAAGAACACAACAAATGACCAATGGCTATTTTAACAGTGTAACAGAAAATATTTCATTCAGAATAAATGCTTTTGTGGACAGTGTTTGGAATAATATAATCTCTAACAAATTCTTAAAGGATCTGATGATAAATCAACTATCAAGGGTATAAATGTATAGGGTGACAAGACAGTGTGCCACCATATTTGCAACTTTTTGTTGGACTACTTAATGTGGAATAAATTAGTCAAAGGAGGACTTTTGACCTGAAATGACTTATCACAGTAATGTGAGAACAACAAAGCATGTAACAGTACTAAAGCAATCAGTGTCCAAATCAGAAATAGAGACTAGTTTGTCCTCTATGCTCGACTGAATAGAAACATGAGATGCCAGTCTGTCAAAAAGGGCATGCAAGGTTGTTTTCAGTTGAGAGGAAAGAAGGTGGGTGGATGGGTCAAGATACAGGCAAATTTAATGTGCTTGTATTGTAAATGAATCCTCCACCTTCAGAGACACTCATGCATATGCCTAGTTACACCATTTTTTTCCTGTACAATTCTTAGAGCTCAGCATCTGCTCAATTTGAGGTTGGACACCACCGCTGTTGCCTCACACAACACAAAAGACAGTAATAATTACCAATCATGTAATCATACAATATATTATGGCAGTCTTTTGGTCTGCGTTGGTGGTGGAGTCACGACCAGTGAAATACCAACGAAGACTATCCAATCACTTAGGTAGTAAGGTTGCACAAATCCTGAAACACTTGCATTAAAAAAAAAAAACTGTGCCTATGTTTTTTTTCAAACAAACAAGTTTACAATGAGGTTCATATTGGGACGCTGTACCTTGGCCCAGCCTTTGGGAGTTCTGCTGCTCCTGTTGCTGCTGCTGTCTTCGAGCCAACTTCTTCATCTGAAAAAACACAGATAAAGGAACAATCAGAACACTTCGGGACATCCCGAACTCTGTCTTTTTCTCTTTTCTAACTCAGAAAAATCTGATGCTCCTTGTTGTTCACCTCTACTTGAACTACACAGCCGTCTATCTGAATACATTATATTATCCTGGGGCTTTTGAAGATAGCATCAGAGCTAGAAGGTGGGTTTCAGACACTAACGTAAGAATGCGATGGATGTGAGTGCATCACTCTTTCCCTTGCAGGGAGTTTTTTGTGGAATGCAGCGAGAGGTTAAGCCTGAGGCAGATTATGACTGAGATTTGCTGTCTCTATCCCCACTAGTGCTCTCCCTTTTGGCAGTGCCTGTGGAGGGCTTTGCTTTAGCACTGTGGTTGGAGGATTACTCGCAGATTGTGGTGTTATCTAGTCTCAGGCTGTACATCACTGAGTTCATGTAGGTAAGATATTGTGATGGATGGGTAGAGTTCATGCTATGTGGGCTCACCTTGGCTCTCTGGTTCTGGAACCACACTTGAACCACACGTACACTCAGGCCTGTTTCAGCAGCCAGGGTTTCTCTCACCTGCATATATAGACATCAAAATGACTAAACCTCAAATCTCTCAAAGGAGGCTGTTTTAGTTAAGTTAGCAATGTTAACCATCAGGTTTTCACCATTTAACAATGAACATCCCACTCACTTTTATCTTTTAGGGTGGACTCACTCTAGATTTGACTGGCCCAAACTGCACTCGGGAGAGATTGTCCCCCGTCCCCTCTCCCCTGCTGGTCTGCACTCCCATTCGCTAAACTATACACTCCAGAGGTGCTTACATCATCATGATGCAACTTTTTGTATTGAAGAAAAGCACCCACGCTTTGCAAAATATGGAGCGAGATCATTGTCTTTTATATGAGAGTGCAGATAGGATGTTAAGCCAAGCAAAACATACAAGCACGAAAAAATCAAAGAAACCGAGCAAAAACATCAATGACAAGAACTCAGAAAATACATTGTATCTTTGAAATGCAGTAAATCAGTAAATCATTTTCAGTAAATCGCGTTATATGCATAAGAAGATTTTTACGAAAGCAACTGACATTGCAGGAGGAATATGCAGCTTTACTTTCATTCATCAATAAGGTGAGAACCAGATCAGTTATTAACCCTAATATTCTATAATGAACTGAAAAGTGCAAGTTATAGCTTTTGAGTTCAGAACCTGGGTAAGCGCTCACACTGTGCATAAGCTCTGATCTGCTCCCGGGGGGCACCTCTTCCAAGTGTTCCAAGTGAACCTCCCCTGGAAGCAGTACGGAGTGATCACACTAGTCAATCAATCCAGTCTTTAAGGGCCAAACCTTCCCTGGAGCGGTTTGGGTCCCCTACTTGGGTATGCCCTTAAAAACTTGTATCTGTAGTTACAAAAAACTGTAATTTAAATATCTACACATATAGCTGTTTACATTTATTTCATTTGGCAGACACCCTTATCCAGAGAGACTTACATACATTTTTTTTTTTTTATACAAGTGAGCAGTTTGTAGAGCAGTAGTTTGTAGAGCAGACTTACTTGAGCAGTAAGTCAAGGGCCCAGCCATAGCAGCTTGGCATTGCTGGGATTTGAACTCATGACCTACCGATCACTAGTCTAATGTTCTTAACCACTGTGCTACCACAGACCCCTTGTTTACAAGTATGTTGATCCAAAACTATTCTGCTATCTATTAGAATTTTTGATCAGAGTTTTTATCTTTTTAAGTCTTCTGCGAGTGCACTCTGTAATTACATTTAATGTCTGAGGATTTGATCAGTCATCACTCAGGCCCCCCTACCAAGAGGTTCATAATGGTGTATGCTATTTCTGCATTCAAGGCAAAGTTGCAACTTGTAATTCCCCACTTACAAGTGGAAAGGGCCACAGAGTATGGCTCCTCAACTTGAAATTTCAACTCATCAACTTGGAATAGTCTTCTTGGCTACCAGTACCTTCTCCGTATATACAGAGGGACATCAAATCAACATGGCCCAGCACAATGATTTGTACAGTTTTGTGATAACTAATATTAGCCAGCTAGTTTGACGCTAACACTACTCACTGTTTTCCGCTAGCTTGTTGCTAATGCTACTCGCTACTGTCTGTTGGCTAGCTTGTTATATATGTAGCATGCTTAAGTATGTTAATGCTGCTAACTGTTTTGGCTGTACTGCAATTTCAGTCCAAAATGTTGCATTAATTTTTGAAGTTCACCATAGCAGTACAAATAGCCATTCAGACCTGTATACCAGCTTTTTATAAGTTATACATGCTCTGATAGAGCAAACAAAGACTTGCTTTTGTGGAGACATCCGTGTCTTGTTTTTTCCCCACTTTGCATGTCAACCTTGCAAATTACAATTTACAAGGAACCACAAATGCAGCATATTTGTTTGAAGCTACACTATCTATATTATCTGACTAATGGCTACTTACACTAGCATAAAATTCAGAACTGGGTCACTGTGGTCATTATGAATGGATTGTTTTTTGTGTTATTTGTGTAATTTGTCTACTGAGCTATATATCTTAAGTGGCCTATTTTAC
Source organism: Notoglanidium maculatum (assembly GCA_030068355.1). Taxonomy (NCBI): domain Eukaryota; kingdom Metazoa; phylum Chordata; class Actinopteri; order Siluriformes; family Auchenoglanididae; genus Notoglanidium; species Notoglanidium maculatum. Next base: position 16,636,091 of record JAQQZX010000040.1, on the reverse strand, counting down.
ATCCTCCTGTTTAATACTGTATTAACTAATTGATTTGTGCTTATACACATTTTATAGCCTCTGTAAGAAGTGTGAAAATGTCAGCACACTAGAACTATAATATTTAATTTGTGTAAAGAGTACATTTTTTTATGTTGTGCAACATTTGGTTAAAAATGACAAAGTTCATACATAAAAATGTCAAACATTGCATATGTTGTAGCCATGTATACAGGATTTCTGTCTCTTGATGCTAAATTACAGTTCCTCACCTTTCGGCAGGGTTTGGAGGACACCTCAAATGAAGCCTTGAAGGCCCGTCTCTGCTGCGTGGTGAGGATGGTACGTGGACGTTTGGGCCTCCTTGGATCCTTTGCATCATCCCCTTTGCCCGGGCCTCCAGAGCACTTCTCCGGCTTGATATCCAACTCCTCATCCTCGCTCTTCTCTGGGGAGAGATCCGTCATTCACAGGAATCAGCACATTTCTCTGCAATTTTTCAGACAGGCTATTGATGAATAAATGTTTTTGTTCTGTTACATTTTCGGGAGATTCAGACACAGTACATCCATAATGAAAAGAGACACATGTGGTTTTAATACTTTTATCAATTTATTGCCGAAAAAATGGGCCACATCCCCTTACAAGGCTACAGCCACGTTTTGCAAAGCACTGTGAAGTATGCACATTTGTCACTGAACTGGACATTGTGTCATTTATAATTAATAACATGCAGCTTTGGCTGTTTTGCACTGAATAAATCTTTGATAAGACGCCTGCACATAAAGGATGCTATACTGTGGGGAGAATAAGTATGTGGACTTGTGCACATATGGGAAAAGGTGTGAAATAGAAATGAAAACCACAAAGTCTGTAGGCTTCTAATCAATACCCATGACCACGCACATGTTAGGCTTATAAAAACAAAATGCAAAATGGCGCATAAAAAGGCAAAAGTGTTTTTAATATAGGCTAAAAAGTGGGATGCATTAATATTAAAGTTATTGTTCAAAATGCATGAAATCAAAGTTAAACTTTGGGACCCAACTTTACTAGGTGATAAAAATCTTTACCCCAGCGTGATACCAAATATCCAATATTCCTTTTCACATTATGACTTTTAAAACTAAGAAAAAAATTATGATGTTATTCAATCAACTAATCACCATATCTCAATTAGATGGTGATAATGTGTGTCATCCTCAGGCGGTCAATCAAAGCCTTCCCCTGTCATGGTAATCTCTTCCAGTAGGTCGTACTAATGTGCCATCTAAATGAAATGGCTCCTGGCTCTCCTACTGTAATTACAATAGCCAAGCGGGGGATTGGCTTTATTGTTCAGTGGATGGAGGTTTCATCTAATAAGACAAAGCAGCTTATGTGTGATAGAATAATAATCATAATTAGAAAAGGGGCTAAACTCCATGACATGGCAGAGTTCAAAAGTTAAAAACCCATGTAATGGCTACAATCCCCAAGTGACAGTTTCCTGAAATGAAGGGCTGCTGCAATTTGAAGCAGCGGCCCTTTAGTGGCCTCTGTGGCATCAGCAGCAAGTGCCAATTAGGCTAGCAAGCACTTTGGCCCCTTTAAAGACAGTGTGCATATGCAATTTTAGTGTGGAATAGAGGACTGACAGGAAGCATAGGTCTGCTTCTGAACCCCTAAACCCCACCCCATCATTCATAGGGATTTGCTGCTCTAATTTTTTCCAGCAGCATGCCATCAATATGCTTTGGCTTCTCTCCGTTACAGCTATGTCTTCATGGCTACCAGATTATCCATTCATGTTCGTCTAGCTACCTATCTGTCTGTACCATTTCAGTTAGATTGTGCATAATATGAATGCACGGTTATGTATTCTCTTCTGTTCTATACCTCAGAAGCATGATATTTCACCCCACTTTGTGTATATTTATGGAAGGGATGATGATAATTAACCTGAAAGAGTTTTGTAAAGCCTGAATGCATTTTTTTATTTGCTTACCTGAATCAGAGTCATCAGGGCTGACAGATCCAAGCAGATCCTTCTCCTTTTCATAGTCACTTTTGCACAGCAGCTGGCCTTCCTTCAGTACAAATTCATCGCCTTTCCGCAGCTGTCGGTCGCACACACAACAGCAGAAGCAGTTGAGGTGGTACACACACTCTAATGCCCGCATCACAAACTCTGTGGGTGCTATCTTCTCCAGGCATCCACTGCATTTAGTAGCAAATAATCTGAGGAGACAGAAACCATGGCAAGAAGTCATGAAAAACAACATGTAGTTCAATTAATTGATTTGTGCTTAAATATTTTTTGCCACTGTTTGTGTTCAGAGAATACTAGTTTGCAGTGGTGAGGAATGTCTCTACATGTGGTTGTCCATCACACACAAGGGAGCAGTGGGTGTGTGGCTAGGACCCTGGGTGATCTCTTTTGACAGCGGCTCATCTGTTAAAGCATGCTGGATAACCTCTCAACGCCTCAGCAGAGCCCAATCAGAGGAAATGCATGCTTGTTGCCCTGCTCCAAATGCACCAGCAAACCTCAATCAGCACCACAAATCACTGGTTTTACCACATTCAATGTAGTGATTAGATAGGCCCTACTGCTGCTTGAACAAAACGCCTCCAGATCAAGTCTTGTAGTCTTATAGATCATGTGACCAGCTAATGAATGAGATTAAAGTGATATCTTGTACATGCCAGTATCAACATAATTTATACCCAAGTGCCTAAAAGGAATGCTGAGCTTTCTTTTATAGAACACTATGTGAAATGAGAAATACACATTTGACCACCGGTTTATTATTAATGAGTGGTTGACTTCAAACTTGTAATAATAAGGCTATCAAACTGGCTACAATATGAATGCAACACTGGTTCAAATGACCACTTTATGTTTCCATAGCTGCTCCAGCAGACTTATCTCCTACTGCTGGGTAAAGGGATCTCATCCATGCCCTTTGATCAGAAAGCACACAACTCACATGTTTACCACAAACCATTGGAGAAACCCAGCTGTCGCCATAGCCTTCATTTCCTCTGTGCTCATATAATAACTTTCTGTTACAGTTAAAGCCGAGACAGTCCATCCTTATGCATAAGGCTGAAGGCATACAGCCAGAGCTAAAACAACCTGCTAAAGGAAGTGAATGAGCATGATACTGTCCAGGCCATCATAGCTGATTTATTAGCTCTGGCTCTTTTGTTTGCTTGGACTGATGGGACAGCTGCTGCAGTGCTTGTCTACATCTATGCTTTGCATCAATGCCATTGTGTACTATGAGAGAGAAAGAGAGAAAACAAATCACCATCATCACTGATACTGGACAGGGTTGGCCGACAGTGATGAATATGGGTAAATATGAGCCCACATGAGGGGGCAGCAGTGGCAGCCTTTGTAATGGAAATGGCTTTGTAAAATGCTGATATAGATATTGATATTCCATCCATGGGGCAAACTGGGTTTGGTGGGCAGCTGTACTGATGTTTGGAAAAGGATAGCTGGGGTATTATTGTTGTGGTTATCATGCGTGCGTTTTGTGACATTTGTGGTAATTACTCCCATGTGTACTGATAATCATTGTTTAAATGTATAATGTCCTTTCATTCTCTGTGGCACCATTGTAAGTTATGTTAAATACTGAATGTGAATAATGACTTTATTTACAGGGTATTTAAGTCTCATAAATACCTGTGACAGCATTCAAAGATTATCAAGACAACAACAATATGAACATGGGCATTATCGGGAATTAGGAAAAGCGATAATCTTTGATTTATTTTTAAATGTTAAGAAGATTAAGGAGTTCCACTTAACAAAGGATAATATTAATACCTTTAAAAAAAAGTGGCATGTTTAGCAATTCTGTTCAATTCACAGAATACTGCACTACCTGGAGGCATATACCAAAAAGAATAAGTAAGCACATGTGAAAGAGAGAGAGCGAGAGAGAGAGAGAGAGAGAGAGAGAGAGGTGGGGGATTTGGGATTTAGATTTAATTATCCTGGTGGGTGTTTTTTTTTATTATTATTATTACATCAGTTATATCTGTAAATATGATGTTTTATCATATTAGAATAAATTGTTCTTTTGCTCTTAATCCTATTTTGGGCAAGCATGTATAATACCTGAAAAACAGATTACTAATTGCCCCAGACTTTTTTTAATATTGACACAAATAACAGGAATAACAGGAATAATTTTGTAGCTTTGCACGCTATTGCATTAATTTTCGTACATTATATTTACACTCTGTTCTGTCACAGGCTGAGCTTTTATCCCAAATATGAATTCTACCATTTGATTTTAAATGAAGTATTTATAACTTAGACTGATGAAATTAGACTATTGCCTGTTGGACCTGTCAGACTCATGGATGATGAATCTGTCATGATCCCGTCCACACGTCCAATTCAAATGTTTATTCAATGATGCAAATCCTTGCCTGAGAGATCAAGCTTGGAAAACAGGGATAAGATGGAAATTACCATTTTGAGCTGCCGTGGCACTTCCTGGATTTGCTTACTCACCTCTCCGCTCCATGCTCTCGAGATACTTATTGTCCAAATGAAAACATTCTTTTTCATCCCTTTATTTTTGTCTCCTCCTCTCTTACCCTCCTGCACTAATCTTGTAAGCCATTATTTTTCTATTTCCCTTCTCTGTCACTTTGCATTATTTTTGCTGCTGTAATTCCCATTCGTTCTTTCTGAAGTCTTCCTGTCCGGCTTTGTCCTGGAATCTAATCCTGACTTCTTTGGCTGTCGTCAGCCCCGCCCCCCAAGTTCGACATTCTCAGCAGGACCTCAGATGGAATAGCCATGCATGATGCCCCTGCTATAGCAACCACACCCTGGCAGGAAGGCGATGGCTAACTTTTCGGATGGTCAGAGAAAGCCTTTCACAAGGCTGGCAGCAGAAGTAAATCCTTCTTGGGGGAACAAGAGGAATTAGCAGGGAGCAGTGGAGTAGGGATTTAACCCTACCCCTTTTTTCCTTTTGAAAGGCACAGTCACTTCAACTCCCACTGCTATCCACAATCAAACAGGGCAAAGGTAGGGGGTTGGAGAGAGAGAGAGAGAGAGAGAGAGAGAGAGAGAGAGAGAGAGAGAGAGAGCCAGTGAATGACACAAGCACTGGATTGTGGAGGAGCCCCTAATCCCATTTTAATACCTTTCCAAGTTCAGCGCCAAAAGAATGCTCTTTAAAAACAACGCCACAGTGTGAGCAGGCAAAGGCCAACCAGGGGGAGTCACCAGTCTCAATCCCCCGTAACATTACCTGATTAAGAGCCCGAGGTCTGAGTTAGCAATAGAGTGCAGCAATGGAAAGAGAGTCCAGACCTCCTGTTAGCATGGCTGCTACAAGCATAGCTGCAAAGGAAATGTTGTAAACAATGGCATAAACAAGGTCAGTGTTGTCTCAGATGCCGTGCCTGGTCTGGAGAGGATTTCTGTCCTGTGGTTTAAGATGAAAGCCATAAGAGAAAGAAGAAAGACAGAACTCCAGTAGAGCTGCTGCTCTTTGGGGCTGGACACAAGCCCACATCTGGGCCTTTTTAAGCTACTCTGGTCTACAAACTCAATAAGTGCATGCACTGCTACTGGACATACAACATAAGATCATATTCATGAGAAGAGTTGCAAGTCCTGATCTCAGTTTGAGATCACAGTTTGAGCTCAAGGTATAAAATGTCTGAAGTCATACTTTCTCTTATTTGATTTTTTTTTTAAAGAAAAGTATGTGCTGAATTCAATGAACACTGTAGATATAAAATTGTAGTCATACAATATGCCAACTATAAACTCCAACAAAGCATAGAAATGACATCACTTTAGCAGAAACAGAAATCAAAATAAAAATACTGAGGAATAGTGTAGAGATGGATAGAGGGAGGAAAGTGGACTAAGGCCCACCATTTATTTTTGGTGGAGATGTCTGTTCCCCTACCAACACCTAAATACACAGATTAACAGATATGGCTCTCACATTTGGATCAACAAGCCCAATTCAGGCAGCGCAGACTCAATATTGATTCACATACTCCTATTCCAGGACCTCATAAGTAGAATCAGAGATAATCCCCAGAATGCTCCCCAGGTGATCATTATCAGCTTCCAGTCACTCAAACACACACACACAAATTGTCATTTGAATTATTTGTGCCTAAATTCAGGGACTTTTCCCAGAAGAATGTCCTCTTGCGGCATCTATAAGCAACAAGTGTACTGAAACTCTGGGGTAAACCCCTTTTTACTGCACTCAAAATGAACAGACTAGGGAAACAACAAAATTATTTGCATATATAAAATACTTATTTACCTGATCACATTTTATTTCATGATTTCAAATTTTCTTTTATATATATGACATCTCGGCTGTTGGGACAAACATTACATTTTCCAGGCCTTGTTGAATGAAGATATTTCTGGAAGAAAAAAAAGCAGCAATCTGGGAGTTGAATACTAAGCTCAAAGGATCTTCAAGCCCTCTGTGTTGCCAAAACCTGGCTCTCACCTTCCAGTTCCTCTTTCTTCTCTCCTTTAAACCATAAAGCAGCCCGCTTACAGGAGTATGTGGTCTTC
>JAQQZX010000040.1:16584956-16606125 GCA_030068355.1 Notoglanidium maculatum | reverse complement strand
TTCATAGTTTTGATGTATTCAGTAATGTTTTACAATGTAGAAAGCAAAAACAATAAAGAAAAACCTATGAAAAAGAGAAGGCGTGTCCAAACTTTTGACTGGTAGCGTATATATTTTTATATTCCTGCTTGCATAATCCGTTAGTGTCCTTCATTATATCAAAAGAGCTTTTAAAAATCATGTTAAAACAATTTCTGGTGGTTGGCCAAATGCTTTTGGAATGTTAGCATCATCTAACTTATGCCCTGATTTGTTTGTTAGGGCTAAGAGAAAGCTCTCGTATGGTCATTAATCCTTGCAAAAAAAGCCATGTGAGTATTAAGAGAGGTAATCAGTCATCCTCACCATCTTCTTACAGGTGACAAATAGGCAGGGCAATAAGTTAAAATAAGAGAATGAAAAAAGGAGAGGGAGCAGGGTTAGTAGAACATGCAATAGAGAAAACAGTAGAAGGGGAAATATTTGGAACTTCAAAGCAGCTAGATTCTTCTGTACCCCCTTAGGCTGAGAACAGACATAGCTGGGTCTGGAATGTTCTGACACTACCCAGCAAAGCGTGCATCATCTGTGTGGGGAGGATCCCACATACACCTTCTCTGTAAAATGTCAGACTCTCAGATTACTCTTAATTAGTGTTTTGGGTGACCTTAAAATCCAAATGACTGAAAAGTACTGATGGCTAAATGTGGTGTGAGTACATTGTCTGTGGAAATATGTAATATTAGTTTATATTATTTCCACATACAAAATTGTGTGTGGAAATAAATAATTGTAAGTTACCATTTTCATCAAGGAAGAAAAAATGCTGTAAGATAATAATAGTAATGTGTGAAAGAGCACAACCTCAGTGAAGGATAGCAGGAAAGTGACAGAGGGGTTAATTCTGAATCCCAAACACTCACATTATCATACAGCACTAGCACACTAGCAACATCCACACACCTCATAGATCATTAAGAAAGAGAGCTGGCTTATTTCACACTTATCTCATAAGCAATAAATACCAATTAAAACTGAGAGCATGATTTAAAAACAGGGTCAAAGATTTCAAAGGGTTCCTCAACTATCAATCAGCACCAGTCCAGTACTCACTCACATTCATGCTATGTCTGACAACTGAAAGAAATCCCATTCAATCCATATTCCAAACAAATTCTCATTATGTGGCAAATTGGGTCTGCTGCATTTCTCAGGTTTTTGTGGGCTTTAAGTTCCATTAAATCAATAATTTCACATGATTGTGTGTTACCTGATAAGTAATCATTTATGAATATTTTTTGGGTGAATCACATAGAATAATGCTCAGTCAAGGTGTTTCTATAGAAAACTAACAAGCAGAATTTCAACAGGCCTAAAATCATAGGATTCTGAGTGCTTCAGGGTTGCGATTCTAGCATTTAGACAGTCGAGGCAGTGCAACCTCGGACAGCTCCAGGTATTTAAACTAGTGCACATGCAGACAAGATGGGCCTAAGATCAATGACACAGGGCAGGCAGCAGATCATTGCCTTAATCCTGCATGGTTGACACCATGTGGAGATAAAACACTGTAAGTGTTGGAGATGGCATACGAGTAGCGTGGCCTACTATTGCATTACTAATACAAAGCTCTACTTTCATTCTTTGTATATTATCCAGGGCTGGTCCAGCAATGATGATGGGCCAGAAGCTGCACATCTACCACCAAGCCTAGGGCCCAACTAGAGCTGCTGGCATAGGACTACTGTATGCATGAGTTGCTGTTGCAGGTGCTAAAACCAGGTCAGGATTTTTTTTTTTTATAGTACACAGGAATGAAATACATGTAGCAGGTTACTACAAGAAGGATTTTCCTCCAAAATAAAATCTCATAACAATTGACAAATAAATAGAGTGCAATGGAGGAAAAAAGAAAACAACTGTACAACAATCTTTATCAATTCACCAGGTCTATATTATGCAATATTATGAAATTAGGTAAAGGCACCCTTAAAAGGAATACACATCCTTGCATTTTTCTGCATAACAAAAATAATCCATTTAATTAGTCACATGAATAACCACCTGAACAAAAACCTGAATAAAAACCTCCCTTAACCGTCCCTTTCCAAACATGTATTAAAAAGTATGGTGGCTGTCAGGTGCCTGTAGCATACTTCCAAGTACTTACATTCATACTCTCTTTCTTTTTCTATGATAAATAATAAGTATGAGACTCCATTCTTTTCAAAATTTGGGTTCTCAAACATACCCTAAAAATCCTACATAGAGGACCTTTAAAAAATTTGTGTTTAATTTTGCTATTTCCTTACATATCACTCTTTTAGCTCTTTGATCCTTCTGGCATTACGAATCTTCCACATAAATGGCTACTTACTTTTGACACTTTTAGTGATGCTTGGGATTCATGCAATACATCTGCATGGAAATCACAACTCAAATCACACATTGGACAAATCGGCCAACTAGCTCTCCAAACCGAACTGCTAGCAATTTGTCACCTGTTGCTGGAAAGATGATGAACACCTTCAATTTCAACTCACAATATTGAGAAAGTCTTGATGAAATTCTTTCTTCTATTTTCATGTCTGTGCCATGTTAGATCAATACAACAGTAGTCAAAATGGCACCCCTAGCATTCTAAAATGTCATCAGCATGGCAGAAATACCAAGTGTCGTTGTGAAGTCAGCTCAACACCCGAATGTGTTTGAGATACTGTGATTCCACTGGGGCTTTGAAATGTCAGCTGCTTCTGCAATTACTCACCAGCCTCTGGTGGTTTGCCACTGCAGGGCAACTTTCTCGTTGGAGGAAGACAGCTTAGACATGATAAACATGCTGAAGAATGTTTGTTCACTTCAGAGCATACTCTCTCTGACCTTCACAAAGTTAGCGATCCATACATACACATGGTTATTCAGGTAACAATCATTACATGTTTCATCAGGCAGCCAAAATAAAACATTTTTAGTATATATAAGCAATAGAATAATGGAAGTACAATAGTAAAGTGGAAGCAAAGTGTATTCGCCAAGGGGATACAAGGACAGAATTGTTTATCATTAGAGTATCCCAGTGAGTAATTCAAATCAGACCTTGCACAAAAAACCTGTTATAAAAAAAAAAAAGGCCGAAAGCCTGCAGTGAAAACATTCTCTCACACATGTTCATGCACAGAAGTATCCACATAGCTAAACCATGATCTTTCTTTATATCAAACCATAGCATACAGTCACGCTCTGCCATGTCCCCTGTTTTCCCTACATGCAGCATATACAGGGTACCACGTATTTTTTAAGAAACATGTTGTTGTTCCTTCCTGTTTCATTTATCTCATTAATAATCTTAAACAGTTTTTCGCTATCCTGTTTTAGAGCTCCATGTTTTTTTGCTTACAAATATGAAAGACAAGGGGGTAAATAATTACTGTACATAACAAAGGAGGAGAGATGGAAAAAATACAGCAAGAAAAGCAACTTGAGACTCAAACGATCATTGATTGCAGGGGCAAAGTAAGAGTTTCCATTTGTGGTTGCCAAGGCACCGTTAAATGTTATGGGCACATCAGGGCCTGCTGGTCACTGCTGAGGGGAGAATGACATATAACAATAAGCAGAACCACTCTTGGACTGCATGGACCCCATGCTTCAAAAGACTTTGGTTCCTGCACAGAAAAACATCAAACACCACAACATGGTAGAATCGCCATCAGCATAATATCAGAGTTCTGCCTTTACAGCCAAAGAGAGGAGCTCAAGACCTTCTTCATTCAAAAAGTGTACAGAAACATCACAGCAAAAATACTGCATCTCATTGAAGTTGTTTATGGACTTGGATATTGCCTGTAGCACTAGCACTTGATGGTCAGCTAATGACCATGACTAACAGTAGCTGGAGTCCGTGATATAGCATTATATGCAAGTTAGTCTTCATAAAGCTACTAACTCACTTTTATAGCTTCCCTGAATCATCAGAAAAAGAATATCTTTTAAACAAGGCAAATCTATGAAAGATGATATGAACGTCATAGAAGCAGTGTTCTGCCTACAGAAATCACTTTCTTATGGCTTCTCAGATTTTGGCCTTTTTTGTACCATACTGCCCTGGTATACAAAGTAATAGGAAGAGGATAAAGTGGTCATAGTGGACAAACAGCATTACATGAGCTGTCTCTCAATGAACAAGAAATGACTTACAATCAATTTGTGCCCCTTTCCAATATGGTGATTGTACTGGCATATTGCTGTAGCCATTATAAATAAATAACATTTGCATTGCTAAATAAAATTTCATAAATATTTCACAAACTAAAATGAAAAAAGGAAGCTCTTTATTATGATTATATACATTTCTTTACAGTTTATTTACAATGTTGTGGATTCAGGATGGCAAAGGTTAGACAATGCTATTTTTCATTTGACTTCAACTTACTGGAATACAAAACTGCAATTCTATAAAAACAAAAGTTATTTTCCAGGACCAACAGAATACTAAAACATGATGACATCACTGGCCATGATACAAAATAGACAAAGAAAAAACGAGGGGGGGGGGGACGTGGGGTGGGGGGAGAGAGATTGTCTCACTTTCTCAAAGATGTGGTGAATTTAATGCCTATAATGAAATAATGCACAGCAGTGCATGTAGTGGGTCTCTTTTTGAAAAATACATGTGGAGAAAAAGAAAAACACATGGTACAAAACCTATATTTCATGCATGACTATGGAGAATGTTAATAAGGATTAGAAACATACTTCAACTAATGTTCTTTTCCCTTGTGGGGCCAGGACAGATTTTTACTCAGGTTTCTTAAACAAAGACATAACATCAGAGGTGGAGCCAAATGGGTCAAACAGAGAGGCACCACCCCTTAAAAACTGACCACCCCCTTCAGATTCAAGCATTTCTCCACAGTTTTATTTAACTATTTGATGGGCAGTACTATTACAATTTCTTAATTTCTTCTTAATGCCAACTCATCATTTGACACTGTTGTTATATATACACAAATGTATATGGCCAGAGTGTATAAAGTGGTTTAGCACTGACCTCCAACTGTAGGCAAATGTGGTCCATGAGTGATTGGCAAGAAGCCACTTGGAGGTTGGGAAATGGCAACAGGAAAAAGCCATGAAAAGGATCTTGAAAGTGAAATCATAAACCTCTATCCAAGCCTTCATGCTCCATTTGGTAGTACAGCATTGTAGCACTTAACACTTCAGAGAGGGTTTTTTTCTCTTCTTTTGGAGGTACTGTCATTATGGCAATTATGATACGTTTACCATGATTATTTTGAGGAATATGACTTATTATTGTGCATAGACTTTTGCACAGACTGTGCATAGATCGTTTGAAAGCTTGATCAGCAAATGTTTGGAGAGAATAGAGAAGAGAACTGCCTTTGATGAAAGGCCGGACAGTTTTCATAGAAATTGAGAGAAATGAGAAAGTAAAAAACAGATTGACAGAAAGAGACATCCTAGATACATCCTGGATACTGGTTTATAAAACTATTAACAGCTCCTAGCAGCCCCTTTCTATCTGCAAAACTTATATGGCCACACAACATATATCACACATGGGAACCTTATTATATATGACAAACAACTGAGCTAAAACTTCCGAAGTGTTATTTGTTTTATTTAAATACCAGCCTGGTATATAGAATTTTCGTGAAAGTGAACAAATACAAACTGACATACAAGTCAATGTAATGTATACATTCCTAAGAAAAGGCATGTCAGAAAAACATGAACAACCAACCAAATATGCAAGCAAACACATAAGAAAACTTCCTTCACACTAAGCACACTCAAAAACTGTGTGTACACCACGAGAAAAACATGGTACTAAGTAGAGTTGGGTACCAAACTCTGTACTTTCAGGGTACTGACCGAATTACATCTGTACTACTGAATGCTGATACACATTAAATCAATCAGTGTCAAATTTTGGTAGCTGAGAGTGCATCTGGGTGAGAGAGTAAAGTATACATTAAAGAGCGAGAGAGAGAGACCGGGAGAGAGAGAGCGCGAGAGAGAGAGAGAGACCATGCGACATCACCCCTGCAATGTGTTGAACCCAACACACAGTCAGGACAGTGTGTTCATGCTATACACTGGTGACAGACTATGACAGGCTGGAGGTTGTAAAGGTGGCTTTTGGAGGGGAGAGGGCGGCAGAGGGGGGTTTCATTTTGTGTGGTGTGTAAAATGTTCTAAATAAATAACAAAATGTTGAAATTGAGAAGTTTGGACTTATTTTTTTACAACTGAAATCAAATTTTGTTATTACAGAGAGAGCAAAGTACTGAAAAAAGTACTTTAGTACTTCAGCACCAAATTTCAGTTACTGGTTCAAATGTGATTGGTACCCAAACTTAGTGCTAAGCAAGTTAACATTGTCAGCACACTGCTTAATGTGCAGATGGAGGTGTTTTTCTGAGACATGCATGTAGCTGCAGGTGGCTTGGCACAATGGCCTTTCCTCTACTGTGCACAGACAGAGAGACCTGAAAGGCGGACTGAGAGGAGCCTGCCACATGCTGTACTGTGCAGCCTGGGTCATGGCACCACCGCCGTTCCAGCTGAGATCCGAGTGACACACACCATATCTAGTTTCATGTTCAGGGTCTGTGGAGGTCAAGAAAGCTTCTCCCTGCTAACAGAACACTCCTCATGGCTGAAAACACATAGAGGCCCACCTCAGGAGAAGGGGATACTCACACCCGACAGAAACAGCAGGACTGGACAGCCATAGGGAGATGGATTAGTCTCTGAATATAACACTTATTTAAATGTAAGATCTGCTTTAGACCTTTTCTGTTTATTTACTTACATGCTTATTTATTTACATGCTTAGAAAAGTGAGAAAAGATTATTAGGGACTGATGATACAAGGATACTACAAAATCAAAAGCAGGCAGAAAAAAAAATGTATCATGCAATTAGCTAAATAGCAAACAACTCAACAAATAATATTCAGCTTTCCATATTGCTAGCTTTTCTGATACATTTGGCCAGCTAATGATTAAGCTTATAAAAACTGGATCAGATTGGGTCAATATACATACAGCATGTCTAAAGCTAAAACAAAAAAAGGGCTTCATATCAATTTATCCAGATTTTGATGAAGAAAAGAAGATAACTTTGCAGTGCTAGTTATTGGTGGTGGAATATCTTCCAGTAAACAGCTAGGAGAGGAAGTTGAGGGGAGCAGAGAGGGATAACAAGTGGGAGAAATAATGATTGGTCTCATCCTTTCAGGGTTAGGATGTTTTTCTTTCTTACTTTTCGTCCTTATTTCCTTTCTTCTGTTTTCATTGTCCATCTTTCTTGCATGAAAAAGATGGCGATTCTGTCAACTGGTAATACAAGGATTTGCACTCAGGCTGACATCACAAAGAACATAGCCAAAACAACCCTCACTACAAAAACAAAATCCTTTAACTTGAGGTATTATTCCATTTACGTGGAAAATGAAAAATTCTATGCTCCTATCAGTCCTATGATCTCATTCTTGTATCAAATGATCTTTGACTGGCCTGTGTGTTTCATTATTCCAAATCTCCAGCCAAGCACTTTTGTAAATCAAACATCTGTAGAGTTGTAAAATTGCTTATCACTGGCATAAGGCCTCTTCTCTCCTCCCTCTCCAACTCATCCTCCTCTCACCCTTCTGCCTCCTGTTGACTCCTCCACTCCTCCCAACCTCTCCATCTTACAAATATTTCCCTTTCCTGCTTTTTGAAGCCGCCATGAGTAAGCCAATCCACAATACAAATCATTTGAGTCACTCACAAGGGGGCACCCTGCCCTGCTGAGACCGGGAGACACTGAAACACAATACACTCCAAATTTTCACTTGCATTTGTTTTTCCTAGTCCAGTTTGAGATGGGCTGATCAGCAGAACATTCTCAAAACCTGCAAAGAAAGTTTTATGTTCTTGCTTTCTGTTCTTTCAATTCATTTATATCCCCCAACTCCTTCATGTTAGAGGCATAGTTATGGTGTACTCACTCTAGACAATCCGAACTGCTGCCAGGAGTGTTTAACCCCTAAAGACCAGATGGATTGACCAGTGTGATCACTCCGTTCTGTACCACTCCTGCTTGGAAGAGGTGCCCCCAGGAGCAAAATGGTTGGGTTCATGCACAGTATGATCACTAACCACACCCAGACCTCGTATTGAAATGCTATCACATGCACTTTTCAATTCATTGGACAATATTAGGGTTAATAATGTGTCTGGCTCTCACCTTATTGATGAATGTGTAGTCAGCAAGTAAAGCTGCAAATTGCTCCTGTAATATCAGCTGCTTCCATAAAAATTCTTCTTAAGTGTACAACATGATTGTCTGAAGATCACTGGGTAAATCTGTACTGCTTGTGAGAGGGCCATGTGTCACCATGCCCAAAAATAATCTACAGTGGTAAAACTATGGAGCGAGTTCACTGTCTTTTATGAGAGTGCAGTTATGAAGTTAAACAGAGCTTATTCACTACATTCACTGTTTCCTGCATGCTTCCTGGATTACAGTTTTAAATTACAGTTAATGTTTTGCCTTGATTCCCCTATACTATAATGAACAGCAAACTTTCACAAGCGAGCAGAAAAATGAGAAACATGTAGGAAACCATGAACCATGAATGGCGCACAGGGCTATGAGAAGTGAGCATACTTATATCCAGTGTACTGTGTTTCAAAGACACAGTGTATTTTCTGTGCTTTCATCGATGCTGTTTTTGCTTGGTTTCCTTGACTGCATACTTTCAACCTCATATCTGTATTATCATATAAAAGACAGTGATCACACTCCATATCATGCAGAGTGAGAGCGCTTTTCTTCAATGCATAAAGTTGCATCGTGATGACGCAAGTGCCCCTAGAGCAGATCGTTTAGCACAGTGTGAGTGCAGACCAGTGGGGGAGTGGGGAGTGAAGACAATCGCTCCCAGTTGTGGTTTGGGCCAGTTGAACCTAGTGTGAGTTCTTGACTGCCTGCTGAGTTGAGGATCAAGATTTGACTCCAGATGCACACATTGAGCACTCTTTGGTTGGACAGCTCAGAATATTTCCTGGTCCTGAGCCTTCTAGCCTCTGTTAGGCATGACTGATTCTATTAACTAACATAGTGGTGTAGTGGTTAGCACTGTCCCCTCACAGCAAGCAGGTACCGGGTTCGATCCCTGGGTCTATTGGGGGCCCTTTTGTGCATGTTCTCCCCGTACCTGTGTGGGCTTGTTCCGGGTGCTCTGGTTTCCTCCCACATTCCTTAGACATGTGGAGTAGGTCAGCTGGCTACTCTAAATTGCCTATAGATGTGAGTGTGAATGATTTTCTATCTTGTTAGCCATGTGATGGATTGGTGTACTGTCCAGGGTATAACCTGCTTCTCACCCGAGGTCAGCTGGGATTGGCTCCAGCTTCCCCTGCACCCCGTAATGAATAAGCAGCATAGAAGATGGCTGTACATACAGTTGCAGTCAGAAGTTTACATACTGTGTCATGAATGTCATGTCAATATTGTGTTTTCAATGATTTCTTTGATCTGTTCTTTTTTCTGTGGAAGAATGATTGTACAGCATGCATCTTTAATAGGAAAAAACAAGTATTTGGTACACAAGTTTTAATTTATTTAGGATTTTCTGAAATTAGCACAGGGTCAAAATTATACATACAGGGTCAAAATAATCTCTGTGTTCCAAGATGCCTTTGATAACCTGTTTGTAAATTGCCTGACCTGTGTATATTTTATGACCATGTTTCTGCCTGCTCATGTGGGTCTAGTTTGCTAAGCATTTAATAAACAATACTACACTTTGCTTGGATCCACCTTTCCAATTCATAACACCATGACATTCATGCCCATGATGACTATGAAAACTTCTAACTGCTGTTGTAAGTTAGAAAATCAAATGAGGTGGGATTGTACACTATAATGCATGACTGTACACCATTAATAAGATTCAGAAAACCTGCACAGGTATTCATCTATGTCAAAAATACTTTGTTAAATTATTTTTTATAGTACCATGATACTAGGAATTCAAGATCTACACTAAGCTTTGAAAATAATACTTGGCAAGATAAATCTAGGTCTCTAGGCTCTTTTTGTGTTTCTCATTCTTGGATGTACCTCAGTCTGCTGAAGAGAGGAGCTGAAAACTGTCCAGCTGCTGTAATCACATTGGTTTCAGTGCATCTGATCCTCAGTATAACAGACTTCCAACCAGTTGAATGAGTAAATAAAGAGCTGTTGGGTGCTTCAGCTTGAGAAAGATTACTTCTAACATAGAGAGAGAGTGGAGCACAGAAGACATAAATCCCAAGATGAAAAAATGGGAAAAAGAGTTGCTTATTTATTCCAGTCTGGGCTACTGTTCTTCCAAGACCATTTAGATGTTGAAAAACAGAAGTATACAAACATGATTGAGAGAAAGAGAAGTAATAATCATTTTAATCTTGCTGCCTTAAAAATACTAAAAATTTTAATAATAAATTATGCTAGTATGTAGAACCCTTTTAAACACCACATGTTCCTTAAGATCTTTAAACTCTACACATGAATCAATGCGTGTGTTTGTGCACGTGCTTGCACACGAGAGAGAGAGAGAGAGAGAGAGAGAGAGAGAGAGAGAGTGTGAGTGAGTGAGTATGTGCGTGTATATGCATGTGTATGTCTAATAAGATCTCCCTCATGCTCACTTGGGTATGAGAAGGGGCTTAGAAGGCAGAACCATTGCAGTGCTATTCCAGAGCATTTTCCCGTTCCACCCTTTTCTTGCCTCTTTTCTCCCCAACACGAATAAAGGGATTAGAGCATACAGCTTCCGCCAGAGCCTCGATCCAGGACAAAGCAGACGAGGGATTAGTCAGACAGCCTTAGTCAGATACACAAGCAGGTCTCTGCCACTCAGACCAGTCACTACTGCTGCAGAGAATCTAATCTCATTATGATATGGAAAGGATGAGAGAGGGGGGAAAAAGAGAGGGGAGAAAAAGAGAGGGGATTCATAAAAGTCCAGGCTTGCTCCAGACTGATGCTGCATTTCAAAGCCCATGCTCAGGCTGTTAAAATATCGCGATGGCAAAAGTGTGTGAGAGACAGTGTCCATGTGTGCATTTTATACCATTATGAGGACCAAATGTTCTCACAAGGACGGTAAGATTTGACACTTTTGGCCTTATAAGGACATTTGGATGGTAAAATAAATATAAGTTAAAAATAAACGTTTCCTTTTCATTACCGAAGTTAAGGTTATATTTAGGTTCAGGCATTGCATTAATTAGCTGCATTAATAATTATATCAATGGAAGGTCCTCACAAGGATAGTAACATAGATGTGTGTGTGTGTGTTTTTATCTGTTTTGGCTCTTTTAACATGTGCCTCTGAGCAAGCGTGCATGTTGGAGCTGTTAAGTACCTTTTGAGGACGTGATAAGAGTGTGTCAAAGTGAGCCCTGTGTGCGTGGAGCTACACCCAGACCCTGTGAGCAGCCACTGCATGTTCTGTTAGAATGTGTGAGTAAGGTGCCAAAGCAAGGATCTGGCCAGGCTGTGTGGCCTGCTGCAACTTGGTATCCATGTGCAAGGTTTTTCTAGCATGCCTGTGAAAACTGCGAGTGCATGAGAAACGTACTGGAAGCCTGGGTATTAGCACTGCATCAGCATGAACCACAGCTAGAGATGGAATGTAGGGTCTCACTTGTTAGAAGCCCTGTACATTCTACAGCACCTTCTGAAAAAACTTCTGGAAGATAATCATGCGCTCATCATATGAGGACAGGAACACAAGAATGCAAAAAAACTGATCTAGTAAAAAACTGAAGAGTAGGCACATAAGACCTCCAATTAAACAATTCAAGAGGCTATCATTCGTAGCAACCATAGCAAAACACTGGAACCTGAAAAGCATGAGAATCAGATACCAACTGCAAATATACATTTTCTACAGCCTGGCTTCAGTTGACCAATCAGTGGACTGCTAATGAAAAATAACTACTATCCAATCCTACCACAAGATATACCATACAATAGTGGACAGACGAGAAGTGGAAGCAAAGGATTTCCTTGCAACTTTTCTCAAAGCCAGATGATAAGTATGAGACCATATGTGCATCACTAACTACTGTACAGATATCTCAAGCCACATTCAAGCATTTGCATTTCAATAATGGTGCATCAGTCAGTCAGTAAAAAAAGCAATAAGTATTCAGTTTGTCAATTTCATGTCTTTTAAATCTTGAGGACAATTTGTCCTCAATTATCCAAAATGGTATACTATAAAACTATTAATCGATATAATGCAGATGAATGTGGATATGACTTTTTATAAAACAATTAGTGCTTCTACAGTTGCAATCAGATGTGCACATGCACAGACATGAATGTAATCATGGACATGGATGTCATGGCAATATTGGGCTTTTAATGATTTCTTTGAACTGTTCTTTAACAAATACATACATTACAAAAAAATTTATACATACTTCAGGAACACTGGAACGGCCACTACTTTGAGCACCTCTTGTAATTGTAGAGGCCAAAGGTAACTTGTATTAATCTCATGGTGTCTGAATAAATTTAGTATTACAATATTTATACAAAGTTTTCTTTTCCGGAAGTGTATATACATTTTTTTTATCTGACTCTCTGTGTGTGTGTGTGTGTGTGTGTGTGTGTGTGTGTGTGTCTATGTATATATATACATATAGATAGATAGATAGATAGATAGATAGATGCATGTGTGTATGTGTGTGTGTGAGAAGAGAGTAAAAAATAGGAATTTGTCACACAACTCATTTATTTATATTGTGTTATCTAAATTCAACACAGGGTCAAACATATACATATACATACTCCCACTTAGATTATTACCAATCAGTATTATCAGATTATCATCAGTGGTGCTGAAAGTTCCAGAATGTCTCAACTTGCCAAAGCCTCTTAACTTCCTGTTTGTGGTCATTGACTACAGCTGGTAGATTCTCTGTGCCAACATAAAAAGAATTTCTTTGACAGCACTCATTGGATTGAACAACACACAGTACAATAGGAAAGTCCAAGGAGCTCAGTGCAGATCTGAGAAAGATGTTCATAGATTTACACAACTCAGGAATGTCTTCCAAAGCCATTTATAAACAACTGATTTCAGGTTCATCAGTTCAAGCAATTGTATTTAAGTACAACTTATTGGGAGGTGTAGCCACTTTGCCAGGTCACTTTACTAGAAGAAGACCAAGTCTGTCACCCTCAGCTAAGAGGAAATTCATTCAGATGGTCAGGAACAATCCAGCAACTATCAAGACACTGCCTTGAACTGGAAATTGTTGGAACACTGGGTACAATCAAGAGTGTTTTGCATTACCATGGACTGAGAGGCTGCTGTCCAAGAAAAAAGCCCCTGCTCCAAACTTAACCTTCAAGCTCAAGTAAAATCTGCAACTGACCACATGGGCAATGTGGAGGAATGTTTTATGCTCAGATGATAAAGATTGAGTTATTGGCCACAATGACCAGAGGTACAGAAGAACACCAACTGTTAAGAATGGTGATGGTAGCATCATGCTCTGGAGCTGTTTTGCTGGAACTGGTGCATTATACAAAGTGGATAAAATAATGAAGAACCTCAGAATTATTCAGCATAATCTCAAGCCATCACCTAGACAAGGTGAAACCTGGACACATTTATGGGGTCCAGCAGGACAATGACCCCAAACACACATCAGAGCTGATTGTGGAATGGATAAATCAAGCTAGCATTAAGCTTGAAACAGCCGTGAATGACACTGCATTCAAATACATAGGCTTTAATATGGAGTTGTTCCCCCTTTGCAACTATAACAGCTTCCACTTTTCTTTCCACAAGATTTTGGAGTGTTTCTGTGAGAATTTGTGCCCATTCATTCTGTAGAGTATTTATAAGGTCAGGCAATGATGTTGGAGAAGGACTGGCTCGCAATCTCCATTCCAGTTCATCCCAAAGGTGTTCAATAGGGTTGAGGTCAGGGCTCTGTGCAGGCTAGTCAAGTTCTTCCACACTAAACTCATCCAACCATGTCTTTACAGACCTTGCTTTGTGCACTGGGGCACAGTCATGCTGGAATGGAAAAGGGCCTTCCCCAAACTGTGTCCACAAAGTTGGAAGCATAGCGTTGTCGATAATCGCTTGGTATGCAGAAGCATTAAGATTGCTCTTCACTGGAAGTAAGGAACCTAGCCAAAACCCTGAAAAACAGCCCCACACCACTATCCCTCCACCAAACTTCACAGTCGGCACAATGCAGTCAGGCAGATAACGTTATCCCGGCATCCGCCAAACCCAGACCTGCCCATCTGACTGCCAAACAGAGAAGAGTGATTCATCACTCCATAGAACATGTTTCCACTGCTCCACAGTGCAGTGGCAGTGTGCTTTACACCACTCTATCTGACACTTGGCATTGGACTCGGTGATGTGAGGCTTGCATGCAGCAGCTCGGCCGTGGAAACCCATTCCTGAAGCTGACCCTGCACAGTTTTTATGCTTACATTAATGCCAGTGGAAGTTTGGAACTCTTCAGCTATGGAATCAGCAGAACATTGCTGACCTTTGGACCTTTGCACCATGGACCTTAGCAGTCATTGACCCCACTCTGTGACTTTACGTGGTCTTCTGCTTCATGGCTGAGTTGCTGTTGTTCCTAAAAATTTCCACTTGACAATAAAACCACTTTCCCACAGTTGACTGTGGAATATCCAGCAGGGATGAAATTTCATGAACCATCTTATTGCAAAGGTAGCATCTTATCACAGTACTATGCTTGAAGTCACTGAGTTCTTCAGAACAACCCATTTTGTTTCACAAATGTTTGTAAATAGAGACTTCATGGCTAGGTTCTTGATTTTACACACCTGTGGTAATGGATCTGATCGAAACACCTGAATTAAATAATTAAGAGGCGTGTCCCAATACTTTTGTCCATATAGTGTATGTGGACTGTACTTAAAAGTTGAGTCTGAGCCAGGAAACACACAAATTTATTTGAAATGTAATAAATTTTGCCAAGATAGTCAAACATCCAACCAGAATTCTGGCAGAAGCTTGTTGATGGCTACCAAAAGCATCTGGTCAAGGTGAAACTTGCTAAGGGACATTTAACCAAATATTAAGTGTGCTATATGAATATTTGACCCTGTATGTATAATTTTGAACCGGTGTTTATTTCAGAAAATCTAAAATAATTTAATACTTGTGCAGCAAATTCTTGGTTTTTCCTATGAAAGATGTATGTGGTACAATCATTCTGCCACCGAAAAAGAATAGTTCAAAGAAATCATTGAAAGCCAAATATTGCCATGACATTCATTTCCATGATAACATTCATGTCTGTGTTTGTACACTTCTCACCTCAACAGAAATCCTAAAAATTACGTATGTATCAATCCTGCTGATTAATGTGTTAAGAGTGACAGAATTAATGCAATATTGTACAAGATTAAATGTTACATTTTAAGCTATTAAATCCAAGAAGCCCAAGTGAAAAGTCTGTGATCAAGCCAAATATGTAGGTAACAAAAAAGATATCATGGAAATGGTAAGCTAAAAGCTTATATAAATAGCACATTTTTACACATATTAAATGCCCTGAGGAGCAACCTTAGCAATTATTACAACAACCTGTAATGTATGTAGAAGTAAAAGAGCTTTCATTTTGAAAATCTCTTTACTGCTTTAGACTACTACAATAACATTTTCTGTCTTTTTTTCTAGTAATGCCTCTCAGTTTCGAATGGAAAAATGATCACAATACATTATTATTAAACAGATTTAAAAATTGACAAATTTTCCCAAAAGCAAGTGTTACATAAGTGAAGACTTTACATGAAGACTAGTCAAGAAACAAGAAGACTAGTCAAAAGAAGACTAGTTAATGCTGTGGGGAGAGACTAGGCTGATGTTGACACAGAACAGATATACTGAGCCTCAACTTGCAGCCCAAAGTACAGCTCTGAGCTGAGGCAAGCTACAGCAACATCAACATACTCATATTGCTTGCACTATTTATTACTGATGTTCTCCTGTAAAAATTTTTTTTTTTAATTTAAAGAATGTATGTGTAACATTTCTGACAGTTACTGGTTTTACTAAATGCTCAAAAGGACATAAAGGAATGACATAGTATTATAAGTGCACTGTATTTAAATGGCAGGTGTGTGTCTGTGTGTGTGTGTGTGTGTGTGTGTGTGTGGTTAGTTGTGTCCTGGTGTGTGTTGGGAGGATTCAAGGATCCAGAGCCCTGGTGATACAACAAACACACAGCCAGCACCTAAATCCATCCTCGTCAGCGCTAACACTGTGTCCCATGTGCCAAGCATGGCTAATTAAAAATAACACAAGGCAGGAGGACACCCCTTCAGCATTAAAATACATCCATCAGCACACCAGGGAACAGCATTCACAACTTCACACTCTTAGAAAAATTGCTCGTGGATCTAACAAGTCCAGCCTAACTAATAGCAAGAATGGTATCAGATAATACCATACGAAAGATCAGTTTTAAACATGTCTACAGATGAAAAATGAAATCATCATTGATAGAAGAAAGAGTCAGAACAGTGTGTTCTAAATTCTGTTGCTCCCTTTGTATATAGTTTATGCAAACAGATATAATAAACCAACCATTTTTGCAGCACTGTACTGTAGGGAAAACCTGAATCACAAAACACTGCTCTGGGATATTAACTAAAGTCACAACACTGAATCAAAATTCTCTCCTAGGGGTTACTAACTTCAGTTCTCTCTCTCTCTCTCTCTCACTCTCTCACTCTCTCTCTCACACACACACACACACACACACACACACACACACACACACACGTTGCAGATGCCACCCTGGTAAAACCCCCTACTTCCTTGCATGCAACAGGTTGCAATACATAACCTGGGTATTTTAGCATATGGAAAGATATTTCTTAGTAGGTTATGTTAATAATAATAATAATAATAATAATAATAGTAATAATTTATTTTATTGTGATTGTTGTATACGATGGCATGGTTTAAAAATGCATGTGTAGGATAATAAATAAAAAAAAAACGATGAAGAGTTTAATTCGAAATAACTGACCTAAAAAAAAAAAAAAGACCTTTGAACCAATTAAACCCACAGAATGTTGGGAGGGAAGTCACTGTTATTATTGAGAATAGGTGCACCGAAACTGATCAGAAAAACACTTTTAATTCATAGGCTATTTAAACTGACATTTCTTGCTGTAGACTATATTAACTAAATAGTCCTATAACCTATATTAACTTTAATAATATGTTTTCGACATTACAGAAATAAGGACAATAATTGCCGTTTGTCTATTAGCGCCCGCTCATGGCGCAGGGGAGGAGTCAGTGTAATAGATGATATTAGACTGTAACGATCACTTGTAATGCTAATTAATCATGCAGCTAATCACCGCATTTCAGCCTAATTACGCATATTTAACTGGCAGCAAAACCAAGATTACATATATAATCGAAATAGCCAACTAATAATAATAATAATAATAATAATAATAATAATAGTAGTAGTAGTAGCAGTAATATTTCGTTTGGAAAATGCCCAAATGCGGTCAATCGTCTGGTAACTAGTTTTCTTTTCTTAATAGCAATGAGCGGAGATGTTGGGCCGCAACCATAAATTCCCGCCTGTGGAGCTCGGCGCTGTAAAAAGCAGTCTGAGAGGTGTGAATATGACCGTTTGCCCACTGTTGTGATTTATGGTGCTGATGATTACGGGGCATGAATCAGTTTGATGCTGGAATGTCATTAGGCAGCGTTCCAACCAAACGGCCAGGACGCTTCGCTCTGAGCCACGGGCGCTCTGCGGGATGACAAGCCTACATCCTAAATGAATGTAATAAAAGTCAAAAAGGTGCCAATTACATCTCAAAGTAGTCGGTAACTGCGGATAAAATAAACAAATACGTTTCTGCTATGTGGGAGAGACGCGTGTGTACGTGTTCGTGAGAGATCCCACTGGTTCTGACTTGACGTGTCGTGTGTGTGTGCATGTGTGTGCGTGTGTGTGTGTGTGTGAGAGAGAGAGAGAGAGAGAGAGAGAGAGAGAGCGAATTATGCTGCTGTCCTATTATTACCTCCCTGTCCTTAATAGCACTTGGAATTTAGGCCCATAAAAGATCCACAGAATATTAAAAAAAAGGTCTCTACACTGGCAGTAGTGCAACACATATACAACCAAATAGCCTGCACACACACACACACACACCTTGCACCAACAGCTTGCTTTAAAAAAAATCCCTCGGGAGTTAGACAGGACATGTCTCCGCATTGCTAGCATCTCCACGGCGATGGACAGCAAAGCTTCAGCTATGAAATTCCTCCTGTTACCGCTCGCTGCTCACGGCCATGTTACCCATGCTAGAAGAATGATCCACTAAAAAGTCATGCCATACATGTAGTCGATTGTTTATTGCCTGGTAAGACGAGAGTTCCTCGTAAATCCGCTAAATGCGTAGCGATGTATTAAACCTTTAATTCACTTAAACAAATACCGACGCACCTTGCAGTTCTTCATCTTCATTAATCTTTTCCACAAATTGTTCGGCACACTTTGTTTTATTGGATAAAGAATGGGCACTGAAAAACTGTTGCTCATTTTGTCGATATTATAACGCAACGCTATCTATTAAGCACGCAGATTATTATGCGATAGTAAAGAAAACAAACAAGCAAACATAACGCAGGCCTAGAACTTGCGTAATATCTGACTACGTGGTGACGTAGTTGTTGCTACTGAAACTATAATTAATGCCAAAATATCCAAGATGTGATAGGTTGTGTGATAATGTGGGACAACTAGCTTTGCCGTCCCAATATCTTGCTCTAAACGTTGCTGTCATCAAATTTTAGTATGGACAACGTGTCCGTATCGTGGCTGCACCACCACCGAGATGAATACACCAAAATGGGAGTTAGAGTTTTGCTAACAGTAATCATAAAGGTACAAATCTGTTAAAAATTATATTGCTCATAATTGTAATGCATTTGCATCTATATGTATGCAACAATAGGACTAATAATAAAAATGCTAAAATATGTCTAAATTAGTGACATTAGGTTTTCACAGTTTTTAATTATCTAGTCATCTTTATATTGTCCCACTTAATAAGGTACAGTAGAAAAGTGGGTAGCCTATTCTATGACAACCCAATAGCATTTGTGGAATAAAAGAAATCTAAGTAGATAATGCATTTGCATGAACAACAACTTACTCAAAAGGTTATTAAAATATTGCCTATTTCATAAAAATGTTGATTACACGTTTTTAAGTGCTTATAGGTAAATTTAACTGTAAAAGCACTTTCTATATCTAATGTTACATACTAACCCTAACCCTATCCTAAGCGAACAACAAATGTAAATTGAATTTACGTATAAAAGAATGCACGAGTAAATGAGGCGCTTAAGGACACGGTTAAGTACAGTTAACTGTACACAGTGATATTTGTCTTAGAAATCTTGAACTAGGCAGATGTAGGATTTACTAATCCTTACATAAAACAAAACAATACAATAAAACAAAATAAAATGAAATAAAATTAAATAAGTATTATTTACATTCTGCATAGGACTATAATAGCTTTTTTCTCCCTTTTGTGTAATATGATTACGAAACATATGGGTTACTTCACAGCGCCCTAATAGGATCTTCAAAATGTTCGCTCGCGTTATCTGTAGGCTAACCCTAGCCGAAAGTTCACACTTAAAATTGTAGGGTAATACGAAATAGAAAATAAACATTATATAGATTATTTGACTGAAATCATAAGAAAGTCGTGCATCCGGTAGTTTATATCAAAACCATGATCTGCCAATTATGTTTAAAAAACGAACAATTACTGGTTTCAAAATTATTATTATTATTATTATTATTATTATTATTATATAACAGACACTAAAAATAGAGTTAAAAACAGAAAATAATCATTTTAAAAAGTCGCAAACTGTATATAAAAAATTTACCGTTAATCTGTGGACAAACGGTTTACTGGTGATCAACTGGTTAAATACTCGGGATTCGGCACTAAGCGGGTCATAAAACAAATAGAAGGCAGAATTTTCACCCCTAACCCGCAAAGCTAGGCATAGGCCTCCCTTTGAAATCGAAATGTTGTACAGTAGGCCGTTATTTCAGTTAGCCTACATTGAATGAAATTCAGTTCATACGAAAAACAAGTACGAAAATATTAACTTGACCAAAATTCACAAAACAAAAAAGCACCTCTTCCAATCGCTGCAATGACCTTAACAGTAACCGCATTCCTGACTCAAGTACGCTAATTCGTCTTATTGAATTGATGGCCAAATTAGCAGAAGCAGGAAAAATGGCATTCATTGGGATCGGCAGTCATTCGACTGAAACAAGCAGACAATCAGAATCCATGATACTTCTGTTGCTTAATGAATGTTTGGAAATGTGTTTTTCTTTAGAAATAATAAGCCATCTGCCCTTACTGTTGGTAGTCATGTTTGCAGTAGAGTTTTCTGTCTCGGAAGTAGCAGCTGGTGGTGAGCGGCTGCTGACACACGGCGCACTGCAAACACTCTTCGTGCCACGAGGACTCGTTGACGCGCATCAGGAAGCGGTCGGCTATGGGCCGCTGGCAACCCTCACACACCGCCTGCTGATGGCACTCCGAC
Organism: Notoglanidium maculatum; assembly: GCA_030068355.1. Taxonomy (NCBI): domain Eukaryota; kingdom Metazoa; phylum Chordata; class Actinopteri; order Siluriformes; family Auchenoglanididae; genus Notoglanidium; species Notoglanidium maculatum. The sequence continues at coordinate 16,585,445 of JAQQZX010000040.1, read as the reverse complement.
CCTGCATACAAAGCACATAGCGCAATAACAGTTCATTTTTAAATACACTTATCAATGAATCCATCACAAAAATAGGCACGCACATTTCAGTCTGAAGGCCGACGTTGTCTCGCCGTTGCACTCACGCTACAAAAGCGTTACATTATTCTCATAGCCTAAGTAAAAAGTGCAAGTAAGATACAAACTACAAGTACATTATTTTAAGAAATGCTTCCTAAATTGAAAAAGATACATCTGATTAAACAGGCCAACACTAAAATAATGTTTCAGACGTGTGCATCTTTTTTCCCCCCTTTTTTTCTTTTTTGTCCAAGACATCAGTCTATGTATGTTGATATTACTATACTATACTACACTATATATATATAGCGTATACAGTATACACAATATATATTATAAAAATATAATATATAATTATGTAAGATATAATATATAGTACAATATATACATACACACACACACATATATATATATATACACACACACATT
>JAQQZX010000040.1:16508525-16518831 GCA_030068355.1 Notoglanidium maculatum | reverse complement strand
GTCACTCAAGATTCATTTCCTCCACTCACACTTGGACTTCTTCCCTGCAAATCTCGGTGCTGTCAGTGACGAACACGATGAAAGGTTTCACCTGGACATTGCTACGATGGACAAACGATACCAGGGCAACTGGAGTCCGTCAATGCTTGCTGACTACTGTTGGACACTGCAACGTGATGTACCAGACATTGAATACAAAAGAAAATCAGGAGCAAAACATTTTTAATTCTGTTGAATTTAATAGCTTATGCAAAACCTAAACATGACTAAATACGTTATTGTCAGTAAACATATAAATGTCTATTTCTCAGAGTTTCTATGTGATGCAGTAAAACCAAAACTATATTTGCGCATACCCAGTAGGTACCTGTTACAATCAGCAAACAATTTTCAGGAAGCAAGACTTTTCAAAATAATTGTTGTGCAGTGATATCAGGAAATGAAATCTGAAATTCTGACCTATCACATTCATCTGATTTCAAACACAAATGTCTTCAGTGTAAAAACAAAAGAATTAGCCTTGCTGTTCCAATACTTTCAGAGTATATGGTATAGGAATTTATGCTGGTAAGTTCCATCAACAATGTGATGTCACTAATATGTACAACAATAGCCTTACATAGGTTGAAATATATTCAAAATTATTTGTGGTTTATCATAATTTACTTACATCCAAACTATGTGGACTGTACATGGAGTTGCCCCCTAGATCATCATTGTATCCTGCCATCTGACTGATAACATGGTGCAGGGTATCCACCTACACAGGACACATCAGAAAGTCAAGCCTATCAAGGTTCTGTATCAAGAATACAGGAAACATCAGAAACATATATGTTTTATGCTAACATAACACTCAGGTCAGTAACCACTCAGATCTAAACAGCAGAGGGATTAATGGACTGGATTATTCAAACTAAAGATGGAAGCAAAGCAAAAGCAAAGGACTAATAAAGTGGCAAATTCACTGCTCCAATCCAATGAAATGCAGTTGATTGTACATCTGAACGTTAGCATTTCTTATCATCTGGGATTATGTCAAAAATATTGTACTTGCCTATTTATCTCTGATTTTTCTTTCTACAAGCGCTAGGCTATATGTTAAGCACTATGAATACTATGAGCCATCTATGAAATACATCTTACCATTTCTACAATAAAAAGATGTTCTTTTACAATTCTTACAGTAAAAAGGTGTTTTTTCACTATGGTCTGCCATTTTGGCATGATATTTATGCTAGCTAATTAACTAAGACAATGAAATGAACTTAGCTGAAGAAACTCTATCTTTCTTTACAACATTTACATTAGGTCATTGGTCAGTTACTATATTTTTTCTACTAATTATAAGTAATTCTCTATTATGACTATATGTTGAAGTAAATAAAATATGCAAATGTATTTAAAGTATATGAATTTATGCAAAGTGTAGACATTACTTTACACTGTACAATAAAAATCTTAACATTAATTACATGAATGCATGTTCTGAAGTCAGTAATAGTACATGATGCAGCATGTTAAAAGTGCCATGGTAACATGCCATACCATATTTGATGTTAAACCATCATTTGTAACAATATTATAACAGTTCAGAAAAGCCCTCCTTCCCATTTGACAATAATATTCTGGTGACAATGAGATGTATATCAATGTAAATAAAATACATACACAATTAATCAGACAGGAAAGAATACAGATGCTTAAAATAAAGTTACATACACTCAATACCAACCGAAGAGCAAAAGTCAGAGCCAAATGCATTTGTAACATCAACTATAGAGGTGGTATTAATTTATTAACTCTAATGATAATGTGCTTTTATTGGCTACAGTAAGCCAAGATAAAAACAATTAATTGAAGAGCAATTATGGATTGCTCAAATAGTCTGTCCATGGCCTCACAATGAATCAGTTATCAACACTTAATAATCTTTTGCTAAAATGGGGCTTTGGAGAGTTTTATTTTTTAATGTTTGGTGTTTTTTTAGAGGCTGCACTGAGGATGACTAGCTAACTAATACAGCCCCAGTCCCTACACATTGAGCCTACCTGTGACTGCACATTGGCTCCGACTTGTGCCCCTTGGTAAGAATCCCCATTCGGATTCTGCATGCTCATGAACATGTCACCCGAGTTTGGGAGGTTAAAAGAACCTGACGAACCTGGAAAGGAAAGATGTAAATGTCTAAATGACTTTAGAGAGTAAGGAAGCGAAGGGGATTTGCACAGACACACACAGACCTACTACAGCAACAAATACACACAAAGCAAAAAAAAAAACCACAAGCTACTAGAGTGTGGCAAAACTAAAAGGAGAAAAGAACTGATAAAAGGTTTAACTGACCAACAGTATGTTTTATACTATATACTCAACTATACAACCTAAAAGCCAAATACAAATACAAGTACAAACAAAGAAATAAAAATAAAATAACATCAGACACATACAAAAGAGTTTGTTGGAATAGCAGCCTACCCTCCACAGGGTTTTGTATCACCTGCTATTCTAATGGACTAGTGTGTAAGGGATAATATACCAATGACAATAAAAACATATATAAAGATATAGGCTAATGGAAAAGGTCAATACCAGTAAACATGCTGGTTAAAAGAGTGTTTTTGTTCTCTGCAGAATCCAGCTGAAATTCTTCGTCTTTCATCTGGAATCCTGGATGCAAGAAAAAGGGGATCCCTTTAAATCACTTGCCCACAAACTGTCAGGGACTTAATATGTTCTTTTCCTGGCAGTTGTATGCTGCATCATACTACTAGTCAAATGCTACCAATCTTCTAATGGTAACATATTTATGCACAGGAGCATGGTGAGAGGGGACAGTAAGAATAGTATTGAACCATTTTGGGGGTTTTTTCACTATATACACAACAGAGTTTCATCTTATCTGCTTAACCATACTTGTCTTGTGTAGCATGTATTTTGTGGAAGGCACTATAATGAAGTGTAATCCTCTAGTCTAAGAAAACTTGCTATGTCATCAAGACAAGCTAGTTGAAGGATTCAGGAATGGAGATGGAGCATTAGAGGGTGATGGTCCACGTTTAATGATGCTTACCAGAATTGGGTGTAGTGGGGGAGTTGGTCTGACTATTCTGCACGGCAGCAGCCACGGCATGTGCTGCATTCACAGCAGTTTTGGCAGCATACAGATTGGCCTCCTCTTGAAACTTGCCAATGTTCTTCTTGTAACGAATCCTCTTGTTGCCAAACCAGTTAGATACCTGGGGAAAAAAGTAAAAAAAGGGGGTGGAAGAGGAGAGGAAAGGGTGTCAAATGTCAAGGTGGACGAGGCACTGTGCACCACACAGTGTGATCGCTTCAAGCTGTTTCGTTCAGGTCCATCAAGTTGATGGTCCCCAGCCTCCTGCAGTAATTTCCGTTTGGCTCACAGACTGATTAAGTAATTATCAGACAAAGCTTATGCACGATTGTGCATGTGAGCATGACATGCTCTCTGTTTGTCTCTAGACGAAACCACCACACCAGAGACTGCTTGTCTTTTGACAACGCTGATCTCAGTGCTGCTCTGCCACCAAGGCTGCAGCTGAAGATGGCACATTTATTTCAAAGATGAATAGAATCCTTGGTGTGCAATGAGACAAAATTTTTCATGTTATGGAGGTTCTTGGTGGAATACTAAAATTAGTATTTCACCAAAAACCTCCATAACATGAAAACTTTTGTGCCAAATATGCCAGATAGGTGACAAATATGCCAAATACTGCCAGGTTTATGCTTGAAATTAAATTTAGTATCATAATTAGACAATTGAATTTACATTTGATTGATTTTAAAAGAATAGACTACTTAGATTTATAGTATACAGATTACAGTAATAAATAAAGTTTAATAATAAATGGTTTTATAGAGAAAATATTAGCATCCTCCTACAACATTTGCCTCATATATTTAATACAAAATGGAGCACACTGAAAACCATATGATCTGGGTAAAATGGACACTTCGGACACTATAAGTGTCACTGTTTGTACTGCAATAGCTGTGGGATGATAAAGAGATTATGTTTTTTGTTTGGTTTTTTTTTAAATAGCCCTATACATTTCAAAGACCTGTCGTTATCGTTATTTCTCCTGTCATATTGCAACACTGACTGGGCCAGGCAGAAAGCCCAAACCCCTTTAATGAAGCGTTATTTAATTTTCTCCTCTGCATTTCCTGTTCAATATCATGAAGAGTTGCAGCAATGCTATGCCAAATATAGTGAATCTACATGGCATCTGATCAGTCCAACGACACTATGTTACTGCTTTTCTAAATATTTAATATCTAGGCAATTAAAATTAATGACTACTCAGCCAAAACCCCCACTGTTAGCAGGCGTTTGCCTTGGCATCAAATGTTTGATGGGTTTACCTAGAGGTTAAACTAAGAAGCAAGGTTTAATCAGATATAATGAATGCATTAGCCATCATCCTTTTTGGCTAATCTGCTTAGAGGTTTTAAGGGCCAGGGTAAAATTCACATTTAGGCATTCAGCTTAAACTGGCAGGCTTCTCTAATTCTCATAATTCAGCCAAATGGAGCAATATCACTTAGATTGTGCCTGAAATATATGTCTGAAATTTGTATTCACTTAGAAGGAAAAATATCTAAAGGTAAGAAATGAAAATATTTTTTCAGTTAAACAGTTAGACATTTAACAGTTAAACTGTCTAAATTGTGTAAAGGATTACACTACAAGACATAAAATCCTACACATCTGGTTCATTCTTGGTCAGTCTGGTTGTGGTTTTTTTTTTGGTACATTTTTATTTTAAAGCCATTCATGCATCTGCCAAGGCTCAGTCCACTGAACCTGTAGAGTGAAAAAGGCCAAATTAGTGACAAGTTGCTGTATGCGTCTGAAATCCTTCACTGATAAATCAATTGATTTATCTTTATGGAAAAATATGTGGCTTAATGAAATTGTGCAATAGAGAAGAATGGAATGTCTACAAAAAGATTCATATATAGTATTCACTGAGTGAATGAACACTTTTAAAAATGTTTGTAGCATATAATCAAATTATTTAAATGTAAAGTTACACCAAAATATCAATTTTAAGTGAAGTCCAGCTACTACAGTCCAGCAAATTAGATAAACACTACATTACACAATATTCACTGTGTAAAACAGCATGGGCATGGTGACACTGCAACACTGACAGCTAGGCTGAATGACCTCTGCTGTACACCTGACTTAGGAGAGTGTTCAAGTAATGCATTATTTCTGTATGTCTGCAACCTGAAATCAGGTTTAGTTTCCCATTAGAGAAGGGAGCCAATGAGCTTTTAATAAATTATTGAGCTCTCCATCCTCATGCCTCATTCCATACACTGCTAAAGTTACTGCAAGGGAAAAGGATAGGTTTATATAGCATCAGATTTATGCAGCTTTCCTTAAGGAACTCATACAATATGACCCGCATACAAGGAAAATAAAACTATCAAAGGTGGATTCAGTAGCTGTTGCATAATAAATAATAAATATTACATAATGAATAATAAATATTACTGCGTTATGTTGCTAACACATTAGCTTACAGCTCAACTACACTTATAAGCTGAAATATTGATATGTCACTTGTTTTACCTTCAGGGGTATCATAGTAGGAGTTAACCCAATTGGCTACCGACAAACATTTTCACTTTTACTCCTAATCACACAGTCTGCAAATAACATTAATGATCATTTCAGAAGGCCCTGTATGGTTGTGTGTGACCAATAAAATTTGAATTTGAACTCTGAACAGCCATGAAAGTGCTTGTTTGCAGGCATGGACATCACATGCACACGCACTCACTCACTCGGCTGAATTCAGAGGTTACCTTGATGCACTTACATGTACCAATGTCTTCATCACCATTACATTCACTAACATCAATAACAATGGGAATCAAGTGGCAAACAATACTTTGTTATGGGTAACTTATTCAGCAGTGCCTACATCACTAGGGTACTGTGTCCCAATCCTTTTGTTGGTCATTTTTTTTGGAACAAGAAACACTTGAAATTTAGAAATAAAATCACTAAAATCACATTCATTCATTCATATTCATTCATTCAGTAAATGCATATCCTGGTCAAGGTCACTGTGGCTCCAGAGTCTATCTCAGCATTGTCCAGTGTAGGGTAATAAAAGCATCATTCAAGTTGTATAGCTTTAGTGCCTGATAAAATAACTGATAAAATAAGCGCTACTTGTTCAAAAAAAAAAAGGGATTGTACATGAGGATGAATTGCTACACTGCAAAATGTGAAATCAGGTGTAAATATTGTCAAACTGACCTAGTATTTCTTACAATAAACCAAACATTACTATTATTGTAGTTCTAGATAATGATACTAATTTGAAGCTATAAATTTTGGAACGCTAGAAAGCTGGCAGATTTTTTTTGTAATTTTAAGCTTTTATTGCCAGAAAGAAAGAAAAAAGCTGCCAACAGAAATGAAAATTATGAAATAAGTATGATATAAATGCATCTATAATAATCTAGGAGTAATATTATTTGATTATTTAACTTTTGATTTATAGTAATCCCAATCTTAATCTCACATTTTTCCATATTTAAGATATTTTCACTTACATTATATTTTTTCAAGAGTATAGAAAAGCAGAAATTTGCAATGCTTCAGCAAGATGATCATCACAATCCAAGGTTTTATGTTAAACATGTTGAACAGTGGGGGCTACCTTACATTTACTTAAGTAGCTTTTAAATAAATTGTACTAGAAACTAAATAAATGTTTTCATAAGTACATTTTACTATTATTCAAGTAACTAAAGTAAATATAGAAAAAAATATATAGTATGTAGTTTTAGTAGGCGGCACGGTGGTGCAGTGGTTAGCACTGTCGCCTCACAGCAAGATGGTCCTGGGTTCGATCCCCGGATCACGTGTTTGATGTGTGAACATGAGTTTGCATGTTCTCCCTGTGCATGCGTGGGTTTCCTCCCACAGTCCAAAGACATGCAGATTAGGTCAACTGGCTACTCTAAATTGCCCATAGGTGTGAATGCGAACGTGTGTGGTTGTTTGTCTGCCCTGTGGTGGACTGGCGATCTGCCCAGGGTATACCCCGCCTCTCGCCCGAAGATCAAGTTTCCCCGTGACCACTGGATGGATGGATGGATAGTTTTAGTATATACAGAAAAAAATATATATACTTTTACTCTTCATACTTATGCTGCCAGTCAATAGTTTGGACACACAACATAAAATGCTAAACACAGAGGAGATTTTGTAAGAGGTTTTGATATGATATCATATAAGTTATGATATGAACTTTGATATAAGTTTTGATATTGGTCATTGCTTTTCTGAATTAAACATTATCAAAAGAGTATACTCATCAAATCTAATAAATGCTTTTAGAACACTTTTACTGGATCCTCCAGTGGGCTATTCAAGTTCAAGTGAATTTTGTCTGAGCCGCCTTAAATTCTAATGTATGTTGATTGGCTATCTTGTTTCTATGGTACCCCATTTTATGGAGGTGTTTAAATGGAAAGAATACTCTGATACAAAAGCCTTTAACGACAGCCATTAAAACACAAACCACAATGCAACAGTTCCCAGGCCCCAGAATTCAAAAGGCAGCATATTTGTGCAACACAGAATGACTGCCTATGAATCATAACACTCAAATACTGGAGATATTTTCTAATAGAATTAAACACAGTTACCATCCATCATCAATGTGTAGCAAACATTCCTTGTGATAAGGAAACATGCTTAAGTGCTCTAATAGTATTTTTGAAGTTTGTAAAGACTGTAGTAATAAAGTAAAGTAACACATTGTCATTTCAAATTAAGTGTATTATTGTGGAGGCAGGGGCGAGACTTAATGCTGGGCTGTGAATGGAGAATAAAGCCACAGCAGGGAAGTGGAAAGGAGTTACACCTGCGACGGATTAATGTTTAGGAGTGTGTGCTCTGTTGTAGTGATGTTCGAAAGCATAAAGAGGAGAGAGAGCCAAGAGAAGATTGAGTCGTGAACCAGCACAGAACTGCGTGCCTGTGTGTGTGTGTTTATTTGTGTGTTCATGTTGGCATGCATCTCAGTGTGAGGCCCAAGAATAAACAAGAAAACAAAATGCTCAAAAGCAAAAGTAAAAATTAAGTCAAAGTAACACACTTGCCTCCATGTCTTCAGTCTCTCGAACCCTGTGAAGTATCACACTTATATAAACGTATATTTTAAAGTAATATATTTTAAATTCCACTTTAGTATGCTGTAAGTGAATACATTTTAATCATTGTATTTCTAAACATATTAAAACTTACTTAAACAAAAGTATGCTTTATTGATATTTATAATTAAGTGTATTATTTGAAAATTATATTTTAAAGAAATGCCTTTTAATTATGTTTTAATGCAACTTAAAATATGCTTCAGTTAATGTATTTCTTCATGCACTGACGCGCTTAAATGTAAGTATATTTACCTGTCACATCAACTCAATTTAATAATTAATTTATTTTATCGGTGGTGCAGTGGTTAGCACTTTTGCCTTACAGTAAGAAGGTTCTGGGTTTAAACCTGCAGGCTGACTGGGGCCTTTCTTGTGTGGGTTTTCTCTGTGTGCTCTGGTTTCTGCCCAAAGACCTGCAGATTCAGTCAACTGACTACTCGGAATTGCCCACAGGTGTGAATGTAAATTGTCAATGGTTGTTTGTCTATGTGTTAACCCTGCAATAAACTGGTGACCTCCCAAGGGCGTAGTCTGCCTCTCACCTGAAGTCAGTTGGTATTGGCACCAGCTTCTTTACAACCCTTAATGGATAAGTGCTATAGATGGATGGAATTTATTTTATATTTATTTAGGCAATAAAGTGTATATTCTTGTCATGTAATCTGTAGTGTATAATGTAAATTTTAAATAATGTTTAAAAGTATGCATGTTTATATCATTACTTTATTATTAATAATGTAGTTTGTTTTTCATATAGACCATGTTTAAATGTACACTTAACCATTTAAACTTGACTTATACACAAGTTTGCAGGTTGAACCTGTTAAGTAAGCTGTCTTAAACATGCCATACAAAACAACATTTTAATGCGATTTTTTTTTGCTGGTATTCTATAAGAGCCATTGCTTGTAAGCTATGGTAGCTAACATTACCCAGCTAATAATGGGAATATTGACAAGCTAGCTAGCTCACTCACAAGACATGTGTCACTTGCTCAGGGTTCCCACAGTCTCTTAAAAAGTCTTAAGTTTTTAGTTTTAAAAATAACTCAGTATCAGCCAATACTCAGTATTAAAGAACTCAGATTGAATTTAGGGGCAGAAAAACAAGCCTGTTGTATCAGCAACAGCTGAAATGGTATGAACACTGTTGTAAGTCCAGTGGCAGTTGACAACTAAAAACATTAGTACTCTTGTGAGTAACACAAAAGATTATAAAATCATGTGAAAGTCACTGAGTGTGCAGACTAGGTCAATACACAGTGATGTGCTTTTCATGTATACATATCTATCGTATATCCAGTAAGCTAACCCTAACCCTACTACATTTTGTTTTTCCATGAGTCTCTGAAAAGGTCACCCTGGCCCCCTGCCAACCCCCACTCCCAACCCCCATCCCCATGCCAGCCCACACAATTCAAACTAATTTTTGACATGAATATACTGACTAATCACTTCATCAGATATTCCAATATTAGACCGCAATTACATTTGACTATGGTAATGTTAACATTTAATTGCATCCGTAATAAACCTGCACTCCCTTAATTGATATTTAGGTCCTTTAAGTGTATTAAATGAAATGATATCAAATTCTAAAGTAACAACCATTCATTTCTTTACAATTGCAGATACTATTCAAACACAGTTTCCTGGGACTGCTCCGTCAGATGTCAAGGCTATACTCAGAAGAAAGTGCAATAGTGAGAACTATTTAAAGAGAAGTCAAGAAAGTGGTCAAGATTGAAAAAGGCCTACATGAAACTACATGAAAGTATGTTTACATTATACTAAGAATATTAAAATATACTGCAAGTAGTGTTGGAAAAAGCACAACTTAGATTTATTTTACACCTAAGATGGAACATAAACTGGGGCATGTGATCAAGCTAGAACTTGTTAGCTAATTTAACCTGAATTGATGAAAAGATCAGCAAGTGGTCACAAAATGAGGGTCAGTGTTTTTGTGCTAATGGACCGTCCATAAATGCAAGGTCCATTTAATGCTGCACTAAAGACATTTACTAAACCAAAAAAGTCTCAGTTGAGAGACTTTGGTTAATACAGAGTTTTGGTTTATACACAAAAAA
>JAQQZX010000040.1:16468074-16484451 GCA_030068355.1 Notoglanidium maculatum | reverse complement strand
CATACATATATACACACACACGCAATTACTTTTGAATCATTGAGTGAGTACAAAAATAATTAAGATTGTCAAACATTACTTTTCTCAAATATAAAAAAAACATTTGTATATCGGTGAAGCAAGAAATATATTATGAAAGACAATTTTTCAAACAAACAAAAAAAAAGAAAACATGATGAAGGGTTTTGCTGCAAAAAACAGAAGCAAGTGCTTCTCCAGAAGAATTCTTAGTAAAACTTAACCCTAACCATTTCCTCATAAAACTGTACACATTGTACCTGGGACTACTATTTAAGGGGAAAAAAAATCAATGGGTTGTCACACCAAATATTGCCTTTGTTTACTTTATTACTGTTTAATGCAAGTTGCAATATTTTTTAAGTAGAAATTAGTAGTAAATTCACCTTTACTTTACTAAAAAAGGGTGGTTCAAGACTTTTGCACTGTACTGTGTATGTATGTATGGGTCAGACATGCTGAATAGAGAAACCAAATACCGCAAACTTCAGGGTTCTCATATCTTTTTGTTAGTGGCTATGTGCTACATGCAGCCTAACAATCCATTAACAACCCCACTGAGAGCTCAATCTAAATGGAAACATCTCAAAACCTCACTAGGAACAGAGTAAAGCAACTGGGGCCAATCTGAGGGAAGTTTCTATCCAAACAAACTGTCACAATCTACATATATGTCCTGCACATAAGCAGCTGAATCATGATAAAACAGTCCTGTAAGAAAACACTGTTCATGTTACAGATTTTAATCTACTAATTATTATCAAGTTGGATAGGCAGTGGATGGGCATCAAACTAACATTTGAGGCAGATGCAGGATGCGAACTGACCTCAGTAAAATTATATTCTCAAGAAATTCAGCAAGGATAAAAAAAAAAAAAAAAAACTTGCACACTAAAATATTGGGGTTAAATGGGTTTGAAAAAAAAAACTTTACTTTTGTTTTATTAACAAACACTGAGCTTTATTTATCATTCTGTATATGAATGGATTTATCATGCATTTGTAGAAGCACAAGTAACTAGATATTCATGATAATCCCATAATTTCAACGTTCATACCATAATTCTGCTCCTGAGTGTGTATACTTACACATAAAAAGATGAACTAATGTAAACCTTGCTGTGATCAGTTTCAAATCATAGATTACACTTACATATCTCCTATACTGTCAACTTTAAATTGCTTATTTTTATTACATTTACAGCATTTATCAGATGCCCATATCCAGAGGGCCTTCACTAAACCAGGGACTAAAAGTATCTTATCATAATATAGGCACTAATAAATAAAATTATGAAAAAAAATAATTAAAATATGAAAAAATAAAGAAATTGAGCCAACACAAACCCATAAAATAAGACAAATGTAACTAGTTATTCCTATATAACAAAAGAAATGCAGGCTTATAACCGGACGATGGGCTGGTCCGCACATAGCTGTAAGCTGCAAAAGAAATGACAGAATGACAGAAGATTTAGGTTGCATTTGTGAGGAAAAGGATGTTTAAAGACTGATATGATTTTTTTTCCAGAGGATATATTCAGTTGCTGGCTTATAATTCAGTTGTGTTTGCCAGAGCATCTTCTTCAAATGCTGTGCAACACTTCCAGTACCTCGGTTGAGACACTTAAAACAATTTTAAAATAGCAGATTTTGGTGTCCATGACCACGTGGGTATGGTGACTTTTTTTATAATCTGTTTTTGTGTCACACCATTTTCTTTGTCACCTCACTTAATTCATCACATAATTCATGTCACACCTAATTCATCTTTTCTGTAATTTGTGGCAAGATTTTGATCGTTTCAGGTGCTCTTACACTGCTCCTTTTTTAGAGAGATTTTTTTTATTTGACAGATCTGGAGTATTTTTGCAAGGAAGAGTGGCATAAATTTGCCAAATCAAGATGGGATAAGTCGATAAACTCTTATCCAAAAGACTGAGTCCTGCAAATAGGCCTTTAAGTATAAATTAAGAAATGTACACACTTACACATCGAGGTTATTGCATGTTTTTCTTTTTTGCCTGACATGTTTTTGTTTGTTTTTCATTTTAATTTTGTTTGGTTGCTAGCTTGTTGGTTGGTTGCTTAAAGTCAGAAAAAGATCTGTGATTTTCTTAAATTAACCTTTTTTTACGTCACAAAAACCTGCAGCTTTAACAGGGGTATGTAGACTTGTACTGCAACTGTACAAGTGTATTGTACTCTAACTAAGATTGCATGTAACGGAGATAATTAAAGATTGTCAGAGTATCCCATTTAGAATACAAATTTCATTTGGAATGTGTGAACACAATGACCTCATACAAATTGGCAAAAACTTTGTTAAAATCTTTGCATGTAACAATAGCCAGTTTTGCTAATTTAATGTTAATCAAATGCTAATGAAACCCTATTATTACAAAAAGAATACAAACTTTTGAAAATTTTCATATCTGGCCAGATAGTCTTAGTGATGATAAATATAGAATTCCTCCATAAATCTAGCTAAGTCACCATAAAGCAAAATCTAGATTGTGGGGATGCTGACAAGCTTAAAGCAATAGGCCTATGAGCCACTTGAGCTGTAGTAAATAAAGCAGGAGAGAGGCAAAGTCAAGATGTGCTCCAATACAGGCCAGTCAAGAAGGACTATCAGTACATCTAAGCACAGGAGCGCACACACACACAGACACACACACACAGACACACATTCACATTGTGTTATAATTGTTAGCCTCTTGCTCATTCTCACACAGCCAGAACTTCCAATGTTAACTGACAAGGGGTTTACATTTTGTAGCTTCAGCTATTAAAATTGCATACAAGTACATCCACAAAATAATCTCAAACACATACAGTGTTTGACAACTCAAGAATTACTGTCAAACTTCATTAAGATGTTAATTGCAAACACTGTAAATATTTCTATGTTGATCTGAATGTATTTTTTACATTTAACCTCAAGGCAGAGACAACCAGGTATTGGTTCAAATATCCTGGTGCTTATCAGAATTCATAATGCATTCAATCTTCACAAGAGACATAAGCATAAAGTTAGCAAAAAGTTAGACAAAGGGAATTTACATGTGCAAGCTCACATAGTCAAAGTCAGCAAATGAGTTTCAATGTATCAAGTCCCCAAATTTATGCAGCCATAACCACTTATAATCACATATGGCCACATATAATCACAAACCTACCAATCTATCTTTATACTGATATTTCACCCAGACAAATCCTGTACATTTTCATCAATCTTGCACATGCACACACACGGGTCAGACTATCGCCATGCATCATACAGTGATAAACACTCAGCTCCTGTACATTTATAAGTATGATTAAAAAAGTGGGGAAAAACAAATGGACAATATTTCTGGTGGTGAAAAAATAGAATGTTTATCAGTATAAGCCTCAGTTATCACCCTGAGACAATATCTTTCTACAAACTGATGACAAAAACACAAATGTCTAATAAAAATATGAGCGGCCTCTCTGAATAAAACAGCCCTATACATTGCGGAAATAGTACAACACTACCAAAATTATGTCCTTCTTTCCAATATTGATGTTAAATTCCAATATATTTTTTTAAACCTAGGCTACTTCAAAGTCTCTGTGCTTAAAGCACTAACATCTCCTGACCAAAAGGAGTTATTTCTGAAAAAAAGTAGAACAATGGCAAATGTGAAGCAGATGTTCTCTTGTGGGTTATGATACAAATTGGCACAAAGAAGCTTGTTCGTAAATTAGGTTAGGTGTGTTGAGAGAAACACAAACAAAAAACCTGAAAGATTAAAGCAAGTGCGAGGGCAAACAAGCTCATTTAAATAATTAGCTTGATACTGCCTGCATATTTATCTAAATATAGAATAAAATATGGGTCATAACTGCATTAAACTTTACAGACTAGGTATAAAGAACAACACACAAAATCTACATGTGGACTCAATATTCAAAATAAATAAATTAGAATTAAAAAATTTCTTGTATATGCAATTTATGTAAAGAACATAGTGCTAGAATACATTAAATTAAATAAAATTATTAGTACTGATATAATATCTATTAATACATATATTAATATAACATATTATGCTCCAGAAGGTGCTCACTCTTTTTGTCAGCAGGGTGTAAAGTTATCGTTGAAACCTTTAGTCTCACCTCTCACTCTCTATACTGGACAAGCATAAAGAACAATTCAAGCAGGCAGGGGGGAGCAAAGCACGTCAATGCTCTCCCCTGGTGGGATGCTTCAGCCACACATAAGTTCATTAAATTTTATGATCTTCCTTGAGTCATGTCTGCTTATAAGTCACACAAAGGCCGCCAATCTGGCCTTTCACAATCAATCAATCACAATTTCATTCACTTCATTACCAGTCTGTTGAAAAACTTTACATACAAGCAGATACTTGAAGATGCCACAACTATGTACTATGACTTATTGTTAAAACCCCATGATTTCTATTACTAAAACTAAATATTTCAAAACAAATAGCTGAATTTAAAGACCACAACTTATTCAGAGGTAAAACTTACAAAACATGTTAATTACCCAGAAAAATCTTTCACTTTTTGATAAATACAAGCTGTATAGACATTGAACCGTGTAGTCTTAATGGTTAACTCATTCACCTGGTTTTCCCCTTTGCAAATTCTATGCTATTTTAAGTACTTTTTTAGTTCTTGAGGCATTTGTAAACCTTCTGTGCTGCATGCCAACAAAATGTTTGCATATTTAAAGACATTCTTTTTAGATAACACACAAGACACCAGCTGATTTAATATCATATATAGAAGGGCAAGGGAAAGGACACTAAATTACATGGGTTTAATTTTTGAACATATTACTGACCTGAAGTAGCCTTATATGCTATATATCAGTTCAATAACATGTTAGGTGGCTTTTTTATGAGACAGTAGCATGCCATATAATACCGTTAACAGATGTGATGAGGTAATGCTGAATTTGACATGAACAGTCTGAGTGAGGTAGATTGAGTAAAAAAAGTAAGACCAGATTTTTTTTCCCACTGTTGCAAACAGAAAATGAACATATATTACAAATAAGAATATAGTGCATAATAAGATCAATTATTTTATTTTTTTTGTCTTATAAGAAATGTTTGCACATATTTACAGGAAATGAATTGCATGATAAAAATATGTATCTTTCTCTAAACTCATCTCTAAACTCTAAGTTCATGAGGTCCACCTAAAGTATATTTCAGAATTTTTTTTCAGCACGTTGTGACATTATACATTAACTCCATAATACATCCTAATTTTGTAGTTTCCTATTGGACCTCCTACATATAAGACATAATTTTGGATACTATTTTCAAGTAGACTTACTATTCCCAGTAACGTTTCAGAACACATCCTGCATAATAAAATAAAGACAATAATTGGTCGCCAATTGTGTCGATAATTATCCAGTGAACTGGACAGATAAGTGGGTCAAAAAAATACCGGACTCCCCTCCAGACCACCATTCGATGCAGTGTAAGCCGTAAGCAGGAGGTTATTACAATTAAGCAAACGGGTTGCAAATGAATTCCAGCAACGGGCATGTGTACGCTTGATCGCACACACAAATCAACACTTTATACCATTGTAGTCCAGCCAAGCGGTTTTCGGTCTTTTCTTTTTAGGTTATAATGAGGCACCATGGGAGTGACGTTGTGTAAATAAAGCGATTGATTTCTTGACCATTCAGCCTGCGCCAGAGATGGATCTGGCGGAGGTAAAAGCACGCTTTTGCCTAGTTACATCTTGTTAACAAATACTGCAGTTAGGTGCAAATTAGCGCTTTATTTAGGCGTGCAACCATCCGCGACGTTGCTCTCGGATGTGCGGGGTTTGAATGAAACACAGCGGCAACCGAAAGAAAACTCAGAGGAGAAAATCTGAGAGAAGACGAGTTGTAAAGATGGCGGTGTGTTTGGAGTTTGGAGTTGAATTTTCCTCGAGAGGTGCGGGTGTAATGTTGCCCTTTGGTTCAAAACGCATATACTCTTACCTGTCTTCTCCTTGATCTCGCAAAGCACACTGAAGAGGGCAGGCTTCATTCTGTGGCAGTTCAGGCCATGCTTTCTGTTTTAGCGTGGAAGATACAAGATCGATATATGGTCAATTGGAATGAATAAATGTGTTGCTTATATTTTAATGACTTTCTACATTTTTTTATGTGCGATATTTCTGAACTAAATATATGACATCAAAGATACCGCGGATCTTTTACACACATATTCGTAAAACGGAATTTAATTGTGATTTTATCGATAATAATCTAATGCATAAACAGCAATGGTTCACCCTAAGTGCAAGCATAATTCTATACTAACCGGATAGTCATGCAGAAACTTTTAATGAAATGCAATAAAAAAAAGTTATTATAAAACTAAACTGTTATTGATCAAGTGCACGTGTTGCCCAAATGTGCATATTGTTTGTTAGTTAGCTAATGTTTAAATGTTATTTGTATTAGAATTATCAAAGAAGGGGTTTGTGTAGGAGAGCAAAGAGCAACATAGCCTATAAATGAGTGAATTGAGATTAGTTCAGCATGCAAGAGTTTCATGTGTTTTAGAATGTGAAAGAAAAAACAAAAGTTTTTAAAATATTAATTTGTGCAACAGTCTAGCTTGCAGTATAAAGCCAATGTAATAAGGCCTAGGGGTTTAGAACCGTATTGATTAACAATTTAAAATAAATGCACCAACTTTGCCTGCGCCTCGTCCAGACTTTGGTCTGTTATGGTCATGATTTGATGGAGAATGTCGCCGATGTCTTGCTTCCTTCCGTCCCCGTCGGAGCTATCGTGTCCATGTGGAGGCGGAACTGCCATGCCCCCCTGTACCGTGTGGCCAGCCAGAGTGACACCGCCGAGAGTCTGCATGATTCGGGCTTGCTCGTCCATCAGTTCGCCGCAACACAATCAATGGGTTTCTGAGAAGGGAATGACCACATACAACTTGACCACTTGACTACAGCATGAGCAGCGTTTTGCGGGTAATATCGCCTCCGAAATGCAGGCAAAACAATTTCGCGGGAAGGTAAACGGCATGAATTGCCGCCAGCGACACAGCAGAATTGATAGTCCAAGGAATTCCCCCAAAAAAATCACCGTTTACAATCCCGGGATGAATAGTTCCTTACGGTAAAAGTCAATGGTGGTATTTCAGCGTTATAGTTTAAACTTCAGGATTCGGGTGACAACGGCAGATAGTGGACAGTCCGTATCTGCATGCCAAATTGACTTTGTCTTTTCTCTTTGAAGCTCCTTGGAGATTACTTAATTTTTTTTAGCATCTCTTTTTAACTTCTTGAAAACCTGCTCAGACCGAACCACCCTCAAATGTATGAAAAAGAGAAACAACTGAAAACACTAATTTAGTCTGACGGTAAGCAAACAGGTTAAAATAGTAAACTGTCTGAACAGTTAATAATAAATATAGGCTACATAAAAATGAGAAAGAATCGTCCAACATGGTGTCTTTCGAATTTTTTTCCAAAATACCATATCAAAAGAAAATTATTAGTGCCGGCACATCAGTGTAACCTAAAATGTGACGGCAGGTTAAAAAATAATAATATTAAACCGTACAAAAATAAAAAATGTTTTGGTTTTTTTTGTCGTTGTTTTTGTTTTGTTTGGATTTTTTTTTTTTTTTTGTGACGATTGGGTAGAAAGAGGAAAGCTCCCGAAAAATAATTAAGCGCAATAAAACGATGCGCAAAAAAATTGTTGCTCGCTCAAATTTATAAGACAAGCGCTTGGGCTGTGTGTGCTTAATGTTGGTTGATGGCAGCGGTAGTGAGCAATTGACAACGTGCCAATGCCATTCTCTCGGTGTAAACGGCTCAGGGCTGAAGCACGAAAAAATCGACACAAATGCACGCTCCGCCTTCCGGGGAGGGGTTTAGGTTCTTGTCACTTCTCGCCAGAAACCCAAAACAAGATGCGAGACGCTATTAATCATACCAGTGATGACAATGGTCAAGAACACTGGAAAAAAACCCAACGAAGTCCCACTTTGCGCGTTGCGCTCCCGTACTATCAATATGCCCTCACAACATGAATGACGAGAACATTTGCAATAAAATATAGAAAAGACGTACCCGAAGTTTTACACTGGTTGATGCTAAACTGATAATGAATTGCTCTAGCTCCTCGTTTCCTTTGACTATAGCAAAGTATGGTCGCTTCTACCAAGCCTTGCTTGCAGAGCAGAGGACATGTTTATAACATTGGAAAGAAAATGCTTGGAACCAATCCTAGTGTTTCCACCATCTGAGTGATGGCCAAAACGTCCAATGAAACACTTTCATAAACCACGCGGACCCGCCTTAGCGCTGTGGTACTATTGCGTTGAGGGATAACAACTTCTGATTGGTCGTTGCTACGGTGACACGCACGGCATAAGAAGGCGGCTCTGCCCAGAGCTCCTCTGCAGTTGCTATGGTAGCAGACTAGTCTGTAAGCTGGGCGCGCTACAGATCTACTGACGCTGCTGCCACTGACGCTTTTTTCCTGCATGCTTCGTGGTTTTCAGGCTTCCATTACTTTTTAAAACCGGGACTGAAGAGGATGTTTGTCTTCTTTCTATATGTGTTTCCGTGTGTCTTGTTTCAATTGATCCGATACTTTTTTTAAACATAATTTCAAAATTGTTGGAACATAAGTGTAAATGTTGTCTACTGTCTTCTGTCTTCATATTGTTGTACAATTATTATATTTCACTAACTTCTACAATATACATCCTACAACAATATACAGACTGAAATGTCACCACATCTACATATGATAACAGCATACAGTAACAACTTTGTGTGTTGTGTGTGTGATTTGGGACATTATAATTTCACACAGCCTATACTTCTATTTAGTTCAAGTCCAAGCTGTTACTTTTTCTGTTATTTTGAATTACACAAAAGTTCAGTATATGAATGCTTAAAAGAGAATAGGGACAGACTACCAGGACTAATAGGCACTGGAAACAAAGCATATAGAAAGGCTAATGGTGGATATACACTGTGCAATTTTGGGCTGTCCCAGATGAAAGATGACCAATGTGAGAGAAACATGGCAATATCTCTGGTCATGGCTCCAAAACGGTGATATGACATCACATTGTGAGAGAGGATCAAAGATAGCTGTTGTCACTGTCTTGTGACAAAAGATAGCATGGCACATAATTTGGACAGTGTCAGAAATTTAGGATGTCCATCTCACAATGTGACTGCTACTATGACCTATATCTACCAACCGGCCAATAGGAATGCAGCATGAAATGACACGCTGATCAACATGACACTGGCACAGCACAAATGGATGACGCCTGCTGCTGACATTTTATTTTTGTATATTGACTTGCGTCGTGGCCTACTATTCATCAATAGTTATCATTGTACAGTCTACATGCATTAAACTTGATGTCTTATTGTTCATTAGATCCATATCAAACAGTGTGGCTTGCAATAAACATATATGATTGCTGAAAACTCACAGTCTGTAGGCAGCATAAGGCAGTTAGAAAGACACCACTCCAATGCTCTAGTATGTAGCAAAGCCATGTTGTGACTATCGCTTAGGGATCCTCTAACACGAGCCTTCATCACATTCACACACAACAAAGGGTATTTCCACTGCGTAATTAAAGAACAAAGATTCAGATATGCAAAATAAACCAAAGGAGATTTAAAAAATAAACAAGATAAAACTTTTAGACAAATAAGTAAGCCCAAAGCTTAAGTCTTGCTTTATATTCATTAAGAGATCAGTGGACATAAAATAATGAATGCTGATATTTCTGCTGATATTTCCAGTTGTGTTTCCATTCAATGTGTTTCCAGGAAAATTTGTGAGCTTAAAAACTGGAAGATGTTAAAGATGTTAAAATCTAACTGATGAATAGATATATGTGAAATGATGCTGCTGCTGCTGCTGATGATGATGATGATTATTATATCTTTACTGAATTGAGGTTGAAAATAAAAAAAATTATTGGAACAATCTAGATATCATTTAAAGTCAAAATGTCTAATTAGTCACTTGTAGTACACTACATATATATGTTTTACAGTTAATACTAACTCGAAGTCTTTTATCTGTAGGACTAATGGCTTAAGTCCTTCTGCCAAGCTCCTGCCTTTTATAAAGCACACATTTAGAGTCCCCTTTGGATCTGAGAGTGAGCAGTTAAGTTCCACAAAGGTTTTCTTATTACTATTCTGGATCATTTTATTTGTCTCTGGCAATAATAGTGATTATATTGTAAAGAACTATATAATAGGGTTAAAAAAACTGTTTTAAAACACAATTAATTCCAGATGTTCAAAAACATTTGACTCACAGTGTATAACACATCACTGAAATGTAGGCTAATAGTTTGAATAAAACTTAATTTGTGCAAGAGTCTTTTAATTAAAGAAGAGCCAGTACAGTGTAACATTTGAGTACTCTTAATAAACTAGTTAATACATTAAATAAATGTAACACCAGATCATATATTAGTTAAAAACTGATTATTATACTGTTATAGAATTTTATATCAAGACTAATGTGTTTACCTCATGTGTCACATGGTATTTAAAAACATGCCACCATACTGGTGATATAAAATGTCTATACACCCCTGATAAATTTGCAGGGTTTTGTGATGTAAAAATAATTAAACCAAGATAACTCCTCTCAGATTTTTTTCCCATGTGATAAAGTAACCAACAAAATTAAAACAAATACATATGGGGTTTTTTTTGGAAGGGGGGGATTACATTAACCTGGTTGCATAAGCGTTCACACCCTTTTGTGATGGGGCATGTGACTGTGCTCAGAATTAACCAAATGTAAGACATGCTTTGCACCAGCATTATCAAAATACTAATGTGTGTGAGTATGTGTGTGTTTGAGAGAGAGAGAGAGAAAGAGAGAGAGACTGATCCATGCCTGAATTAAGAGGAGGGAACATCAATTACATAGCCTAACATACCACAAGGTTGTGCTGAGTTCCTACTATACAGCACCTCCTTGCCTTTTTTAAGCTTTCAATGTTCCACTTGTGTCAAGACAAGGAATTCAGGAAGAGCCAGAGGTTGTGTACCTGGTCATATAGGACTGTTCTTCACATTTACATTTACAGCATTTGGTAGACACCCTTATCCAGAGCTACTTACATAAGTGCTTCGAAGTCTCTATCATTAAATATATTCTGATACTGGCTCATTAGGACCATTAAGAATACCATCACACTAAAAACTGTTGGCAAGTAATACAGAAAGTTTTTTTTTTTTTTAAATATTAAAGTGAAGAATAAATGCTAGTGCAAGTACTTCCGAAAGAGGTTAGTCTTTAATCGTCGTTTGAAGACACCCAGTGACTCAGCTGTTTGGACATCAAGGGGGAGTTCATTCCACCACCTAGGTGCCAAAACAGAGAAGAGTTTAGATGCATGTCTTCCTTGCGCCTTGAGAGATGGAGGAACCAGTCAAGCAGTGCTGGAGGATCGGAGGGAGCGTGGTGCAGTGCGGGGTGTGATAATTCACATGCCCAGGAGTCATCTGCCGTGTTCTTCTTTTAAAATGTCTCCTTCCTAAATTCAGTTCAGAATGTGGAAGGTACATGAGTACAACAACTGGCTTTTTGAACATACACTTTTTATGCCAGTAAGTTGCACAAATTTAATTTATCTATATATATATATGTTTATTACACATACTCATTGTTTTTTTAGTTATTTTAGCTTAATTATGTAAAGAGTTTATGTCAAGTTAAACCAACTATATGAAATTATGTTCTATCTACGTTAAAATTATACAAAAGTCACAAATAAACTGTAATGAGTAACTTAATCCAAATTGATTACTCTGAAAAATAATTTGTAAAATATATTTTACATTTTGACAACAATTTTCATTTTAAACTTAAACAGGCATAAGTGGAAAATTAACAATAAAAAATCATTTATAATCATTTATTCATAATCACACCATCCAGTATCACCCAGTTGAGGATGGGTTGCCTTTTTAGTCTGGTTCCTCTCATGGTTTCTTCCTCATATCCTCTCAGGGAGTTTTTCCTGGCCACCGCTACCACTGGTTTGCTCATTAGGGACAAATTTCAAAATTTATGTTTAAAATTTACAACTGGAATTTATATATTTGTGTAAAGGTGCTTTGTAAAATTGTACAATGTGAAAAGTGCTATACATAAAAAATTGAATTGAATTAAATTGAAAAATTTAAAGGTACTTATTCCTAGATCTCCTCAAGAAGTAAAAAAAAAAACTGCTTTGGGAAAAAAACATATGAATATACTGTTGTCAATGTAATATAGATTTTAAATCAGTGATCAGGAAATATTTTTTAATAAAAATCAAAATGGGTTTATTTTATAATAAATAAACCTTATTTTATATCAGGAAAGATTATAGCATTTATAGCATTCATAAAATATATGATTTTGTAGTGCGCTACTCTATGTCAGAACTTAATTGGCTCTTGGCCTCTCTTGATTGTGTTTTACTTGACCAAATGATGGCCACCTGTCTGCCTTGTCCCAGGATTGATAAATCAGATTTTTTGTTTATGTCAGGTGGTGGATGGGGGATAAGGGCAAGCACAGAATGTGTTGCTCCTACAGTGAAACATGGAGGTGGATTGGTGACGGTATGGTGGTGTTTTTTGCTGAGGAAGGTCTGGAGATGTAGTCCAAATTAAAGGGATCATGAAAACAGAAGAGTATCACTCAATTCTTCAAAATCACACAATTCCTCATGTTTTACATATTATTGGACAAAATTTCATTCTTCAACAGGATAATGATCCCCAGCATTCTTCAAAATTGTGCCAAAATTATATCCAGTACAAAGAAAAGCAAAAAGTTTTGAGAATTGTGTCTTGGCCTCCCCAGTCTCCAGATCTTTCTCCCATTGAGCTGGCATGGGATGAACTGGACTGACAAGTTCGAGATTAGCATTCAGCAAATGAGACAAAACTGTTTGCACGCTTGAAACAGTGCCAGGAGGGTTTGGACCCAAGTTATTTCCAAAAATTGCTTTCCGCACACACCAATCAGTCATAACATTAAAACCACCTGCCTAATATAATGTAGGCCCCTCTTGTTACACCAAAAAAGCTCTGACCCATCAATGACTCGTCATGGACTCCACAAGACCTAAAAAGTTGTGATGTGGCATCTGGCATCAAGATGTTAGCAGCAGATCCTTTAAATCCTTTAAGTTGCAAGGTGGGGCCTCCATAGGTCAGATTTATTTGTCCAGCCCATCCAACAGATGCTCAATAGACTTGAGATCTGAGGAATTTGGAGGCCGAGTCAACACCTTGAACTTTTTGCTTGCATCGGTGAGACTTTCGGTGAGACTCATCGGTGAGCATCCATGACCCTGTCACTGGTTCACCAGTTGTCCTTCCTTAGACCAATTTGGGTAGGCACTAACCACTGCATATTCAGAACATCTCACAAGACCTGCCATTTTGGAGATGCTCTGACCCAGTCATCTAGCCATCACAATTTGGCCATTGTCAAAGTCACTCAGATCCTTATGCTTGCCCATTTTTCTTGCTTCCAACACTTCAGTGATAACTGACTGTTCACTTGTTTAGTTGCTGCCTAATATATCTCACCGCTTGACAGGTGCAATTGTAAGAAGATAATGAATACTATTCATGTCACCGGTCAGTGGATGTAATGTTATGGTTGATGCTGTAGGCCGAGTGTGATAGTTAATCACAGCCATACTGATATTCAGTACAACAGTACAACCTCAAGTGTGATATTGCTTTTGTACAGCAGTTCTATAAACAAGCAATCAATATCAATGATTGATATTTTGGACACAATATGGCCAAATGTTCCATTTATTTTTGCACTGAGAGTAGAAAAAGATCTGTTAAGTTTGGATTCAGGTTCAATCTCTATCAGATACTGCAACCGTCTCTCTCTCCCTTTCTTTCGTGTGCCGAGCTCGGAGACGTGAGTAAAACAGCAGACACAAGGTCATGTTTAAAAATCAGTCTTATTTAATTGAGAAAGTCTAGGAGTACTTATACACAAGGTCTCAAGGAAACAGATAATAAGAGAAACACTTTATCTAAACAAAACAAAGACTCCTTTGTGAGGAGTATGATACAAAATGAAAGGACAGTGAATCATGTTCTCTAAGATAGCTAACCTGAACAACAAATGGTCATGTCATAAAGGCATAGATTATCACAGGAAAGAGTAAGGACAGAAGAAAGAGAATAAAAAAAGACAGTGATCAAATTAAACAAACACGGACAAGATTTTCAATCTAACAAGATCCCAAAGAATCTGTTTGAGTAAATTTGGCTCCACCTTATAAGAACTGATTGGCATGCGACAGCCATCTTGTTTACAAATGGCGGTATGTTTTGATAATTATTGAGGGTCACATTGTGGGATCATATTGTTTAGAAATGTCATATTGTTTACAAAAAATATCTTTCTGGTAATTACTGAGGTTAACACCCTGCTGAGTAATTTGGCACCATATTTGGGAAGATAAAAAAATCCTTGGATTATTTATGCTAATTTTCATAAATTGGCATGGGTGGAGCTAAATGGCTTTTGTGGCTTTTTTGTTTGGGAGAACCAAGGAATCAATGGCAAAAGAATTTTCTTTGTGTGTTACTGCTCTGCTAAGTTTGGGCACTGGCCCAGGCGAATAGTCCAGGGTTAGTAAAATAAGCTGGATATACAGTAGGTGATAGGGATGATGATGGGGTTGGTGGGGAGTAAAAAGACATTTGGAACTGGGATACATTTACAATGTTTACTACACACAATTCATACATGGAAGAAAAGTTGCAAGACAGCTTTAGCAAGTGGAAAGTTGAAGGATAATCAAAGTAGCAGGTGGTCCCCTAGGGAGAGAACTAGACGGCACAAAAGAAAAGAACATAAGCTATACGTACCTAACTTCTTCATCTTCATACATAACTGCCAAGGTAATACTAGCTACTAATCAAGCTTAAGGCTCTACAAAAAAGAAGGGGTGGGACCACTTACCTAGTGTGTCAAGGTAGAGAAATTCCTACGTCAGGGTGTATGAATAGTACCAAAAAAGGTTTGGACACACCTTCTAATTCTGTGATTTTTCTTTATTTTTTATTACTTAATGTCAGGACCTGCTCCTCATCGCACACGCGAGTGCGCCCGATGAACTTGGCCGCTCGCGTAGTGCTTTTGATCTCTCCATCGCGCGCAGCGTGGAAACGAGCACTTCCGATTTTGGCGCGAGCAACGGATTACTACAACCCCCACAAGCACACACTACACCCTGATCACGTGACCCGAAATTGGATGCATCTGCATTCAATCCAGAGATGTAACAATCAAACAATCATGATATGTTCAAAAGGGACTCAGTTGCACTTCAGATTTGCGAAGCATTAGACTAGCCATCGGTTATCTCTGCCAAGCCTTGTATTCCCCGTATTTGTTTCTTCTGTGTACCGGACTCTGCACGTGTTTTTATTCACTGTGTTTTTGTATATCTCTGAAACCCTGTTTGTCAATTGCTCGACCATTGTTCTGTTATTGGATTACTCTTGTGCCTGGTGATTTTGTACCTCTGCCTCGAGTGTTTTTAAAATAAACACTATGAGTTTTGCAAAGCCGTCTCCCCACCTGCGAATGTGTCCAGCCACACCCCAAAACCCTGACAGAACACTTCACCCGAACAGGGACACAGCAGGAGAATGGCAAGATGGCCGTATGCACACCATGCCCTCCTTCTTCTTACAGAAGGTAGGATTGTTCGTCCCGGGACCTTACGATGGAGTGGAGTATCCTCCAGGCGGATTCTTACTCCAGTGCCAGCTCTTTTTCGAGGACCTGCTAGATCCAAAGCCCGCGGATTACATCTGGGTGCAGTGCATGATCCACTGGCTAACTGGACCTGCCCACATATTTGCTGAGAGCCTCATTGGTAGGGAGCACCCATGGCTACAGAACCCCAAGGACTTCGGGGACCACTCTAGAGCCCCCTCCATTACCTAAAAAGGAGGCGACCGCTCCAGAGCCCCCTCCAGTAGCAAAAAAGAATGCAACTGCTCCAGAGCCCCCTCCTGTGCCAAAAAGGGAGGCAATCGTTCCAGAGCCCCCTACAGTGGCAAGAAAAGAGGCCGAAAGAGAGGCTACTGCTCCGGAACCTGTGCCAAAGCCCAAGTCCAGGTCCAGGCAGAGGTCTTTGCCAGAGTCAAGTCAAGTCAAGTCAAGTCAAGTCAAGTGGCTTTTATTGTCATTTCAAATCATATACATGTAATACAGTTTACAGTGAAATGAGACAGCATTTCTCCAGGATCAAGGTGCTACATACAAGACAATAA
>JAQQZX010000040.1:16411353-16437687 GCA_030068355.1 Notoglanidium maculatum | reverse complement strand
TATATAGAGAGAGAGAGAGAGAGAGAGAGAGAGAGAGAGAGAGAGAGAGAGAGAGAGAGAGAGAGAGAGAGAGAGATGTATGTGTATATATATATATATATATGTATATCATGTATATATACCCCTTCTAAGGGGAAGATCCAAGATGGCGGTGCGGCAGTAGCATGCAACGGCCACTCCGGATCCCAAATGGTGCTATTATATTTCTTGCCGCGACTCCTACGGCATATGGACACTGAAACAAATTGTGATCATGTCTACCCACGCCATGCATTGCTGGACATTAAGAAACATTCCAAATCTGACCTCCAGAATGACCTGTTGGAGATGCTACGTGTCCTCGGCGTCGCCTGATGCCAGCGGCCGGGGGAGGGTCTGCCGTAAACGTTGTGCTAGGAAGCGCAAGCGGGGGTCTGTGCTAGGCTAAGAGCTAATCCTAGCTGGCCGGCTCTTCTGTCTATTCTGCTTTCAATGTCGCTCCCTGGACAATAAATTGGACTACATCCGACTTCAGCGAACTACCCAATGCGAGTTCAGAGATTGCTGTGTCTTTGTTTTCAGAGACATGGCTCAGTGACAGATTTCCGGATGCCGCCATTCAGCTAGCTGAGCTCACGGTGTTTCGTACCTACAGAAAAGCAGCTGTGTGCGGTAAGACTCGCGGTGGTGGTGTGTGTTTACATCAACATAGAATGGTGCAAGAACTCTCTGCTAGTTTCTAGTTACTGCTCACTGCTTGTGAAGTTTGTGACTGTTAGATGCAGACCATTTTATTTACCTCGGGAATTCACCGCCGTGCTCATTGTCAGAGTGTACATTCCCCCCAGCGGTAATGCTAAAGATGCACTCTGTGAGCTGTACAGGACTATTAGCAAGCAGCAGAATGCACACCCCGACGGGCTGTTTATTGTCGCCAGAGATTTCAACCATGCAAATCTCAAGTCCGTGCTCCCGAAATTCCATCAGCATGTGGACTTTGCAACGAGAGGGACAAACGCGCTGGATCTTGTTTGCACATGTCCTGGCATGCACCGTGCGGCGCCCCGCATCCACCTTGGCTACTCCATATCTCTGTTATGCTAAAGCCAGCATACAGACCGCTCGTCAGACACACTAAGCCGATTCTGAAGCAGGTGAGAACCTGGCCAGCAGGAACCATCTCTGCTCTTCAGGATTGTTTACAGCACACTGACTGGCATATGTTCAGGGAGGCAGCAACCAATGACAACACCAACTTGGAGGAGTACACATCATCAGTGACCAGCTACATCAGCAAGTTTGTAGATGGCATCACTGCCTCCAAGACCATCATTACACGCTCCAACCAGAACCTGTGGATGACCGCAGAGGTGCGTGCACTGCTGAGGACCCATGAACCATGACTTCAGAGCAGGTGACAAGGTGGCCCTAAGAACAGCGAGGGCCAAACTGTCTTGGGCCATCATAGCAGCAAAGCGTGCACACTGCCAGAGAATCCACAGCCACTTTCAAGACAGCGGCAACACGTGGGGCATGTGGCAGGGCATCCAGGCCATCACTGACTACAGGACAACTACACCTGCTTGTGACAGTGATGCCTCCCTACCAAATGCTCTTAACTTCTTTGCACGGTTTGATGACCAGAACGACGTAACAGCGAGGAAGACCACCCCTTCTCATAGTGACCAGGTGCTGCGTCTGACCACTGCTGATGTGAGGGAAAACTCTTCGAAGAGTTAACCCACAGAAGGCTGCTGGATCAGACAACATCTCTGGGAGAGTGCTCAGAGAATATGCAAACCAACTGGCAGATGTTCTCACTGACATCAACATCTCCCTGAGCACTGCTGTCATCCTGAAGTGCTTCACAGCCAGCACCATCATTCCCATGCCAAACAAGTCTTCAGTGTCCTCCCTCAATGACCATCATCCCGTTGCACTCACACACATCATGATGGTGCTTCGAGAGGCTCGTCATAAGTCACATCAAGACCCTGCTGCCTCCCTCACTTTACCCCCTGCAGTTTCCCTATCGCCCCAACCAGTCTACGGATGATGCCATTTCTGCCACCCTACATCTAGCCCTCACAGACCTGGACAACAAGGACACATGTACGAATGCTGTTCATAGACTTCAGTTCAGCATTCAACAGTCATTACTCAGCACCTGATTGGGAAGCTGAACCTGCTGGGCCTGAACACCTCTCTCTGCAACTGGATCCTGGACTTCTTGACTGAGAGACCTCAGTCAGACAAGATTGGGAATAGTATCTCCAGCACCACCACACTAAGCACTGGGGCCCCTCAGGGTTGTGTGCTCAGTCCGCTACTGTTCACTCTGCTGACTCAGCTCGAACCACATCAAGTTTGCCGATGACACTACTGTGGTGGATCTCATCAGCAAGAATGACGAGGCAGCATACAGAGAGGAGGTGCAGCAGCTAACAGACTGGTGCATAGTCAACAACCTGTCTCAGAACGTGGACAAAACCAAAGAGATGATCGTTGACTTCAGAAGAGCACGGAGCGATCACACTCTACTCAACATCGAAGGATCCTCTGTGGAGATCAAGAGCACCAAATTCCTTGGTGTTCACCTGGTGGAGAACCTCTACTGGTCCCTCAACACCAACTGCATAGCCAAGAAAGCCCAGCAGTGTCTCTACTTCCTGCAAAGGCTGAAGAAAGCCCATCTCCCACCACCCATCCTCACCACCTTCTACAGAGGGACTACTAAGAGCATTCTGAGCAGCTGCATCAATGTCTGGTATGGAAATTGCACCCTGTCGGACCACAAGACCCTACAGCGGATAGTGAGAACAGCTGAAAAGATCATCGGAGTCTCTTTTCCCTCCATCAGTCATTCACCACACACGTGGCATCCACAATGGTGCCAGCATAATGGCTGATCCCACACACCCCTCACACAAACTCTTCACGCTCCTGCCATCTGGCAAGAGGTACAGAAGTATTTGGACCCACTCTGCCAGACTGCGTAACAGTTTCTTCCCCCAAACCATCCGACTCCTGAACGCTCAGGGACTGGACTGACTGACACACACACACACACACACACACACACACACGTACATTTATCTACCTCTACAATTTTTGCACATTCGATTTGAATTAGCGCTGCACTGTCTTGCCTTGTGATGTCTGCACTGTTTGCAGTGTTTGCACACATGCGCTTTGTTGTCTTATGATGTTTTCTGTTGTACACATGCACTTTTGTACTTCCGTGTTGTCTCATATAGCACCTTGGTCCTGGAGAAACGTTGTCTCGTTTCACTATGTACTGCATCACCTGTATATGGTTGAAATGACAAAGCCACTTGAACTTGGTATCAGGTGTAAATATTTATTTTAGTTGTTTAACCCCATTCATTGATTCATCTCATGAGGGCACTCAAGGGAGATTGCAGCCAATTTTTTTGTACAATGGCATTATTAGGAAGTAAACCATCTCTTTGTGGGTGGGTTCTGTTAATTCCATCAGGTGACATGGTCTTTTATTTCATTGCTATGCTGATAGTATGCAACTTGCCTAGACACTGACCCCTCACAAAGACTGCTTTCTCCTGCTCTGGTTGATTGCCAGAGTTACAAGATTGCCAATGTTACACCTGTAGAGTTTGCCAATGTTACACCTGTAGAGCAGGAGTTAACATTTTCTGAGGTTAAACAGTAACATATCTGAGGCCAAATTGAGGGCATCCCCATCCACACTAATGAAATTTTACCACCACTCATTAACTATCCCTGTCTTTATCATGTCTACCTTGAACTCTGGTTAGAAGTTGACTATTCTGCTTTAAAGACAAAATAATGGTGAAATTTCTACCCAGTGAAAAGATTTTTTCACTAGAAAAAATAGAAAAACAAAGAAAAAATTTGCTTTGTTAAGCAAAGTTCTGACTAGTGTTTCTGTAAAAAATAAATTAAAAAAGTACCAACTCCTTCAACTAACTAATGAATAAAAATGTCCAACTCTTTAAAGCCTGTGTCCTGTGTCCTCATTCCACTCATTACAAGGGTGTCACAGTAATATTAACGCCAGAACCCACATACATGTATTGGTTTTAGTAAGTTTGCGTGGGGCCTTGACCTTTATTCATGTTACTCTGAAACCTGGAATGTTGTGAGCCACAGTATAATTGAATATTGAGCAAATATGTGACTGCTTGCATATTTCTTAGTAGACAATTAAATAACTTTAATAATTAATCTGTTGATAGATTTCCGATTAAATTTGGCTTACATCTTTTATTAAGCCTTCTTAAATGCGGTTTGATATTAGTTTAAGTATCTAGCTTCTCTAATGCTGCACTACTATGCCCTTTTGCCTGCAGCCACCCGTAGCCGCTCCCGTTCCAACATCACCCAGGACAATGAGGCAGATGCTAGCTACCAGGACCCCCAGCAGGAAGTCCTGCCTGAGGAGGTGCTTGTCATCTCATTAGGAACATCCTCTCAGACTATGCCTGGAATGATGCCTGAAAATGAGGTAACAAATGAACTCCATACAATATGTCCTATTATTTGTTAATTTACTTAAATTCTGCTTTTAGTTTTCTGTTTGAAAATAAATGTACATATTTTACTTTATGGTGATCAGTGCTTCCTCAAGCTCACGTCTAAAATGTTCTTTCTTTGTTTCTTTTATTATTTTTTTCATACTTTGAGTGAGTGGGATTTTGTTTTGGGTTGCATTTTGGCTATGATTTTTGCCCATTCTTGTGTCTGAGGTTCAAGATTTTCATTAGCACAATATCTCAAGAATGAGTTCTTGATTGATTGTAGAATTTATATGTCAGTATCATTATATTATGCTGATACAAACCGTGTAAATGTCACAAAGGTGAAATGTCTAAAATAGTTTTTATTCAACAGATTCCTTCATGTTTGGTATATGTTTTAAGGGTACTTCTGGCATACAAATTAATAACAATAAGAACTATACTTCTTATTGGTGGAAGCATTACGATCAATGCTCTTGTCGCGTTCGGTCTTTCTATCAGTCTTTTTCTTTCGGTCTTTCTTTCTTTGCTGTATTTTTTTTGTACCATTCTTCCCCATCTCGGTATCTGTTCTTCTGCCTTTCTCACATTCTTATTTCCCTTTCCCTTTTTCCATTTTCATTTTTATCCTTCTGTTGTTCCTTTCTGTATTTCATTTTTCCATCACTCTCAGCTCCTTGTAAGCACTGTATATTTTCAGTGGATACTGGTCTAGTCTTCTTTTACTCTGTCTTTGCATTGAACTATCAGTGAAACTGATATCAAACTAATGATAGGAACACTCACTTCTGACCAGAGTAGAGTTTTTTTATGTGACAAAATGTGGAAAGTCACTATCTGTGTGAGTTTTCCTTTAGGGTGTCTCTTGCAACAATGACCAGAAATGATCAGAATCAGCTTTATTAGCCAAGTATATGTACACATACAAGGAATTGGACTCCGGTTTACCTTGTTCTCGATGTGCTTAATATAAAAAAAATAATAAAATAAAATAAAAAAAATATATATATATATATATATATATATATATATATATATATATTGTGTGTGTGTGTGTGTGGTGTCTTCCTCAAACTCGGGTCCTGGGAGTTTGAGGGTTCTATGTAGAATCTTAGCTGTTCCTAGAACTGCACATTTCTGGACAGAGACCTCCATTGTTTTGCCTGGAATCTGTTGGAGCCACTCTCCAAGTTTGGGAATCATAGCCCCTAAGGCTTCTATTACTACTGGAACCACTTTGGACTTCACCTTCCATATCTGTTCCAGTTGTTCCTTCAGGCCTTGGTACTTTTTGATCTTCTCATGCTCCTTCCTGATGTTACTGTCAGCTGGGATTGCCACATCTATCACTAATGCTGTTTTCTACTCCTTATCAACCACCACTATGTCTGGTTGGTTGGCCAGCAGCTGCTTATCTGTATGGAACTTGAAGTCCCACAGGGTCTTGGCTCGGTTGTTCTCAACCACTTTCGGTGGTGTCTCCCATTGGGGCTTGGGAACTTCTAGCCCATGCATGGCACAGTACATGCCACAGTTTCTGTACACTATTCCTGCCACTTGGTTATGCATTTCAGTATATGCTGTTCCAGCTTGCATCTTGCACCCAGCTATTATGTGCTGGACAGTCTCAGGGGCAGATAGAGGAAGTGGCTGACAGTGTACAGAAACATCTACACCAAGTATGAGCTAGAAGTTTCCAAGTCCTGATGGGAGATGACGAGGGACTGAACAAGTACCTGAGTGGCCTGTGTGGAAAGAAATGGATGAATCCTTCTGATGTTGAAGAGGAGAAATTGACATGAGTGAGCAAGATTAGCAATGTGAGAGGAAAAATAGAGGTGATTGTCCATGTTTACCTCAAGGTTACGTGCAGTGATTGAAGGAGAGATCAGCTAGTTGCCCAGGGAGATCACAAGATCCTGATGTAGGGGTGAAACAGCTGAGATGAATAGCAGTTAAGTTTTGCTGGGGTTGAATTTCAGCTCAAGTAAGGTCCAGAGAGCGGAAGGAATCAAAATTGCTGGTAACTTGGGAGTAGCGTGTGTAGCTCGAAGGAAGGGCACAGCTTGTTCTACATGCCAGGTGTGCTTTTATCCTCTAATGGTTTAAGATGTACATTGTGTTCAGAGTGGAAGCAGGTATTCTGGCAAGATTAGCTATGACTAATGATAATTGCAAGAGTGAGCCAGAAAGTAACACAGACATGAGGGACATAAAGCAACTAGCCACTCCACCATCAACAGCCCGGAGTGAATGAGTGTGCTTGGTGAAGGCCCCAAACATCCTGGTTTACCAAAACTCTCCAGGCCCATGAACCTATACCCAAGAGAATTGTATTGGCAAAAGGCGTGACTAAACAAACATGTTTGCTGCCTAGACTTAAGCAATGAGACTGTTTGAGTCCTGAACACTAATTGGAAGGCTATTCCATAACTGTGGGGTTTTGTAAAAAAGAAATCCATGCCCCCTGCTGTAGCCTTCATTATTCGAGGTACCATCAAAGAGCCTGCACCTTTTGATTTAAGCAGGTGTGGCAGGTCAGAAAAGACCAGATTCTGTGATTTTTAAGTCAATAGTAATATCTTATCAGTGCAACATTTACTTTAATTGATTATGTAATATTGGGAGCCAATGCAGCGTGGATTAAAGGAGGAGTGATGTGGTTATATCTTCTGGTTCTAGTAAGGACTCTGGCTGCTGCATTCTGGATGAACTAAAAGTTGTTTATGTCCCCACTGAAACATCCAAGACAGCAAGACATTAGAAGAATCCAACTTGGAGCTAACAAAATCATGAATCATGTAGAGACATTATCTTGGCAATATTTCGGAGATGAAAATAAGCTCTTTTAGTAATATTTTTTGCACGAGCATAAATGAGTTGGCATGTAGAACAAGCTGTGGGCCCAGGCACACAGGACATTGCTTCCAAGTATCCTGTTAGCAAATGTCCAATCATTGGAAAACAAACTGGATGATCTTAGGGCCAGGATCAGGTTCCAGTGGGACTTCAGAGACTGCAATATCCTGTGCCTCACAGAGACATGGTAACAGGCTCTCCCCACAGGTGCTCAGGTCCTGGGAAGCAACATCACAGCATGGTTTGGCAATGCCACAGAGCAAGACAGCAAAGCACTGTGCAGAGAGGTGCATTCAGCTAAGCGTGCCACAAACTGCCCCTACCTGCCTGCAGAACTTCTGCACACAATGGTGCAGAAACGGGGCAAGGAGGATAGTTATTTGGCTATATGATCATATATGATGTATATTATATTTATATTAATATAATATTTACTATGTTTCCCCTTTACAATTATTACTTAGGCCACATATTCAAATTTTATTACATGCACTCATATACTCATGATTTTTATATTACTTCATTCATTCCCCATTCACTGAATGTATGTCCACAGGGCATGTTTATCCTACATCCATTGTTATATATTCTGCCTGTGCCCTTACTTCCTCTGGTACATTTTTCTAAAATCTTTTGCACGATGTTTGTAAAATATTGCACAATTGTTGCATATTGTCTTGTACATTGTGTCTGTGACTAATACAACTCAACTTGAACCCAGTGCTGTGATGAGGCCTGATTTAGACCTGAGGCCTAAATTTTATTCCTATGCAAGTATGGGCATAATTGCTGTGCTATCTCTTTATCTAGGATCTTGGAGTTAAAGGGGAGGTTTGATATTGGCCTATAGTTGGACAGCTGATTGGTTGAGGTCAGGGGTGATTTCAGCATCAGACATTTAGGGGGGCTCAGTTCCTAATGAGAATGTGATATATGCATCCAGTGCCTTGCAAATGTGTTAAATTCCCTGCTAAATCACTCATTTCATTGGGGAAAATCCACATTTGATAAGCATGTCAGTGATGATACTAGTTATGAGATGAGACTTAGTTATGTGAAATTGTGGAGTCCACTGCAATGGATTTGGGCAAAACAGAAGCTGCCTTGGCATTATAACAGTGTGTTTTTCTCTACCTGTCCACTTTCTTACCTGTTTTTTTGTTCTCTCGTGCTCGCTCTCGCTCTCTCGCTCTCTCTCTGCCAACTCCATGTTGTTCTTTCTTCTATATCTCCCAATCATCCTCTCTCTCTTTGTGCCGTCAACCAAAAGTCAAAGTTGAAGATATATACAGTGTGTGTGTATATATATATATATATATATATATATATATATATATACTGCTTATAGCATGATTTCCTTATGTACATAATCTGATCATATCTGTAAATAAATCTTTTTTATGCCTGTTCATGTATATTTTTGCTTTGCCCTTAATGCTTTACTCCTTCAAATGACTGTACATAGTTATAAGTCAAAAGTTAATTTATCTGGGCAGTTTGTCATAAACAATTAGTTTTACACTTGATACCTGTTGGAATTGTTACTATATGATGTCCTTGTTTCCTTTCTAGTGTTATGTCCCTTTTCTCCCTTTGTTGCGAACTTGTCAGATCTTTGTTAAGCCAAAACATTGTTTAAGAGGTGCTTGAATTTAGTTTTGTTTTATAGTACTGGAATGGTAGTTAAGTTTTTTTCAAGACCAATTCAGTTGTCTATGCTAGATTTATGTTTTGAAGAGCTCGCTGCTGCTTTGTTTTTGTTTTTTTAACAGCTTTCTTTTTTGGGATGGGTGGAGTGTGGAGGCGGTACATCTCTGCCAGTAGCGCCTCTGCCATTTATGCTTATCCACTAATGCATATCGGTCACTTCCATTTTGTATTTTCCTGTCACAGCTCCATTTTATGGCTACTTTTTAAAGTAAGATATTCACATTTCCATTTTTTTTGTTAAGTTGTATGGATAAGCCTTTAAATCTAGTGAGCTGGAATGTTAAGGGTTTAAACCATCCCATTAAAAGAAAATAGGTCTTCACTCATCTCAAACAATTTAAAGCAGAAATAGCCTTCCTCTAAGAAACCCATGTTCATAGTTTAGATAATGATTGCCTTCTGTCGAAGTGGGTGGTGCAGTTTCCACTCCTCTTTTCAAGCCGAAGCCAGAGGGGTTTCAGTCCTCACCAACCCTAATATTCCTTTTGAACCACAGAATGTGGTTACTGATTGATTTTATGTTCTTTTTACTAGCAAATTATATAACACACTGGTAGGACACGTGAATGGGAACGTATGATGCAGGTTTTTCAAACGGCTGCTCTAACTGCTGCCAGAACTTAACACACATTCGCTCATACTTGAGGGCGACTTCAATTGCTGGCTAGACCCGATTCTAGATCAGTTCTCTACCAACATTATTGCAATAAGCAAATCAGCCTGATTTATCCAAGCCCTTCTGTCTGACTATAGTGTCTTTTGTTGTGAGGCGCACTTTACATCCAAACAACAAGGAATATCCCTTTCTCTCATGTTCATCAGACATACTCCAGAAGTGAATATTTTCTCATCAATCAGTTTATTCCTTTGGTCCATTCCTGTATCTGTCAAAGCATTATCATCTCTGACCATGCCCCCATTGTTTTGACCATGACTCTTCTTGGCCTCACACAAAGGAGCAGGAATTGGCAGTTTAATTCTACTTTGTGAAAGGACAATTTTGAGGTAGTGTAGATTGGAGACTGAGAGAGCCTTTTTTTCCCTACTATGTCCCCTGAAATTTCTAGTTCAACTGTAGACAATGTCTTAAAGCTTACCTTAGGGGACAGATCATAGCATATATTGCACAATTAAAACATAAATCCTATAAAGAGCGATCAGACTTGGCTCACCAAATATTACTATAAAAGTTTGGCTTTTTATTAAAAAAAAAAAAAACATTTAGCACTTAAAACTAAAATTTAGATTTGCTCAACTCATTCAACAGAATGGAGACAAATTTGACAATGTTAGCCAATGAATTCAAAGGTTATAATGCAAAACAAAATATCTCTAAAATTCAAATGGTAAGTGGTCATATAACTTCAGACCATTCACAAAGTAATGAAGCATTCAGGGATTTTTTTTTCTTTTTAATTTTTTTGAAATCTGAAATTTTTTTTTAAAGAAGTTCTCTTTGCTGCTCTCTGCTCTCCCCACAGCTTTGTTTGGTCCTATCTGAATCTTGCAGCCAAGGTTGTCTTTATCGATCAGTCACTGAGGCTCATATCACTCTAATTGGTAAAGAAAAAAATGAAAAAAAAGGGAAAGACCCAACTGATTGTGCCTCTTACTATCCTATTTCATTATTGAATGTGGATGCTAGGATCTTAGCAAAGGTCCTAGCTCACAGATTAGAGAATGTCCTTCCTATCATTATATCCAAAGACCAAACAGGATTTATTAAAAGTAGACATTCCTACTTTATGGCTTTTATTCAATATTATCTATTCATCTTCTGATAAAGTCCCTGAATGCGTCATCTCTCGTTTCATTTTTCTCGAGTTTCATTTTGTGGAATAAACTACTGTACATGCATCTATCTGCCTTAATTCGTACCGATGTCCAACAGTCGAGACCATTGTGTACACTGTGGAACTGTGGAACTACACTGTGGAACCCACCAAAAGTGCCCGCTGAGACATATGCTTTTTGATTTGTCCATTGAACTACTTGCTACAGCTTTTTGCAGCTGTAAGGACATATCTGGTATTTGGAAGAACAACACAGAACAAAGTTTCACTCTATGCTGATGACATGCTACTCGCTGTTTCTAATCCTAACACTTCATTGCCCTCTGCAACTAATTCCCCATAAAAGTGAGCTTTTCCCTATTATTGATGAAGCCCAAACCTTAGACCTTACCAATCTTCCTTTTAAAATTCAGAGATAGAAGATCCTGTAAGCTTCTGCTACCAGGGAATTTTAATTGCGATAAAATTCGCAATTAAAGATTTATTTAAAGATAATTTTATCCCCTTGTTATATGGGACTAAACAAACACATCACAGTGGTCACCCCCTGTCCATGTCCCTTGTCAGGTGTATCAACTCCGTTAAAATGACCATCCTGCCTAAATTTTTGTACCTTTCTCAGGCGTTACCAATCTTTATTCCCAGGTCATTATTTGACCAACTTGATTCTACTATCCCTTCCTATAGTTTGCAGAACAAGCACCTGCTTTTAAAAAGAGGCTAACCTTCAGAAAACCAAAACTAATTTTTTCAGGGATCTACAAGCAAGGCATCGTGCTCTTTCTAATCTGTTCACCTTGTCCATGCGAACAGACACAACAGTTGTTGAATGGTCCCCTCTTTATATCCATCTCGTAAAAGATTTATCTCCGTTCTCTGTGGCATAGTGGTGGGTTTGAGGTGTATGTCTATGGACAGGTTTAGAGCATCATGGGATAAGGACTTGGGCTTTTCCATATGAGATGATACTTGGAATTTACTATACTTAAACTTGTTGGTTCAACCTCTGTCTTCATTATTTAATCCAGTTCAAAGTGGAACTCAGGGCTCATGTTCCAAAAACTACACCATCTCATATTTAACCCTCATTCATATGTACTGTTTATTCTCTAGCCTTAAGTTTTGGACAGAGGTTGTTTACACCATATGTCAGATTTTGAATGTTAATCTCAAAACCAAATCCTCTGTTTGCCTTGTTTGGGATTAGGGGAGAGGGATCACAATTAACTGTGTAAAAGTGTCATGCCTCATCCTTTGCCTTCTTTATGTCTGGTGAGCCAGTTTGCTCAAATGGAAAGATTCTGCCCCGGCCACTCATGCACAGTCGTTAGCAGACATTGTCTTGCATAAAATGAGAGAAAACCAGGTATTCACCTCAGCATTCCAGTGAAAAATTATTTGAAATGGTCCATTTTTTTTTTTTTAAATAAATTTCAGAATTTGTAAACATGTGATTAAGTATAGCTTTAGTATATTACCTGTTTACCCAATGAGGATTTTGGATGTGGCAGATGGATATCTGTGTCCACAGATTGTTGGCAGTGACTAGGTGAAATGGGGTGTTTGCATTTTGTTTTGATTTGTCTTTTTTCCATTTTTTCCCTCATTTCTAAAATGGCATGAACATAAACTGTTGCCAGTGGACTTCTATACATGTCTCCCATGTGACCTTTTAATGACCGAAAGACACTGCTTTTGTATACCATGTTAAAAACTTCAATAAAAAGATTTTGATTTTGCAGTGTGGGGTGTAATAAGTGCTTTGAGGTAGGAGGGTGCTGGTTCATTTTTGGCTTTGTAGGCAATCATCCATGTTTTGGAATCTGATGCGGGCAGCTACAGGAAGCCAGTGGAGGGAGCGTAGTAATGGGGTGATATAGGAGAATTTGGGAAGGTTGAGAATAAGTCATGCAGCTGCATTCTGTATTGGTTGCAGAGATCGAATAACGCTCAGAGGCAGACCTGCTAGGAGTGCATTACAGTAGTCTAGTCTTGAGATGACAAGTGACTGAACAAGTACCTGAGTGGCCTATGTGGAAAGAAATGGATGAATCCTTCTGATGTTGAAGAGGAGAAATGAACATGAGCGAGAAAGATTAGAAATATCAGAGGAAAAGTACAGGTGATTTATCCATGGTTACAGCAAGGTTATTTGCGATGACCGAAGGACAGATCGAGTTGTCCAGGGAGATCACAAGATCCTGATGTGGGGATAAATGAGCTGGGATGAATAGTAATTCAGTTTTGCTGGGGTTCTGTTTCAGCTGATGAGCTGCTATCCATGTTGAGATATCTACCAGACATGCAGAGATCCAGGCAGAAAAATGTGTGAGAGGGTGGAAAGGAGAGGATAAGTTGAGTGTCATCTGCATAGCAGTGGTATGAGAACCCATGTGAGCATATTACCTCACCATGGGATCAGTTATAGAGGGAGAACAGAAGAGGACCAAGTACTGAGCCCTGGGGGACACCAGAGGAGAGCCTGTATGAATCGGATCCCTTCCATGTCACCTGATGTAACTGACCTTCTAGGTGGGAAGCAAACCATTGCCAAGCTGAGCCATGAATTCCAAGACTCATAAGGATGGACAAGAGAGTCTTGTTTGACTGTGTCAAATGCTGCTGAAAGGTTGAGGAGGGTAAGGACTGAAGATAGTTTGGCCAATCTAGCAGTATGTAACTTATTGAAGTATGTACAGTTGACGTCAAATGTTTACAAACAGATTTTTCACATCTCCACTCATTTCTTGTTACCATACATTTCCAGTGTTGTCAATTAGTGTATCTACTTTATTTCTATAAGAGAAAATTTTAAAGTAAAGAACAACAGGTTTCTTTGTGTCCACATCTCAAACGACCTCCCCTGGACCATCAACACCACCTTCACCAAGAAGGCACAGCATCGACTTTCACTTCCTGAGAAGACTGAGGTGGGCAAACCTCCTTCCCCCATCCTCATAATGTTTTATGGAGGCACCATAGAGAGTATGCTGACCAACTGTATATCTGTTTAGTTCAACAGTGCCAGTTCTGTGGATCACAAACCTA
Source organism: Notoglanidium maculatum (assembly GCA_030068355.1). NCBI lineage: Eukaryota > Metazoa > Chordata > Actinopteri > Siluriformes > Auchenoglanididae > Notoglanidium > Notoglanidium maculatum. The sequence goes on along the minus strand of JAQQZX010000040.1, from coordinate 16,423,778 downwards.
CAGCAGATTGTAAAAATAGCCGCCAACATTTTCAGAATGCCTCTCTCTTCCACTCAGGATATCTTTTATAATTGCAGGGCCTCCTGCATTTTGCATGACCATTCCCACCCCTCACATGGACTTGAAGTCCATCGCAGGTGACAGATGCTATCGTAGCATCAAAATCTGATTGGCCAGGCTGTGTGACAGCTTTTTTTCTTTGCTCTCAGTGTATATAGCTGAGATGACAATAACTTGGCTTTGACATGGTTTTTAATTCCAGCTTCTCACAATACGTTTGCCAATTTTTTTTGCCCATTTCTACTGACAGAAATGGTGTAACTCAGTCAGGTTTTGGGACCTCCTTGCTCAGACAAGCTTTTTTAATTCAGTCCACATATTTTCAATAGGAGTCATGTTGAGGCTTTGTGATGGTCAGTGCAGTACCATTCTGCAGTCCTTGTTGTTTTTAAGCTATTTTGTTACCATTTTAGAAGTATGCTTAGGATCATGGTCACAACTGGGAATTCCAGCAGGACAACGTTTCAAATTTGTGGCTGATGTCATGAGGTTTTGCTTTAGTATTTCTAGATAGTCCACCTTCCTCATAATGCCATCGTTTTTCTAAAGTGCACTAGTCCCCTTTCCAGCAACCCCCCCACCCACCCAAAATGCCAGTTTTTTTTGTTTTGTTTTGTTTTTTAAATCTAACCAGAGAACTCTCCTCTAAAAGGCTGCTGATTACCTGCAAACTACAGTCTGGCTTTTTATGCTGGTCTTGGAGCAGGGTGCACAGCAGCTTTCCAGGCCATGGTGATGTAGGGTGCTCACAATGTACTCCGTGTACTTTAATGACATTGCATTCAAATACATAGACTTTAATATGGAGTTGTTCCCCTCTTTTGCAGCTATAACAGCTTCCACTCTTCTTGGAAGGATTTCCATAAGATTTTGGAGTGTTTCTGTGGGAATTTGCACACATTTATTCTGTAGAGCATTTATGAGGTCAGACACTGATGTTAAACGAGAAGGCCTGGCTTGCAATATCTGTTCCAATTCATCCCAAAGGTGTTTGATGCAGTTCAGGTCAGGGCTCTATGCTGGCCAGTCAAGTTCTTCCACACTAAACTCATCCAACCATGTCTTTATGGACCATGCTTTGTGTACTGGGGCACAGTCATGCTGGAATAGAAAAGGGCCTTCCCCAAACTGTGTCCACAAAGTTGGAATCATAGCATTGTCCAAAATGGCTTGGTATTCTGAAGCATAAAGATTGCCCTTCACTGGAAGCAAGGGGCCTAGCCCAAACCTGAAAAACAGCCCCCACAGCATTATACCTCCTCCACCAAACTTCACAGTTGCCACTATGCAGTCAGGCAAGTAACGTTCTCCTGGCATCTGCCAATCCCAGACTCCCCCATCTGTCTGCCAAAAGAAATGTGATCCATCACTCCATAGAGCATTTGCACTGGTCCACAGTCCAGTGGTGGTGTGCTTTACATCACTCCGTCCAACACTTGGCATTGGACTTGGTGATATGAGACTTGGATACAGCAGCTTGCCCATGGAAACCCATTCAATGAAGCTCGGCAATGAAGTTTGGAACTTTTCAGCTATGGAATCAGTAGAACGTTGGTGACCTTTATGCGCCATGGACCTTAGTAGACATTGACCCCACTTGACTTTGCGGGGTCTTCCGCATCATGGCTGAGTTGCTGCTGTTCCTAAATGCTTCCACTTGCCAATAATAGCACCTACAGTTGACTGTGGAATATCTTGCAGGGATGAAATCTCATGAACCGTCATATTGCAACAGTGGCATCCTATCACAGTGCCATGCTTGAAGTCACAGAGTTCTTCAGAATGACACATTTTGTTTCACAAATGTTTGTAAATGGAGACTGCATGGCTAGGGTCTTGATTTTATTCACCTGTGGCAATGGGTCTGATTGAAACACCTGAATTCAATAATTAAGAGGTGTATCCCAATACTTTTGTCCGTACAATGTACTTTGGTTTCTGATGCTTACAAATCCCTCACCAGTTCATTTGTTGTCTTTTGGGTCAGATGAACCTTTTGGGTCAGTGTTTTTTCATCCCTTAATTTGTCTTCTTCCTGAATGATAGTGTCTGTGGGGTCCCAAGATTTTTATATTTGAATACAACTGTTTGTACAGATGCTTATGGTTCCAGTTGTTTGGAAATTGCTTCTAAGGATGAACCATACTTGTGGAGGTCAACGGCTTTTTTTAGCCGTTAGCAAACTTAGCAAAGTTGCTTGGATTTTCCTTTGGTATCAAGGGCAAAAAGTCACTGGCTCTTAAATGTAGCCACAGATGCACTCCCAGTCCATTCTTATTTATAATAATTGACCAGTCAGAAACTGTTAAAATTCATTACATCAATCTCTGGAATCTTCAAGACTGTTTGAAGAGATGGTCAACTTGGTGTATGTAAACTCTTGACCCCTGAAATTCTGATGTATTGAAACAAATGCCAGACCTGTCTCCAGTCTCTCACTGAATTGTGCCTGTGGCTAAACATCTTATGCTGCACCCCTGGCTGTCATAAGATGTTTTTGGAGGCAGACGTGAGAGTGCCTGTGAGTGTTTGTTTCTTGAGCCATGCTTTTCAGCACAGAAAACTTACCATCAATACTTAAAAAAAAAAAAAAAAAAAAAAAAAAAAATTTAACTGGTGACCCTGCCCCCTCTGCCACACCCTTGACTAAAGATAAACTTCTTTGGGCAAGCCAGTCACCACTTTCACCACCAATTCTAGTGCTTCTAAACCATGTTCCTCCCTGCACAAAACCTGTAAGTAAGGTGTTATCCTAGTTAATCTTTAGATGTACCTTTTATCTTATTTAAATTTAGGGTTCCTCTGTATCACCCAACTTTACTTTAGGGGCACCAAAATCAGTAATTACTCTGTTAACTATGCTGATATAAATTGATATTAAGTTTGATGAGAGCTCCTCGTAGTCAGTTCAGATATGTACCATTAGGGGTTCCTGCATATGCATGGTCAAGACTGTATGCACATATACTCATGCACAAGAATTTCATAAATTGCATTCTGTGAATAGAAACATGTCTATGTATAGTTTACACAAAGTTTTGTAAACACAGTTGATAAAGGAGACCCCAGATTTTCCTTAAATAGTTCTTTGACCCATTGGCTAAAATGGAAATGGGGGTCTTTAAAAACATAGGAATCCTTATTAATATCAGTAATTTATTTCGGTGTAGGATGCGCTTAAAAAATTACCCTATTGAAAATTTTGTACAGGATTATTTTGTACAGAAATCCCAGTATTTACAAACTTTAAAAAATTGGAGCAGATAAATATTGTAACTCTAGCAAAGAAATATTATTTTGTATATTTGTTTTAGGTGCTGAACCTGCAACTTACTGATGAAGCTCAAGGAGATGCCCCAGCTGATGATGCTAAACTGCATGGCAAACCTGACAAAACTCTTCGCTTCTCTCTATGCAGTGACAATCTGGAAGGTGTCTCTGAGGGTTTGTATTCCCACAATTACCAGGAGATATGGGTCTCATTATTTAGTCAAATCCACATATATAAAAGTCTTGTCAGCATATGCTTCAGTGTTCTGATCTCCATTATTGGTTAACACTGTAAAATCATGTGCATAATGGCATGTCTCCGTAGGGCCATCTAACCGATCCAACTCTGTCTCCTCTCTGGACATGGAGGCAGAATCTGTGTCTGACTTAGGCCCAGGGCCATCTGTCAGTAATGGTGTTGAAGCGCTGCAGCTACTGGAACATGAACAAGGTTTGGGCAAATGTGCTTTACCTAATCTTTCTTCCTGAATACTTAAAACATGGAAAGGATTTTTTGTACAAAAACCTTTTTCATCTATGGAAGCAAATTGCATTTTAATAAAAATGTTTAAATGTGTGGCAGCTTGGGGAAAAACACTTCACATGGTCAAAATTTCAAAATTAGTTTTCTGCTGTGTATATATTCAGTTGGGTCCACAAGCATTTGAAGAGTGACAATTTTCAGTGACATACGTTTGCCTCTGTCCACCACCACAATAGATTTGAAATGGAGCAATCAAGGTGTTATTAAAGTGTATACTTTCAGTTTTAATTCAAGGGATTTAGTAAAAATATTGCATTAACTGTTAAGGAATTACAGCTGTATTTTACGCAGTCTCTCCATCTTCACAGGTTCAAAAGTAATTGGACAATTGACTGATAAATTGTTTCGTGGCCAGATGTGGCCTGTTTCCTCATTTCATTACAAATTGCATAGATAAAAGGTCTGATTCCATGTGTTGAATTTGCTGTTCATTTGAACTTTCAATATGTGGTCCAAAGAGGTTTTGATGAAAGTGAAGGAGAACATTATTAGGCTCAAAAAATCAAAACGGAGTGATCAGTGAGAGAGCAGAAACTTTAGGACTGGCCAAATCAAAAGTTTGGTACATTCTTGAAAAGCAGCAATGCACTGGAGAGCTCAACAATACCAGAAGGTCTAGAAGACAATGGAAGATGGTGGTGGCTAGAGAAGTGGCTTTGGGACCGAAAGGTCACTGGTTCGATTCCCTGGACCGGCAGGATTCCCTGTGGGTGGGTGGAGTGAAGGAAAATCACTTTCCCTTTCCTCTGCATCCACGGCTGAAGTTCCATCTGGGTATGTGTGCACTTCTCACTTGTGTGTGTTCAAATGGATGGGTTAAAATGCAGAGGAAAAATTCATACCTTGCTTGGTTCAAGGTACCATAATCACAATTTATTTTATTTATTTATTTTATTTATAAATAAAGTAGATAATCACAGAATTCTTTCCTTTGTGAAGAAAAACCCCTTCACAACAAGACAAGTCTTGAACACTTTTGATCTACAATCAAGAGACACTTTTGTGAATGTAAATATAGAGGTTTTATCTCAATATGCAAACCACTTGTAACACTCAAGAACAGAAAGGCCAGACTTTTCTAGAAAATATTTCAAAACACCTGCCCAGTTCGGAAACAATTTTCTTTAAAAGATAAAACCAAGATTAACTTGTACCAGAATGATGGAAAGAGAAGGTCATGGCGAAGGAAAGGAAGTGCCCAAAGGAAATGGATCACCATTGTTTATTGATGTGACTGCTGATAGAAGAAGCAGGATGAAGTAGGTAGTTAATAGGTAGCCTGTATAAAACCCAAAAGTAGGTAGGTAGTAAGTAACCTGTAAAAAAAAAAAAACTTATCATATTTGCTAAAACTGTAACTGTTGCAGCTCAACCCAGTGCTCCTAATGCCATTTGCAAGAATCCACTGTGCCAAAATCCAAACAGTCAGCCTCAGGAGGAGTGTCTGAAGGAATGTCAATCACTGCTCATGCACACACTGCGGGCAGCCCCCCTCCCTTGCGCATGCTTTCGCTTGGTCAAGCTCAATCTGAAAACCGATGTTAAAACCAATGCTGAGTTAGCCACATTTCTTCTTGACAGGTAATTACCCCTGCTTGATTTGTTTGATTTGATTTAAAAAAAAAAAAAAAAAACACCACAAAGCTAAGATGGTAATGGTTACAGTAACACTCCATAACACACATCTCATATTACTATGATGTTGTAGTCGGGCTAACATTAAACTTGTTTCTGATGTCAAGGTTACTGGTTGGTGTTCTATTTGTAAATTGCTGAAAATATCTTTATGAAGTACCCAGGCAGTCGTATCGTTTTGGTGTTTGTCCTGATATTTGAGTGTGCCTGTGCTCGCGCAGCTAAATGTTCTCATAAATGGTTTACTGCTCATTTAGCACTATTCACAACAATTTGTTGTAGAACAAATGTCTAAGCACTGAAATAAATGTGTTCTAGTACTTTTGCCGAGTAGATATTGCTTTAATATGTTTCCAAAATCTATTTCTTCTTGTTTGTTGGCCCACAGTGTTGATATTTCACAACAGTAATAACAGCAGCTGTAAGCCGCTATCACAGTGCGAAATAGCATAATAATCCACTGAAAATCACTTCGCCTTTTTGAAGCGTATACTGGGTGTAGCTTCTTCAACATTTAGTATAAACATCAGCCTTACAGACTGCATTTGTACTTCAGCATGTGTGCTCCATTCTGTTTACCTGGCCTCTTTTCATGGTTGTTAGCCTGCCTGTGCACACAGCCTCCTTAAAAAAAAAAATGCTGAATGTCTGCATTTCAATGACATCTTGATTGCTTCATTTCAACTGCATTGTGGTGGTATACAAAGGTAAAATCACTGTCCAAATACTTGTGGAGCTGACTGTAGTTTTGAGAACTGCAAGCTTTCCAAACTGAAATATTTTTCCATTTTGTATGGATTTCAAACGGAACTAAAGTTGTAGTGCTAACGTGGAATGTTGTAGTGGGATGTTCAGCAAGCACGTATGGGTATGATGGAGAGCTGTCCACATACTTTTGGCCACATTTTAAAATCTGATTTTTAAAAACATGAAAAGCAACCTCTACATTATCTACATGATGAAAAGCAGTATTACTGGAAAACTTTTATAATGAGAAATGAGTTATAAGATTAGCAGCCTCATCCCTGTTGGTGCTTATCTATTCATTTGAGGTAGCAGTAACTTGCACCATTTAAACATGATTCTCATCTTCACTCCATTAATCTCTTTTTGTAGTAAAATTGGTCAGGAAAAAAAATTCTGATTAATTCAGTCAGCTTTTCATTAGCTAAATTTCTTTTTGGGGGCCATGCATTGAAGATGTATGGATGCACTGTACTCTATTGTAATTGTTTTGTTATGATTATTATAATATATTATTATTATTATATATAATATTATAATTTGACTAAATTTCTCTTAGTTGCCAAGCCCTGAAAGTATGGATGCACCTTCTGTAACTGATTGATGTATGTCATCATCTCCTTTTTCTTCTTCTACTACTCCTATTACTACTGCATTGATATGGAAGTATATGATTTTTTTTTTTATTATTATTCCCCTACACAGTTTGCCATATTGTAACACAATTTAGATCTCAAGATCTTGACTAGTCTGAACATAACTTGTTTCCTGCATTTTTGGTATATAGGGCAGTTCACCCATAATGTGCAGTTGTCATCGAAGTTGCCAAGTGGGAAGTAAGGGCATCTTGGCAAGGGTGTAATTTATTAAGACCAAGCTTTAAATGCATGTAAACAACCATATGCTGAAGGGCTCCTAGAAGTTAATTCACCACTCTGGGACACTGTAATTCACACATTAGTAAAACTTCTCATAAGTCTTGAATTACCAAACATTACTTGTGCATTAGGCAAGATTAGTCTTTTTCCAAGATTAGGTCTCCAGCAGATAGGGGTTTTGAAATTTGAATGATTCCCATTGATGTTCACAAAGCTCTTCCCCCAGGATCTTTGGTATACTATACACGGATACACAAGATGATGACATAGGCCCGTGGATAGTGAGTGGCTCACTCTGCAAGGCCAGAATATTTCGAGACCGTCAAATCTGTTAGATTATCCCGATGTCCTTTATGAAAGATGTAGATTCTCATCTGACATAATTTGCTATCTTGTCTGGCACCAATAGCTGGCAGTCTCTAATGCCACTCGGCAGAGTTATGTTGAACAGACAGTGTGTCTAGGATTGCAGTATTTTGCCAGTGGACACTTCTTGTATTCCATCGGTGATGCTGAACTTCTGAGCAGTAGCTATGCTGTTCAGTTTGGAAAGTGCTACTTGTTCTTTCTAAACTACTGGATGCATTTGTTGTTTCCTATCCACTTAAACATTCCAAATATCAAAGAGGGTTTTTATGTGATTGTAAGTAATTCACCATAAATTGGTCTATTTTTAATATCCTTAGGCAATGAATATAAGTCTATGCAGCACACGTTTCTTTGCTTAGGATTTCTGAGAGTGATTGATGCAATTGACAGCACCCATGTCCCAATTACAGGGTCCCTGGCACCTCATCCGTCAGTTATAATGATGAGAACTAGTAATGCATACCACATGAGATAATGTTTTTGTTCTTCATCCTGACTTGTTGCCAGGTGCCCTTTTCTGGGGTTGCAGCTGGAATAATAGTTTTAATTAAGTTATTCTTGGGACAATAGCATTACTATTACTATAGTCTTTTACCTGTAGTCATGTGCTTTGGGGAGAAGTTATACATTCAGTAGCGACTAAAATGTTTCAGTTTCAGAAATGTAGCCCATGTGTCGACTGCAATTAAATGTTCATAGTTTACGCATATTAGACTATTTTACGTGTTCTTATATTTCAATCATATTTAAAATAAGAGTACATCAGATAAAATAGGGAACATACCACAAGAACAATTTTCTTACAAATTGACTGTCGGCAATGCATTGTCAACAAGGCTTTGTTGGCCGCCACGATGTTGAAATTGCAGGTAAGAGTACTCTTAAACCCTCATATGCAGAAACTATGATTGTACCTTCCTTCTCTGAGAAATACAGAACACGCACAATGATTTAAAAGCTGTGCTTGCCTTCGACCACGCCCATTTTATGAGAACACAACACCATCAACATCAGCATCTTAATCACCATTGAAGTACCATTTAACACCAGTTTAGGAAATCAGGGTTTGTCAACCCTGACTTCAATTAATAACCCAGAGTTAACACTCAGTCAGTTAAACTCCCTCCGTAGTATACCCCTCAGAAGTCTGTTTTTGCAAATATGGATTTTTAGTGATCTTATGCAGGTTTGCAAAGGCCTCAAATGTTTTATATTTTCACAGGAGTAAAATAAGACTCATAAGTAAGTTTTCTTCTTACACCACAGCAACATTAATGTTCATCTTTGTTATATAACATTAAAAAATGTAATTACATGAATGTCCACACAAGTCCCTTACTTAGTTACTCATAGAAGTGCAATAATATTCTTAAGGCTGTCTGGTTATTGATGAAATATGGATAACACTTTTTTTGCTTAGAATTGAAGTAACATCTTGCATCTGCACACTCATTATTCAATCAGCCAATGTAGCAGCAATGCAATTCAAGGTCAAGGTCAAGAGTATCAGTTAATGTTCATATCAAGCATCAGAATGGAAAAAGATTTGATCATAATGCCTTTGACCATGGCATAATTGTTGTTGTCAGACAGGCTGGTTTGAGTATTTCAGACACTTCTGCTGCCACATAATTGGCTGATTCTGTAATTGCATGAATGAGATGTACAGGTGTTCCTAATAAAGTTCAGTTCACTTGTTCATAAAGACTGTTCACTTGTTTAGGAATTGTTAAGTTTATTTATTTTCTTTACAATATGCACAGATAAATGTACATTGAAATGCTTAATGCAAGACTCAGGTAATTTGTTTACATGTAACAAAACCTGAAAATCATAGGCAGAGCTCTCACTGGTACAACCATCTCAGTATTACTGATAAAATACAATACATAACATTAAACCTACACACAGTGTCCAGTTTAATAGGAGCATCTGTACCCACATTTATGTACTTATCCAAAAAGGCAATCATCTGGCAGCAGCGAAGTACATAAAATCATGTAGATTCATGTCAAGAGCTTCAATTAATGTTCACATCAAACACCAGCATGGGGAAAAAGTGTCATCTCTGACTTTAATTGTGGTATGGCTGATGGTGCCAAGTAGGCTGGTTTGAGTATTTCAGAAACTGCTGATCTCTTGGTATCTTCACACACAATAATCCCTAAAGTTTACAATTTTTCTTTTGTCAACCCACCACCAGTCAGATGTGAGTGAGGTCATGTGGAACAACTAGGGTCTAGGGTCATTCGCTGTGGTTATGGTCATTGGCATAGCTGGTGTTTTGTCGTGCTTATTCCTAATGCTTTCTGCAGTGTATTTATTCTGTTAGTCATTTATTTATAATGTATTAATGTGTTTAATTTTATTTTTGCCTTTAGCCACCACGCAAGATAATCTAGATGATAAACTCAGAAAGTTTGAAATTCGGGACATGATGGGTCTGACAGATGATCGTGATATCTCTGAGACAGTCAGTGAAACCTGGAGCACTGACGTCCTTGGTAGTGACTTTGATCCTAATATAGATGAAGACAGACTTCAGGAAATATCAGGTAAGGTATTTTACTAATTACTGTCTCTTAAAAATAAATTCAGCAAGCCGAAAAAACATGTAAATCACCCCTGAAGTTAAACCCCTAAGTGTGTCATGTTAATATAAATTGTGCATTTTTACAGAATTGTTTGATCCTCAGCTTGGTTGAGCAAGTACAGAGTTTGCTTTTATTCCAGGACTCCATCAAATCATGCTGGCAGTACTAAAACTGGAAATACAACTCTGTTCACTCATGTAGAACCTTGTTTAAATCAGGTAAATTCAACGATCTTTTTCAGTGCAAGTTTATAACAGAGACTATTTTGAGAATATACTGGTCAAGTGATGACAGTATCTCAAGCCAATGTCCTGAATTAATCTTTGCTATATATGTCTGAAAACCGAAATGCAGATTTCAAGTGATGGGCACTAATTTGGAAATTGTATAGCACTGACAAACATACAGATACATAGATAGATTTTATTGATCCACAAGAAAAAATTTGGGGAAAAATAAAATGAAAGGCCCTACGGTCACCTGAGCACAGGTTCAAACCCATGATTTTGACACTGAAAAGAGAAAACGGAAGCATCACCATTACCTCTGGGCTTGGGTGACAGAAAAATCTCCAACTATATAATGCATTCAGTAAATCCTGAAATTGGTCTCCATTATGAAATTACAATGAAAAAAAGCATTGACTTCACCTCATTCAAATGTGTACATTAGACATACATGAATGATCTGTGTTGTGTTTACACAGTTTGTTTTTTTACTGCCAGCATGTTTTGATAGAGTCCTGGAAGAAAAATGATCTGGGAGCACACGAACGCAAACTGAGGCTCGAACTAGGAATCGTCGAGCTATGGAGCAGTGACTGTACTCACTACACTATCCAACCGTTTTTAATAGGGATATAGTGTGTATATGTATATGTGTGTATATATACTATAAACACATTATAAACATTGACAAATAATGAATACTTTTTTTGAATATTCAAGTTATTTTACAAGTAAAAATAATGTAAATGTAATAATTTACCCATAAAAAACTTTAAATTAATTTTTAACAAATCGCAGCCCTCCAGTATGCAGGTAGACTAGAGGAAGTAACCAGAATGTGGAATGCCTGAATCTTCTGCATCCTGATTGGATGGTCAGTGGGCAGCATGATGGTTGGCTAGTCATTAGCTATGTAATTTTGGCACGCTACAAATCTGCCAAAATTTGTATTCATAAATTGAGCTCGAGTGTCACATGCTTGTAACTTTTGTCAGATGCTTGTAAATAATTTCAGAACAAGGCAATTTCAAGATGACCCTAAATAATCCATAAATGCAAGCCTAAATCTCCTAATCTAACTATCGTATCGTAACTGCTGTTTGGGCAGATATCCATCCACATACACATATCCCCAAACAAGGATAGGTTTTACTCATCTGTCTACCGTCATACCAAGCATAAGAAAAACAAAGTCATAAACAGAACTACAATGACTTATTGGATATAAGCATCAGTTTCAGAAATTGAAGTCAAAATGATTGTGGTTTTTGCTACTTGAACTTGCTTCACACTTTTAGAAACACACAGACAGCAGTAGCAATTCATAACATATTAACAGAAGGATGACACAAAATACCAGGATATATAAGGGGCCTAGCCAGACATCAGGCATTGTTAACCCAATTCGATCCATGCGACATGATCATGTAGTTCATCTAAATCCTTGATGTACTTAGTCAGATTATCAGTAGGATTTATCACATCTGTACAGTACTCAGGGCCTCCTACAGAACAGATATAACTCTGTTGTGCTAAAATATGTTCTAGAGCAACTTGATTTTGTAGCATCGTACAGTGGGACTGCAGGCTTGTTTTTAGAAAAACTTTAAGCTGAGAGTTTATTTGATAAACTCCTATTTCCTGGATTGTAATCTCGGGATGTGAAGAATGTTTCAGCTCTAACTGAACAAGTAAAAGCTCTCAAAACCGCTCTTTTCCAGGTGATTCCTGACCAGGCTTAATCAGAAAGCCCTAAGGACCAGTGAACACGTACACAATTATATAATTTGTAACTAGTCATTGAGATTCTCTCGCTGTCATGCTGTATGGGTGCCTCTAGCATCATACCTGTGATGCTCGCATCATAATGGTTGGTCACAGTGACTGTGAACTTGAATAATATTTAAGTTCTATACTATTTATACATACTTAGCAAGATGATAAACATTTGTGGAGTTCATTTCATAGTTAGTGTTATTTATTCTTGTTATTGCGTATAACTTTGCATTTTCAGTGTTCATATTTCTAGTGGTGGGTTTCCTCCGGGTGCTCCGGTTTCCTCCCACAGTCCAAAGACATGCAGATTAGGTCAACTGGCTACTCT
>JAQQZX010000040.1:16390226-16411253 GCA_030068355.1 Notoglanidium maculatum | reverse complement strand
TAAAAAAATTCATTTCATTTTATCACCCTGTAAACAAAGTTATAGCTAGAAAACTATAAAAAGAAAAATTTGTTACAAAGTTACAAGCTTGTTTTGTTTAAAATGGCACAAATTGTAATCTAATATAATATATATATTAGTAACATCTATACATATTAAAATCCTCATCCTAATCATTATCCTAAAGATAATATCCATAGCCAGGTGCAGTTTGGACAATTTTGACCAATACTGTAGACTTATTTATTATATTTTATATCTTCTTTATGAGATTAAGTAGTGTTTATTATATGTTTCTATAAATAAATACTGAATTATTTATCAAACTCTGCTAAACCACATAGATAATAAATCAGCTGAGAAGTTCATGATTTTGCCAACAAGATAAATCAAAAGGATTTCCCTCTCACTCTCCCACACACACCAAGAGCACTGAAAAAACGACCAACCATGTCATGAATTATTTATGATACAATTTGTTATTTATCTCAATCTGATCAGGTTAGTGAGCATTTATATCAATGCTATCTAGCTAGGAATTACTATATAGTTAGCTAGTTAGCGATAAACAGGAAAATGCTAATATTACTCGTAACCTTTTTATTTTTATTGTGACATTTCTTACACCAACATGATCGTCACTGTTATACAAACATGTTGGACTGTCATCACTGGTGGACATTACTGTTTCATCCAGTGAGAACAAACTCAGACTCTTCCATAAGTTTTAGCCATAACTGTCAGACACCTCAGCAGGTCAGTCAGTTACAATATAAAACTAAGAAATACTTCAGAAATGGCAATGGCAACACACCTTGTTTTCTTTTTCTAAATAAAAATATTGTGTTCATGTTTCCACAAGAGCGGTATTATTTTGTGAATGAGTGTTTTACTATAGCAGATCATTCTTTAAAAATCGAGCAGGCTGCAGCCATTACAGTGAAATACAAGCAGGCTATTATCGACTACTATAGGGTATAGAGTGTTAAGAATATATTTGACGTGTCAATTGTTGTGTTTTCTTTATTAAAGTGAAACTACACTTTTGACCGTTCACTCTCTAACTTTCACACCGTTCTCACGCATGCTGGCTTGTGTCTAAGCAAATGGCTGTTGCATGTTGATGCATGACGTATTTACCTAAAACAGGTCCTGGCAGATAACCATGCATGTCCTTCCAGATATGTAGTGTTTAAGAACCCGATAATCAGAGCCGAAAAAAATGGGAGCCTGGTACCAGGTGTTTTCTTACCGGTTCTAATTTAGAACCTACTTTCACTTCCCAACACCGGCCTTTGGGCCAGGGGTGGGGAACCCGAGCCATGGAGGGCTGGTGTGGGTGCAGGTTTTTGGGATGACCTTTCTATCAGCAATTAAAAAAGACTCCTCCCACGGCTCTAACAGCTTTATCATTGGCTGACTGAGAGGTCATCCCAAAAACCTGCGCCCACACCGGCCTGCCATTGCTCGGGTTCCCTACCCCTGTTTTAGGCACTTTTGTACCGGAGGAACTTTTCATAGTTCTTAGAAATGTTGGAGGAATTAAGCCCCTTTTTTGTGTGTTCGCACTGCAGTAACTGGGAAGGATTATAGTTCTTAGAATGCTGTTTTTAGGGGCTTTTTTGCTCATACTTCTGGTTGGTAAGAAATGTATGTGTAAGAGATGTATGTGTATGCTGAATAGTCCATACATTAGTGTAGTGAGATTCTTCAAATTGTGCATTTGTTTTGTTTTGTTTTTTTGGTTGTTTTTGTTTTTCCACATTGAGCATTACACTAACAGGATAAAACAGATAGAAACTTAAACAAATGCTTGCAAAAAAAGGCTTGCTAAAAAATCAACATGACTGCATATGCTGGCTAACAAATGAGAGAAGCTGAAGCCTGAGGTGGAGTGGTTGGCAAACTAAAGTGAAACAAAAAAAATAGGCTATATGAGTTTGAATGTGTGCGTGTTGCCGGTCTCATTATTCTAACAAATCCGTATGATGGAAATGTAAAGAGGAAGCACGAGGGGCGAATACATGACATGCCCAAAATCAACAATAAAATCACTTAAAAAATCAATTGATTTTCTAATTTCCAGATGTATGAAAAATCTTCATGTCTTCATATTGAACAGCTGAACCAATAAGAACAAAATATAACTCGCAGCACATGCACTTCCTCTGAGCGACACCACGCAAGGGAGGGGGGATATATGACCTGTTGGTCGACATTACTGAATAAATATAATCACTAGTGGATTTTCTAATTCTCAGACAGGCCTGGTCTATATAGAAAATCTTCGTATTGAACTGCCGAATCCAGAAAATTGAGTCTGGTATGGTCTTAAATCTATGTAAACCGTTAACCATGTTAACAGCAGCTCTTAACATTAGTGTTAAAAATGGAAAAAAAAAAAACAACATGGATAAATGGAGAGACGATGAATCCAGACAATATTGAGCCTATATGTGATGGAGAAAATAGTGTGTTTTTGATGCAGCTTAGGTCTCTTCACCGATCCTGCTGGCAATAGGTCAAAAGGTGTTTCAAGGTGCTTAGTTTAAGGGTGTGCACACTTATGCAACCAGCTTATTGTATGTTTTTATTATTTGTATTTTTTTTGTATTTATATAGCTTGCACACTAGGGACAAGCTCCTCAATCACTTAAACATTCTGCCATTCATCCTAAAGTGAAAACTAAAAACTCAAGGTACACTGTTCCAAACAACTTCACATAAGCTTATCACACACTGAAGTCGGAACTTCACTGAAGTCGGACCCATAGGAAGGACCAATGTCTCAGTCTAGCAGGATCACTCACTTTATCTAACCAGGAAATTTAAAACACAACTGTGCAGAACTCAACTGCAAAAAAATTCTATCAAAATGGGGGCGACTATCCAACAGTAACAAACTGCAAGCCAACCAAACAAATCCAAACTACATGCTAAATTTTATGGATTATTTGGACAAACCCCATTGTTGCAACTCAAGTCAACTGAAAAGCAGCAAATTAGGAAATGCAAAAGGCAGTGAAACACTTCATAAACATAACGTAAACGACTTCAAATCATATAATTTGTATGACGCCCA
The DNA here is from genome assembly GCA_030068355.1 of Notoglanidium maculatum. Lineage (NCBI taxonomy): Eukaryota > Metazoa > Chordata > Actinopteri > Siluriformes > Auchenoglanididae > Notoglanidium > Notoglanidium maculatum. The sequence goes on along the minus strand of JAQQZX010000040.1, from coordinate 16,408,171 downwards.
TATCAGGAGTGACTTATCGAATTGCTTTGGTGTCAATAACAGAACACAAGCAATAACATGTTCATGCTAGTTCACTATAGGGGACTGTGACCGGGACTAAGAGTGTCATTGAGAATTTCTTTTTAAACTATTAATTTTGCTCAACTAAAAATTGTCTGGTCAGTCACCAGAGTCACCATGTTTTGAACTGTTTAACACATCTAGATGTAAATATCCCAAAATGAAATCTAAAAGTCTGATCTCTCCTCTCATAGTCATCTTTTGATCTCAAACACAGATGTCCTCAGTGTATAGCAAAAACAAAAGAATTGGACTACCAATAAATTTGCAGGGAACTGTATACACTCACTGTACACCTTATTAGGAACACCTGAACTGTCTCAGCCAATCTACTCAGCCAATCATGTGTCAGCAGCACAATGCGGAGGCTTGCAGATACAGGTCAAGAGCTTGAGTTGTTGACATCAGATCATGGAGATGTGAACAAAGTGTGATCTCTATGACTTCTGTGATTGTGGCATGGTTGTTCATGCCAGATGGGGTGGTTTGTGTATTTCATAAACTGCTGATCTCCTGGGAGTTTCATGCACAACAGTCTCTGGTGTTTGCACACAATGGTGCAAAAAACAAAACGCATCCTGTGAGCAGAGGGTCTGCAAACTGCAACACTTTGTTGAGAGAGCTCAGAGAAGAATGACCAGACTGGTTTGAGTCTGAACTGCAGTGAGCAAAAAGCATCTCCGGAGACACAACTTTTCCTTAACTGTCGTTTTTCATTGAGTCTGTGCCAATGATTGCCTCAGATACTTTTTTTTTTGGCTTATAAGAGTGGAACCTGATAGAGGCTCACCCACTGCAAGGTTCATTGTTTTGAGTATGCTGAGATGCTTTTCTGCTCTCCACAGTTGTAAAGAGTGACTATATATGAGTTACTCTATACTTTCTGGCAGCATGAACCGATCTGGCCCTTTTCCTCTGACCTCTCTTATCAAGCCACAGAAGGTGTTTCCACCCTCAGAACTGTCACTTATCAGTGTTTTTTGTTTTTCACACAATTCTGTGTAAACTCTAGAAATTGTTGTGTGTGAATATCCCAGGAGATCAGCGGTTTCTGAACCACTCAAACCAGCCCTTCCGGTATCATCATATTTGCCGCAATCAAAATTAGAGATCACACTTTTTGTTCATTCTGATGTTTAATGTAAACATTACGTGAAGCTCATGACCTGTATCTGCATGATTTTTTGCATTGTTCTGCTGCCACGTGATTGGCTGAGTAGATATATGCTTGAATGTCCGGGTTTTCCGGTGAGTAATTCACTTGCAGTATGTGGTGAAGTGTAATAAGCAATCTGTATGTGTGTATGTGTGTGTGTGAAGAAACTGCAGATTTAAAGCAAGAGGAGCGCTTGCAGGACTTAGAAAGTTGCTCAGGGGTGGGCAGCACTTCAGATGATACTGAAGTCAGAGAGGTCAGCTCCCGTCCAAGCACCCCAGGATTAAGCATCATTTCAGGTACCCAAAAAGAAATTCATAAAATTTTTTGAAATTCATACAGCACTGAGCTTATGTCTTAACAGCACAATTCAGAGTTGTGTATGAATGTGGGTCTCGTGATGTTATCGTACAGCTAGAATATATGACAGTCAACTGTTAGTCAAAACAGTTTTTGACACAAAATAGCAAAAGAAAATATTAAGTAAAAAAAGTGTGAGAAAGAGCATAATGATACTCATAAGAGCTCGGTTATTGTGATGTTACACGAGAGTTACTTCTCTCTTTCCATTTTTTGCCATGTTTGACTTCCTTTATGCAGGAATGGTGATGCATTTACACTATTCCTCATGACAGAGATGTCCCAAGGATAAGTTAGCTGTTAAATGTGAGCACCATTATACAGACAAGCTGACCTTTAAGCATTTTGTGTAGGAACTCCAAATTTTAACACTCGCATTCTTGCTACAGGTATCGCTTAAAAATATGCAAAAATAACATTTTATATAAACAGTATTTTTTCATCCCACAGTAAAAAAAAAAAACAGATGAGCCATCTGATGTGAATATAAAATGATTTATGGCTGCATAGGTGTGAACTCTCCAATATTAACTGACCCCCTGGATGCCCGCCTTTCTCGCCTATCTCACATAAGTAGAAGTTTGTAGTTTGAAAAGTTAACAAAAACTATTACTAAGAAATTCTGCTATGATTACAATGAACCCCAAAGTCCAGAAATATATAGGGTTTGTTTTGTAGCTTTAAGGCATTACATTTCACTTTGAATGTTAACTAGGAAAGTTACACCAACTAATGTATTGTTATTTTTTGTAGGTATTAGTGCAACATCTGAAGACATTCCCAACAAGATTGAAGATCTGCGTTCAGAATGTAGCTCAGATTTTGGAGGCAAAGATTCTGTCACAAGCCCAGATGGAGAAGATTCTGTACATGGTACACATTTCCAAATAAATATAACTGTTTTAACAAGAAAGCATGTATCTAAATAAAAGTACCACTAAGTGATCTATAGTTAATTTTTGTCAATTACCTCTTTTGTGTTGGGAACATGATATGGTGTTAAAGGCTTTACTGATGTGGGGTTAACCTGTTTTCTCCCTCTCTTGGCTCCATCTTTCCTGCATGTCTACAGGAGCACATGGTTTGTCCTGTGTGCCTGCTCAAGCTGACTCTCTGCTGACCATGTTTGATCCTCTCTCCTCTGGAGAAGGTAATGTAAATTACCAGCCTGCCGTTATGTACATTTACAGCATTTGGCAGACGCCCTTATCCAGAGCGACTTACATAAGTACTTTGAAGTCTCTATCAGTAAATATATTCAGATACTGGCTCACTAGGACCTTGGTTATGAATACTATCACACTAAAAACTGTTGGCAAGTAATATAGAAAGGTTTTTTGAAGAAGAAGTGAAGAATAAATAAGTGCTAGTCCAAGTACTTCCGAAAGAGGTAGGTCTTTAGTCATCGTTTGAAGACACCCAGTGACTCAGCTGTTCGGACATCTAGGGAAAGTTCATTCCACCACCTAGGTGCCAAAACAGAGAAGAGTTTATATGCATGTCTTCCTTGTACATTGAGAGATGGTGGAACAAGTCGAGCAGTGCTGGAGGATCGGAGGGAGTGTGGTGCAGTGCGGGGCGTGATAAGTACTTTGAGGTAGGAGGGTGCTGGTCCACTTTTGGCTTTGTAGGTAAGCATCAATGTTTTGAATCTGATGCGGGCAGCTACAGGAAGGTGAGATGACAAGGGACTGAACAAGTATCTGAGTGGCCTGTGTGGAAAGAAATGGACGGATCCTTCTGATGTTGAAGAGGAGAAATTGGCATAAGCGAGAAAGATCAATATGAGAGGAAAAAGACAGGTGATTGTCCCCAAGGTTACGTGCAGTGATCGAAGGAGAGATCAAAGAGTTGTCCAGGGAGACAAGATGTGGGAATGAATCAGCTGGGATGAATGGCAGTTCAGTTTTGCTGGGGTTGAGATTCAACTGATTAAATATTTGCCAGACATGCAGAAATCCAGGCAGAAACATTAGTGTCTGAGAGAGGAAAAGAGAGGATTAGTTGAGTGTCATCTACATAGCAGTGGTATGAGAACCCATGTGAGGATATTACCTCATCAAGAGATCTAGTATACATGGAAAACGGAAGAGGACCAAGTACCGAGACCTGAGGGACACCAGTGGAGAGCCTGTGTGGAGTAGATGTGGATCCCTTCCGTGTCACCTGATATGACTGGACTTCTAGGTAGGAAGCGAGCCATTGCCATGCTGAGCCACGAATTCCAAGACTCCTAAGAATGGACAACAGAGTCTTGTGATTGACTGTGTCAAACGCTGCTGAAAGGTCAAGGAGGATGAGCACTGATGACAGCTTGGCTGATCTAGCAGCATGTATCTTCTCATGTAGGGGTATTACCACTGAATTTCAGTGTGCTGTTACAGATTATTGCCATGACCTTGTGCTATAGGCTAAAAACCCAACAAAAATCTCATTTGCTAATGATTATACTCAAGAAGAATATACACTTATATTATGCTTACCTAATATGCACCTGAAGGTGTATTAGTGAACATATTGTGGTCTCTATCTATTAAGTAGGTGGAGTTCAACAACATTGAAATGTTTTTTTACTCCTTGAGCCTGCCCCAATTCTTACCCATGTACACAAATTTAGCATCAACAAGGGCTGCTGTCATCACTTTCAAGTGCAGTGGACCATTCATCAGCTCAAAGCCTCACTAGTTTCAGCATCACTAGTTTCTCGTCCAGTATAATGTGTCCAGTAATAAAATACTTCTGGAACAGTCAATTTTATTTATACAGAGTTAGGGATGCATTGATGCCAATACTGAGTAAATTTTCTTTTTTTTCATTAAAAATTTCTCCATTAAAGTGTCTAATACAACATGATGCTGTGTGACATAAGGCTAGTACTTCATGAAATTACAGCGATCTGGACATTTTTCATGACTTCAAAGCACAGCAGACTTGATACAGTGATCTGTGAAAGTAGTGATCAGTTAACTACAGCATCTTCAGACAATACTATGAACGTGATGATCTGTTGTTAAACATTACACTCATCATGAGGATTTCATTACTAGCAGCAACCAAGCAGTCAAGGTGATGAAAAAAAATATGTCTACAGTCAAAACTAGGTGAATGAAAATGACAGGTCATACACAGTAGGTTCTTGACAATCAGCCACTATTGGTTCTTTACAACTAGGGATTCCAAAGTGATACTTTTCCGAAGTAAAGCCATATAGCATTACTATGAGAGCTCGAGAGCAAAGTGACGTTCTTCCAATTCTTTTGGTTGTTGGATGGATTATGTCCATTTTTATTCAAGGACTGTCTACTGGGATTTAAAAGTTAAAGAAAAACAAATAAACAAAAACACCACCAAAAAGAAAACCTACCCTGCTACAACAGGAGCACCCAGCAAGGCTTTTGCTGGCTTGCAAAAAGTGCACTGTTTCTCTTTCTCCTGTCAGTAACTCATACAGAGTCTCAGCAGAGATGTGTCTGGTATCAGATTCAGTATTGGTGAGTACCAAGAAACAAGTAATCTTTCTCAGTCTGAAAAAAATACATCATACCTAATATTTACAAAGTTTTAGAAATTTTAACAAAGCCACTTAATATAAATCCAGATATAGATCTAAGTCTTTAATGGAGAAACCAGTGGTTACAATGGCGAAAACTCCCCAAGACAACATGAGAAATAAAATAGACCCGAAAAGAATCCTATTCTCTGGTTGACAACACATAGTTTATATTATAGATTATAAATCATAATAGTATGCAGGCTACAACCCCTTGTTGATGAGAGATATAAGAGTAGAACAACCAGAATGTTCTAAGCTTATCTATATAGCTCTCTTGCTCTACTCTTCCTGGCGTTCTTTGTAAATGGAGCAGCCTGCTAGTTCTGTAGCAGCTTGCTGTGGTTCAGCCCAGTCTCTGTGATGGTTGTCACAGTGCAGAATTATTCTCAGTCTGATCTTATACATCTTGTTGGATGGACCTGGAGTCAGCGAGGAACAGGCTCTGAAGCACTGGACTATACGAGTTAACCTTTAGCCTATCACACAGCCCAGGGTGATAAAAGTTATGTCAAATATGAGATCTGTTGGCTTGTCTCTGATAAAAAAAAATAAATAAAAAATTTAAATCAGTCATACATGTTGAAGGTTGCTGTTTGTATAAACACACTCACATAAATAAAGGGTGATTGAAAAATCAAACCAATAAGAATAATACTTCATATATTTAATTTTATTTATCCGTTCTCTCACTACTGTGTTTGCGGATAGATGTTTGCTCATCTCATTCCTATTTGTGGTTCACTTTTTGCAAACCCTTTATAAAGACATGAGGTTGTGTGTGCATAAGCAATTCCAGCCAATTTTGGAGCTTTTTACAGGACCACTGGTCATGACGCCAGAATACATCCTGGATCAGACACCAGTCCGTTGCAGAGCAAGGTGGTGGGAAGTAAATAATCTAGAGGGAACCCATGCAGATAGACAGTAGCATGCATAGAAACTCTGTACAGACAATATCCCAAGCTCCAGATAGCACAGAGGACAGTGAAGCTCTGAGTTGGCAATGCTGCAAAGACTGTGAGAGCACAAGCAGCCCAGGTGATATGGATCACGTGTTTCAATGGCCAAATCCCACCCACATGATGCACCCAACTCCATTTCAAAATGTTCCTGATTATACCTAAAGATGTCGGGGTTCCAGTTGTCTTACAGTTTGTTAGAAAACAATATAAAGCATAAAAGCACAAAAAAGAAAAGGCAAAAAAATTGTGATGTAATGAAACAGGAGCAGAATATTCAGTACAATGTGAGCACAGACCAGGGGAAAGTGGTGAGGGGAAACGTTGGTCCTGGGTACGGTACAAGGTATCGAACCTAGTGTGAGTACACTCTTTGATTCCACTCATTGTGCACAAACTAATCCTGTGGTGTACTAACTATTTTTTGCAGGAAGGCAAAATTGGTCATGGAGTAATTAACTGGGGCATTCTATGGAGAAGAAGTTCTCCATAGCAGAGATTAGAATAGATTTGGAGCTGTTACAGCAAAGCAATGGTAGATCTGCTGGCATAAGTGTTTTCTTTGCATGATCAGAGTATATGTCTGGCTATATCCATCCATCCATCATCTATACCGCTGGGTTATCCATCTGGGTTGCGGGGAAGCTGGAGCCACTCCCAGCATCTTTGGGCATGAGGCAGGGTACACCCTGGGCAGGTCACCAGTCCACCACAGGGCCAACACAGACAAACAACCACACACTCTCGCATTCACACCTATGGGCAATTTAGAATAGCCAGTTGACCTAATCTGCATATCTTTGGACTGTGGGAGGAAACCGGAGCACCCAGAGGAAACCCACTCATGCACGGGGAGAACATGCAAACTCCGCACAGAAAGGCACCCTGTGTGACTCGGGGATCGAACCCAGGACCTTCTTGCTGTGAGGCGACAGTGCTGACCACTTCACCACCGTGCTGCATGTCTGGCTGTATGCAACACAAATTTTTTCATTTTATTTGATTCCCTGTGTAAATCTTGTGTATGTTTTGGCTTTTTTCACTAACTCGCTGACACAGGTACTGGCACCATAGTTCGGCCCAAGGCACACTACACCAGACCCCCTCATCCTCCCCCAGATCCACCAATCCCAGAGGCTTGTGCCACAGGACCTTCTGAACCCAGGGCATCTTTCTTCTCCACCCACGATCCGGAGCACCCCAAGCAGAGGCACTCATACCCCGAGCGTCTGGTCAGGAGCCGCAGCACAGACATAGTCTGTGCAGGGCGCAGACCCAACAGTGATCCAGGCATAAACCGCAGGATCATGGTGGAGGACCAAGACCAAGCGATTCCTTATGCTACTGGATCCACCACATCCCCTAACAAAGATTTACTCAAAGTGGAGGTATGCAGGACCTACTATTTCAACATTGTTCTGCATGCACCAGGCTACTATAACACAAACATATGAGAATATTACATATATTTTTTTATTTTTTATTTTTATTTTATTTTCAGATTAATTTTTTATTTTGTGTCTCATATTGGATAATTTATCCCTCTTAATGGATTATTTCATCAAATTAAATCTAACTATAATTAGCTAAGACCTTAAATTTATTACTATTTCTTGTATTACAGTATTACTGTGTACTGCACTATCTGACTAGATGTGTGTCTGTGCAGACTGATGACAAGAAGGACAGTGATGATGAGAAATCAGACCGAAACAGACCTTGGTGGAAGAAACGGTTTGTTCCTGCCATTCCTAAAGGTAATAAGTTGGTAATTTATGGCCATTTTCCAGTGTATGGTATCAGCTTGACTCTTCTCGCCTTTTCACCTTGTCCCTGGTCTGAAAATATTATTTAGGGAAGGTTTTACTGCAGGTAACTCATTTAAAATTAGCAAGTCTGTACTGATATTTTGCCTAGCCCTCTGTTAGTAAAATCAATAAATGTACGGGTACTCTACACTCCTTCTGTATTCAGTAAGCATATTAAAACCAGTCACAGAGCAAAGGCTCTTGTTTTCATTAGAAACCTGTCAAGACCCTAACTTGTAGTAAGTTAGATGGAATCATGCTTCGGTCTGAGTAATGCCATGCTATAATGTCTGATTCATTACAAAACCTCAGCCAATCCATAACATTACCATAGCAGTTTTACTTACAGAGGGTTAAGCAAAATATCAGTACAGGCTGGGTAATTTTAAACAAGTTACCTGCAGCAAAACTTTCCCCAAGTAAAATGTACCGACCTAGGAAGTGAATCCACGTCCTCGAACTGGAAGCCCTGTGTCACCATTACATCACCTCACTCTGCAACCTTATGATGGACCCACAAGGTTTTAATTTTATTTGTCAATTCAGTGCATGGAGAGAAGGATTCTTAATGTTTGTGCATGTGCCGTGTTGAAGATCGTCACACCAGTTTCGTGCTGCGTCGCTATGACAACCAGCTGCACTGGAGGTATAGCGGAAAACCAACAACTGATACCAAAAGCGAGTAGATTCGAGTCGAGCCGATACCATGCAGTGGAAAAGAGCCATTAGTGACACTAACGTACTAAGATGGTCTGTATCTGCTTTTCGCCTTAATGTCATTTAAGGTCTCAGGGACATCTGCAAAGATATACTCTGCTCCCAAGTAAAATTATACTGCTCACCTAAAAAGGTTAATTGTATGGTTTATTCTAATTGGTGATTAGTGATGGCTGAGGCAAAATATATTTAATGCGAAGATTGTCTGTGAACCTACTTGTCTGTGAAGCCCAATTGTATTTGTGCTGTTTATGTTCTTCACACAGTGCTCTATTGGACTGCAGAGAGTGAAATGCCAGGTAACCATCATACATGAGCAAGTGTGGTATGCTAGAGGTCCTTCATGTTTAGTTGTTGCATTCTACTTCCTAAAGACTTTAACCCGTCCCACTAGATCTGTGGTATGCCTCAGTCCATCCAGTCACATTATTATTCATATTTTGATTGGTGTTAAAATTGACATTTATTTTTAATGCAACATGCCATGTGCAAAGTGCAAACTCTTCAAAGTGCAAGTTGGATATAAGCAATATGTTGTTTCTTCTGGAGGCTAAATACTTGTAGCTAGGCTTATACAATATTGATTGTTTCCCCTGATAAATCATCCAGTACTGATAGGATAAATGGTGCATTTTAGGTTATTCTATTCAGTGAAAATAAATAAATAAATAAATAAATAAATAAATCCATTGCCTAATGTCCACATGGCAAACATTCCATTGTTTAACTTCCGCTCAAAATGTGCGATGACCAATGTAGGATAGAAATATTAGGCTGTTGCATAAGTTTGTGGCCTAGTAAATGTCTTTTGCTATTTATAAAAACTCCCCATAAAAGCATGTGTTTTAGGTAGTTTATCAATCAAGCATGGAGTCCTACAAGATTCACATGCGTCATTGCTTCCTATTCTTATTCAATAGTTCAAAAATTTTAAAAGTTTATGGCAATACTGCAATCGGCATTTCTGCGGTCATGTACAAGTTCGCGAAGTTTCAAAAAGGTGAATTCAAGCTAGACGAAAGCCATGAAGTGCTAGTCCAAAGGAGACAGAAGACAAGGAGATGCAGAAACTGTTGGACAAAGATGCCTCACAATCACATGGCATTTCCACTTCCATGGCGACACTTCCACATCGGCTGCCCTCTCCCCTCCCTGATGGACATTTACATCTCCTGCTGCCTCAGCAGAGCAAAAAACATTATCAAGTTCCCACCCTGGCTCTGATTTGTTTGACCTGTTGCCCTCAGGGAGGCACTGCAGGTGCATCACAACAAGAACAAACAGATTCAAGAACAGTTTTTCCCCAAAAACCATAACCACTCTAAATTCACACATGCACTGACTACACAGTCTAACCCCTTAACCCCCTGGACTTCCTTCTATCAATCAACTTTACTGTATAATATCATTACTCTCAGGGTCCAACATCCACTACCCACTGCACATGATCACCATTATCGTGCAATATTTAAATTGTGTGCAATAATCCGATAGTGCAATAATTATTTATTTCCTTCCATACATGTATATTGAGTCGCAATTTCTTTGCAACTTTTGAAATTTTTTGCACATTTGTTTATCTGTTTATTTACTTGTTTTTCAACTGTCTTTGTGTTCTACATATATGTGTGCACTGAAGGAGTTGCTTTTAATCTCATTGTACATGCGTATAGTGACAATAAAAGGCATTCTATTCTATTCTATCAACGATGAACTACAATCATCCAGCAGCCATTCACAAAAGAAAATCATCCTCTTTTGTGACACCGCACATAAAGGGGCTGATAGGGCTGATAGTTCAGGCTGATCGGCAGTACTCCTCGCAGTCACCTGGGGCCAACCGTGCTCCTGATGGGAAGACCTCTTCCTTGTAGGTCTTTACCCAGAAGGGAGCAGGATAAAATCCAGGTGCTGGAAGGAGTTAGGGAGGAAGGAAGGAGAAGTAAACAGTAGCATGTCATACTGTATTTGTTCAGTTGTTTGGTGAGAGAGAAGAGTATGTGTGTTTCCTTACCTCTCGGTGTTAATCTGTGTGTATGTTAATATTTACTATTCATATCGGTGGCGGGAATCTGACTGTGCATGCGTGGAACTGTACACATTGGTGGATTTTTCGCTGTGGATTATTCACGCATGGGATTACTCCATGCACTGCACAACAGCAGAAAGCAGAGTGACTTAAGGACACCATGAGGAAGCCATATACCCCCCAGTAAGACTGTTCTTTTTCCTTGTTACGTTCTGGACTCTGCCCTCTCACGGACTGTGTTTACATTTTTATGCATTTGCATTCACTTTATCTGTACTGAACTCACACACCCCTTCCCACCCACAGCACACGTTGTATCTTTTGCACTCAATAAAAACCTCCCTTGTTCTTTGTAATACAAGACTTATCTGTCTTGGTGATGTGTATTTCCACTTTCACATGTCTCCCAAAGCAACAGCAACAGCTACTATGGTGGCCCATATGGGGAACACAATCAAGCTAGTTAGGTGTATATGAGGGCAAAATGGCCAACACAGCCGATAATAGCAAGTTGGCACTGAGGGCCCAGCTTTCTCACCCTGTTTTCCCGCCGACCAACTCTCTCTGTTCCTAACCGCCAGGGGAAGTAACGTAATTAACTGACCTGTTTGGTAGCTTATATATCATGGAAGAGGAGGAGGGACAGAGGAGAGAAGAATTGCACCTGGAATATCAGATAGGCGAAATGCAAAGGGCAATTGACTTGACTTGCTCCAAGATGGTGGTGATGGAACAAGAATTAGAGGAGATATGAGGAGCCCAGCACCGCTTGAGAGAGAGATGGAGCAGTATGAGAGTGGGCGAATCCCCCAGAACTCACAAAGAGTGCTTCCAAGCTCAATTCAACCTCTAGAAGGTGGTGGTAAACTGGTTTCTGAGGTGTTGGAAAAATGGAGAAGAGACACCTCACTTCCACGTTACCAGCACCCCGAGATGTGGATGGGAGAGCGAAGGTGTAGCCACCTCTCCCAGACATTCATCAGTGACCTACCTACCTACCACCGTTCCCAGAGTTTGATCCAGCCAATCCCAATGCCCTTTGTTTTATCGAGGCCTGTGAAGTGTTCCTTACCCTACATTGTCTACCTGAAGCCAACATTCTAGCCTTACTCTCCACAGTGCTGCAGGGGTCAGCCCAAAACTGGTGGAAGGCGGTGAGAAGTAACATCACATCATGGATTGAGTTCATGGAAGCATTCCTGGGAGCTTTTTTGTCCTCTGGGTTCCAGACTGAGATTGAGGAGCAACTGCACAGTAGAGTCCAAGGGCTGCAGAAAAACAAAAGAGACTTATGACTACTGTGCTCTCTGCCTCAAGTGCAAGACGGAGATTTCAGAGGATTCTGTATCATGCTAACCCCAGATAACCGTTATCATAAGAGGAGCTGTATGAAAGTTGGCTGATGTCGTATGGGTAGGAACCATCATCAAGAAGGATGGAGCCAACCAGAGGGAGTGATGGACTCGGGTTCAAGGGTTGAAGGAGGGGAAACCTATCCCTAAGAAGAGGAATGGCCCGAAACCCATGAGCCTCTCCTGCAGGTGTTGCCACTAGCTCACATGGTCGTGATTGTCTTTGTGGGGAACAAGAAAGGATCCACCCTCATCATCACGGGTTCCACGCACTCGCTGAGCTATCAAGTCCATACTTGGCTGTACCGACCTGCAGTTCTGGAAAGCCTCCCAGACTCTCAAGGTGTCCCTTTATGTTCTGGAGGAAGATGATCTCACCTGCCCCATACTGTTGGGACTGGATTTCATGGCTCACAACCAGATATTCTTTGGGCCGGCGATTGCTATAATCTACCCCCCACAGGAAGCCAATACTCCTTTAAAAGACTGGCGCTGCCAGGGGAAGACTTTGGGAGCCGATCACTGGTGACACTGTTCTACATGCCAGTAGAAGTTCTACGTCAGCTTCAGGCAATCCAGTGCCAAGATCCACCTCCCACAGCACAGAGATCCGCCAGAACAGAGTCTACCATTACTGAAGAGGAACACCAGGAGGCACCAGATGAGCTAAAGAAGTTACCCAAGGTACTGCAGGTGCTACGCCGCTTTCTTTCCATCACTGTTAAAACACTAGGTTATACGTCATTCATATGTATACCATTCATACCTCCATCAACCTGTGCAAGCATGGGAACTGTACGCATTGGTAGATTATTTTTATTTTTTTTTTCCCTTGTGGATTATTCACGCTTGGGATTACTCCATGCATGACATCGAGGACGGAGTACAACAGCGGAAAGCGGAGGGAATTCGGGATACCGCAAGGACACCATTTACCCCGCAGTAAGATGGGGTAAATTGTCCTTGTCCTGGTTACGCTCTGGACTCGGCCCTCTCACGGACTTATTGCCATAGAAAGACATTGCAAAGTGTTTGTTTTTATGTATTTGCATTCACTCCATTTCTGTACTGAACTCACACACCCCTCCCCCCACTACACACACTTTTGCACTCAATAAAAACCCCCCTTATTCTTGGTAGTGTTGTATGTCTTGTTGACGTGTGTTTCCACATTCGCGTATCTCCCAAAGCAATTGCCACACCTTCATGATGATGCAAAGCTGCATATTGCAAAAGCGATGAAAGGCACGATTTTAAATTTGAGAATATATGAAATTGCATAGATGAATTAATTAAATCTCAAATAATTTTTTTGCGATGGAATTCATTCTTTGCTGGATAAATGGCAGAAATTCAAAGAATCTTAACAGCAATTACTTACTAAATCTATATAATATTTTAGGAAATTGTGAATAAATTTTGTTCCATAATATCACAAACTTGTGCACCAACCTAATAAATAGCTTAATCACTTTCTGCTATAATCATTTGTTTAATTGTTAGCACATTTTGTTTGTAAGGCATAATTCATCTTCAGTCAAATTTTTATTGTCTTTTGGCTCAACAGTGAAAGTGCCATTTTTTAAAAATGTTTCATTGCCATCACTAATACATATAGTTTATTAGGAACACCTGTACATCTGAGCATTCATGCATGGAGAAAAAAATTGATCTCTGTGGCTTTAACTGTGGCATTATTGTTGGTGCCACGTGGGCTGGTTTGATTATTTCTTAAACTGCTGACCACCTGGAATTTTCACATTCAGCAGTCTGTAGAGTTTACACAGACTGGTGCAACAAACCAAAAATATCCTTTGATTGGAGGGTCTGCAGGCTGGAACACATTGATGGGAGAGATCAGAGGAAAATGACCAGACTGGTCCAAGTTGACAGGAAGTCTATACTAACTCAAATAAGCACTCTTCACAAGTGTGGTGTGCAGAAAAGCATAACACCTCAAACGTTGAGGTGGATGGGTTACAACAGTAGCCTGTTTTTGCATTGCACTGCCACCACATGATTGGCTGATAAGATAACTGCATGGATGTGCAGGTGCCCAGCTGTTCCTTATAAAGTGGACGGTGAGTGTACAGTCCACCCTGAAAGTATTGGAATGACATGATCAGTTCTTTTGTTTTTGCTTTACTCTGAAGACATTTGGGTTTGAGATCAAAAAATGAATGCAACAATAGATTAATAGATTGAATAGAGAATAAATAGATAGAAAACATCTGTGATTTCCTGATATTTACATTTGGATGTTTTAAACAACTTGGAACATGGCGAACCCACCCATTTTACAATTGATCAAAAATATTGGAAAATGTGATTGACAGTTGTTTCTTGTTGCCCTGGGGTGCCCTGTTAGATTGATTGATTGTTTATACAATTAATACCACTGGATTTCACCTTCACATGTTTTGTTAACAAGGATAAACCAATATGAAGACCAGAGAGCTGTCTGTGGGAGAAAATAAACTATTTTCATGCTGAAAAAGAGGGAGAATCGATCAGAGCCATTGCCCAAGTATTGGGCATAGCCAATACAAGTTGGAATGTCTTGAAAGAAAATGACTAACAACCAGACATTGAACGGATTTGCCAAGGAAAACAACAAAAGTTGTTGACTGAAACATTGACAGCTGCGAAGAAAACCCCCAAAACAGCGGCCAGTGACATCGCCAACAACCTCCAAGGATGATGGTATCATTGTCCACCATTTGATGCAGAATTGGGAATGGACTTGTTAATCATGAATTGTTATTTATGAAGTAACTCATGATAGTAGCAGCAGAATTTATTCTGAAGTTTACAGAAACATTGTGTGAACTTTATCATACAGCAAGACAATGATCCAAAGCAGACTGCCAACAATAAAGAGAACTGCGGGGAACTGGGGGAAAATGTGGAAGACTGGAATGTTTAAGACTGGCCAAGGCAGCCACCAGGCTTTCACCCAGTTGAATGTGTTTTACTTCCTGAAGAGGGGACAAAAAACTGAAAAGCTGCAGTACAAGTCTGGAAAAGCATCACAAAATCAGAATGCATCAGTTTGTTGATGTCAGTGGTTCACTGGATTGATGCAGTTATTGCAAGCAAGGTATATGAAATGTAATTTTAAGTGGTGTTTATTTTAAGAATGTATTCCTATACGGTTGCTCACCCAAAATTTGGCTGGTCTCCCATCAAAAATGCTATGTTCTAAGTTGTTTTACACATGTAGATGTACATTTCAGAAAATCAAAGCTGAAATCCTGATCTATTGTCTCATATTCCATCATCTAATCTCCAACCCAAATGTCTTCAGGGTATAGCCAAAAAAACAAACAAACAAAAAAAAAAAAACTGGCCTTGCTGTTCCAGTACTTTCAGAGGGGACTGTAGAGAGAACACTTGTCTGATGGTTAAGTTAAGTAACTGGTATAGTTAAGCAAATTACCAAACTAAGTGGTACGTTTTATTTTATATTAATTAACTCAAAACATTCTAAATTTAATGTGACAAAAAATGAGGGCACGGGGCAGGTGCAGAAAGCATTGGCATTGGGTGATGGGTGTGGGTCTTCCAGTTGGTGTCCTTTAATGTTAGAGATCTCAAAATGCCAGTGCAAATCATTCCAGATTCATGTGTCGATTGGCTTATTTCCTTTTGTCAAGGAGAGACAAACTCTTTAGGCGAGTGATACTCTGACATACTCTGATGTTAAATTGCAAAAAAAAAACACTTAAAAGTTGGCAGGTCTGGTAATACAATATTATTGGAATAAATAATATATGTAATAATAATAAATGTCACTGGATATCGTGACAGTGCAATATTGTGTAGGGAGAACATAATCATTTATTGCAGAAGCAATAATAGTACTGTAGTAATATTAATTGTAGTAACTATGTGGCAGCTTCATTTTAAGTTTTTTGTTTGTTTGTTTATTTTTGCTGAAGCTTTTGTTAAGTTAATTTTCACCTCTTAATTAATCAGAATAAACCACAAGTACAGTACATTTCCATAGAATACTGTTACCATTAATGCAGTGTAATGCTCCTTGTGTTGACTGTTTTTGTTCTCACTACAGCACCAATCGCAGCATTCCGAAAGCGGGACAAGCACGAGAAAGATGATCTGGGAGCAGAGAAGGTCCCTCAAGGTCTGCCCCTGTTGTTTTTTTTCTCTCTCCAGTCTCCTTTCCAACTTTTCTGTTGACAAAACCTGCCAGACTAACAGAGTTAAGTATGCAAGACAACACTTTATGTATATTGGACATGTGTACTATTAGGACTGTACTATTTTTTTTTAATTTTACATATTTAAGAATTTTTTTAGTACAGGAAGGCCAATTTCCTGAAAATCGGAAGGATGCAGAATATGAAAATGACTTGCACTTCTTTAATAGTTACTTTTCAGATAGGTCAACTTTTGCTTTTTTATATAATTTGTGAATTTAGAAGCCTATATTTTGTGAGCCAATAGGAACACAAGAAGGCAGAATTGTGGTCTCTTTGGTAAGAAATTTAAATATGCTAGGCCCTTTTGCCCGTACACTGTTGGCATCATGATGTAATATTGTTTAGTGCAAATAAAATTTTTATTAGTAATCATTTGGTTGTGGGAATGTGAGAAAAATATGGAAGAGCAACATCCTTGGTTGACCCATGATTATTAATCACCATATATTGATTTGTCCAGTTTTCTGTTTGTATAGGATATTTATAGTCATGTTTCTTGATCTTTTCTGTCCTATCCAAAAACACGCTTGTGCTACATTGGCCAAAAAATCTGTAGTTTGTATGACAACTTGAGTTGAAAATGAACATGGACTTGAATGAGTAGCCTCTGTGTATGTGTTTATGTAAAATTGATTATCTTGTTACATTGGCACATGTCAGCAAGTGAACAGTCTATTCCTAAAGTTGATGTGTTTGAAACAGGGCAAAAATGGGCAAACATAAGGATCTGTGCAGCTTTGACAAGGGCCAAATTGTTGTGGCTAGATGACTGGGACAGAGCATCTCCAAAACAGCAGGTCTTGGGGGTGTTCCTAGCATGCAGCTGTTAGTACCTACCAAAAGTGGTCCAAGGAAGGACAACTGGTGAACCAGCGACAAGGTCATGGGTGCCCAAGGCTCATTGATTCAGGTGGGGAGCAAAGACTAGCCCATCTTGTCCAATCCCACAAAAGAGCGACAGTAACACAAATTGCTTTTAAAAATATATATATGTATATTAAATGTTTATACTGGTTATAATAGAAGGGTGTCAGAACACACATGATATGCATGATAGCTTGTTGCGTATGGGGCTGTGTAGCCTCAAGCCGACAGAGGCAGTGTGATGCTTAATATTCTGCTGGGCAATGGTATTCCCTAATGGCAGTAGCCTTTTTCAGCAGGATTTATCTGGCTCTGTGGTTTGGAGCAGTGAAAACCCAGTCCTCTGAGTTAGGAAACATCGTCAGAGCAGAAGGAAGCAAGTTTTCTTCCAGGATAACCTTGTAAATGGCTTGATTCATTCGTACTTCACAAACAAATACCTGCCCCAATCCATACTTGGTGAAGCACCTCAGATCATCACAGATCCTCCACCAAATTCACAGTGGATGTGACACTGTCGCTTGTAGGCCTCTCCAGGTCTCTGTCTAACCATTATGTGACCAAGTGTTGGGAAAAACTGAAACTTGGACTCATCAGAGATGAGCTTACTCCAGTCCTCTGCGATCCAATCCATATGGTCTTTAGTAAACCTCAGCCTGGCTTTTCTATGTTTCTCATTGATGAAGGGCTGTTTTCTAGCCTAGCCATGCATGACTTCTACATTGCCCAAAGGAGCCCGTTGTGTGTGTGCACGCGTGCGAATGTGTGCACGCGTGTGTGTACAGGCGTGTGTGTGTGTGTGTGTGTGTGTGTGTGTGTGTGTATATATATATATATATATATATATATATATATATATATATA
>JAQQZX010000040.1:16363485-16381510 GCA_030068355.1 Notoglanidium maculatum | reverse complement strand
TACATGAATAACTATCTTAGAAAACCTGTGCTTGCCTAGGACCCTAAGATTGCCTGCTATGTCCGGTGCCCTGGCTCCCGGTATAAACCTAACTGTACCTGCTGGTGCCTTTAGGATAGAGTCTCCTATAACCAGAGCTCTTGCAGGTTTCTCAGCAGGCGCGTCACTGAGGAAAGCAAACCTATTAGACATAAACTCATAAACTTGTCCCTTCAAACATAAAAGTGTGCTCTATGTTCCTATAGGTTTATCTGAAAGAGGCTCCATGGCCTTCTGCACAGTCAGAAATCAGGACGATCAGTGCATACAAGACGCCGCGGGACAAAATGCAGTGCATCCTGCGCATGTGCTCCACCATCATGAATCTGCTCAGCTTGGCCAATGAGGATGCTGTGCCTGGAGCTGATGACTTTGTCCCTGTGCTTGTATTTGTCCTTATAAAGGTGAGCTGAGTTAAAGGCTTGCAAAATTTGTAAATTTGCAAAATACCAACATAATTGAATTTTATTGGAGGCACCCGTTACTCTTTATATGCTTAGGGTTTTTATCACCCTGCCATACATAGTGATGAATGGCCGCCATGATTTGCTGTTTAGAAGAAGATACTGTGGAAAAGAAAATAAATGAAAAAAGCCCACACAAGCATACACAGGTGTTAAAACACTTTCACAGACTTTCCAACCTATATGCATTTTGCATAAAAACTCTACTTTTTAACAGGGGAGTACACTGCTAAAATGTATCACTCAAAGATATGTTTAAAAAAAACATACGAATGAATATGAATCCAACATATGAATCTTTAATGATTGACAGTTGTGTAGGATTTTTGAACTCTCCAGTATTAACTGACCCACCAGAGACCTCTCCAAAGCACCTAGTTTCAATTTTCCTGCTTGAAAGATATGTTGACATAGTGGCCTTACTTTCTGTCACAGTAAATGGAACTGTAAATTTTTCAATTTCCATTTCATAAATCTGGTACACTTTCTGATGGATGAGGAAGAAAGAAAGTAAACTTTTGTAAGCTTGTTGTCTTTACATCTTAACTAAAACAGACAAGCTTGACTGTTACCATATAACCCTTTATATACACACTATGCAGTTTGTAACTTAGACTTGATTAGTAGCAGGACAATATCGAAAATGTACTGCTCCTCAATCACTGTGCTATACAGGCAAAAACACACTTGACACCATGTTGTTATTCAAAAATAATCCACTTTGAGGTTTGCGCGGAGCCATAAGACACCACCCCAGTGTGGATTATTTTCTTTTAACACCATTGTTTGAAGTATGTTATTCCACATATAGTGCAGCGATTGGGGCTTTGAATCTGTTGTGTTATTCCATACCTAATACATCCTTAGAGGTATCAAAAGTTTGTAACATTAAAACTGTTCATGTACAGTCTAAGTGTTTTTGGTATGTTATGACTACATCGGTTCTCCAGTATGAATGTTTGTCACTTGCACTTCTTTTCCAGGCAAACCCACCCTGCCTTCTGTCCACCATTCAGTACATCTGTAATTTCTATGCCAGTCAGCTGAGTGGGGAGGAGTGCTATTGGTGGATGCAGTTCACAGCCGCTGTTGAATTTATTAAAACCATCGACGAGCGCAAGTGAAGCAGTACAGCCAACTGTATGGTCAACTGTTGAAGGAGAAAAAAACCTTCACAGCCAACTTACACGGTCTTTCAATAATTCCACACAACAAGGCACTGCTTCACTTTGTCTAGCTTATTTAACTGTAGTTAGAGCCACACAGGCAATGAATGTTTAAAAAAGAAAGAAAAGTGCCATTATTAAAAACAAAAAATTTAACCCGTGTTCAATTATGTGAGGTGATGTAGCTAGAACTGTAAAGGAGCAATGGGTACCATATATTGACCTTAAATTAATTTTGGACTATAGCCTTTATTTTGAGTGAGGTGGTGGGACTTACTATGGTTTTTTTTTTTTTAACAATCAGTATTTAACATGGAAATTTAAATATGTCAGTGAACTGAAGAAGGGACCAGCCTTTTTGATTGTATAATTATATTAGTGGAGGCAAGCTTAAGAGAAGCATCAAAAACCATGCATTCTCATATGTATTTTGCAACCATTTATCATTTAAAACCCACTATCATAATACAGTCTCATAATGATAAATATCAACCATATTGAAGTTTTTGTGATTGTTACTTGCATAAGCTTTTAAAAAAAAAAAAAAAAAAAAAAAAAAGCTAAAGGCATTTGGTTTAATGTGTGTATGCTGGTTGTCATGTTCATTTATTATTTCTCTTCCTTGACAAGTAAGGGCATGCATATTTAAATAACTAAAACTATATTTATTCTTTGTTTTATATGTAATGTTATTTTTTCGAAATTGGCCATTGGATGAGACTAATGAAATGGGTACTGTGGAGAAATATTGCTCAAATGCTATGAAATATACTGAGAACTGACAAAATGGGGTTTCCTTGTATGAGCAGATAAATTTGTGTATAAATGCTGTGTATAACTATTTGCTTTGCAAATATCTGGGTTTATTTACTATTTTAATTCAATTTTAGTAATTTAGTTTTAGTATTGGTGTTCTTAGAGTGGGATAAATTCTGTGCTTAATATAAAATACAAGATGCAGCCAGTAGTACTTATGATAGCATTGATACCTAAATCTGTGATCTAAATCTACCTGTGATCTTTTCTGTTTTGTTTTGTTTATTTAGGTTTTTTTTTCTTTTTAATAAACACTTTCCATTTACATAGTGGTTGATAGAAAAATATCTAGAATTGGCTTTTGGCTTATAAATTGTTACGGAGCCCCCGAAGTGACATGCTTTCATTCTTGGCGATGTACTTCCGGGTCAGTTCGGCACTCAAAAAAGCGACCAAAAAAACTCCACTCATTTATTATGATCTTTTACAATCAAAAAGAGTAAGATTAACAACTTTCTCTGAAACGTTACAAATGTGATGGTAACAACGTTTTCAATCAAACACGATAGTAATGCTTTTGTTTTCAACAGCGCTCCTTTCAGTACAGTTCAGTCACCTTCAGTCACGAGAAGGGATGTACTATTTTTGAGACATTGCTGTCTGGGACATAATTATAGTATATAGTATATCTAGTATAAGGGCGCATGCCAAATGAAGCCCCGCTTCGAGGCGCGTGTTTAAAGAGAAAACCACGTGACCGATGATGAACGAAGCCTCGGTTTGTTTGGTAGCCTACATGTCAGTGTCATCCCATGAATGAGGTTGGTTTGTTTGTTTGTTTTTAAGGAGGGAGGGGGGGGGGCATTTTAGTGCACAACACCGGTAACGTGAAGCTGCCCAGAGTACTGCACTTGGTTGCTAATGAATTCAGCAGGGCTACTAGGTAGGGTAAAGTGGGACACTTTTAAGTAAATTGCTTTTTAAGAACCCTAAATCAATTAGAATGTATTACAATTATATATGTTTTATTTAAAGAGGTTGTTGTGAACACATCTATGATGAAATTAAGCTGGTTTATTTATTCATTAATAAATTGTATATCTTTAAACACCAACTGATGCCCAGTTCAGCAAAATGGAAGTGTTCCAGTTGAGTGGGACACTTTGTCAGGTAAAGTGGGACAGTAGCTACAGTATATTATGATTGAAATGAACTATTTGACACATGATAAATACTTTTTAAAAACTTTTACAACAATTATTAATGAATTCATGTGTACAGTAAATTACAGATATTACATAATTCAAAATGTTCAACAATACATAAAAAAAAATCAGGTTAGAGAGTAGCTTAAAGGCAAAATGTCTTCACCTAATCAATACTAAGCTATTTAAGTAGGGATTTTTTATTGCATTTCTGGAAGTAATACCAACATTGTAAACAATTTTTTTGTGAAGATTTAATGTATGGAGCTTTCACAACCCCATGCTTTTACCACTCATAATGACCTCACAGAACACATCCATGACAGATGAAGTCATCATCCATAAGCCCATTGAGCTCTCCGCAGGACTCATGATACCATTGTTTGCAATGGCTGCAAGCCACCCACTCCTCAATGGCCTTTAGGTAACTTACATCCCCATAGACCCCCTTGCAAACAGTACAGAGGTCACTTCCCTGTACTGTTTTCAGGAGACGGATGGCAGTTTCTTTGGGGCACACAGCAGCAGGCTTATACACTTTTGTTGTTTTTAGCTTCTTTTTGTCTGCTTTGGCCTGGACAAAGTTGAAGTGTTCCAGAATTGTTAGGTGGTAGCTTGGTGGCCTCGACACCATCCTCTTCTTTCTTCTCTCCCTTGTAGGAACATCTCTAAGGTCTGAGAATCTTACAGTGGAGGCCGATTCAGCTGTTGAAGCCTTGGGTAGAGAAGTTGGCTCAGATTTCTGGGTAGAGGAATGGGGGGCTGGCCCACTTGTTAAGGTGGAGTCATTGGATGCTGGCCTTGTTTTGAGGGTGGAGGTATGCATTTCATCATCAGGTTGGCTGGGTACCACCACTTCCACAACACCAAAAGCCATGTCCTCTTCTGACAACAGAATGTTTTTCTGATATTTCTCCATTCACCCTTTCAGTGGTTAGGCTTGGCAAGAAACGGTCAGTGGGAATGACTTCCATCATGACCGGAAACATTCCAGAGGCTCAGAAACCTGTTGAAGGGTAAAATTCATAATGTAATAATGTAATGTGTGAAAATAATGATCCATTGACTTCAGAAAGCTTTATACAAATAATTCAAGACAATTATTAATCAAGAGTCAAACCTGCTTTGGCATGCTCAACTGTGGCAGCCTTCTTCCATGCAGGGGTGAACACAGTAAAGAAGAGCTGTTTTGGAAGTTTCTTCCCACCTGTCTTCCTTGTCCGTTTGCGTCCCAGCTCCTGCTAGTGGTGCTTAAGGCTTAGAAACAGCGATCTGTCTGCAGGTTGAAGGGCATGGGTGGTGTGGGGAGGATGGCTCATCACATGGACATTATTTTGCTTCATGAGCTCCAAGAATTGAAGATTAAAAACATGGTTGTAGTGGCCATCCAAAAGCAGGACATGAGGCCTTGGACTCTCCTTAGGCAGCTGCTGGACAAACCGCAGGCCCCACTCCAGAAACAGCTGGGAGTTCATCCAGCCATTATCTGATGATAGCATTTTCTGGTTTTCCTCCAGCCACTCTGCCCTGAGCCGCTTACCCTTAAAAATCACCATTATGAGGGTGAAAGTCCCAACTGCATTGAAGCCGGCCAAAACTACTGTTGTTTCTCCTTTTTCTCCTGATGTAACATGAAAGCATGACTTGCCAGTCACCTTTACAACCTTTTTTGAGATGAAGAGTTCATGCAGCCCCGATTCACCACAGTTCCACAAGTGAGATGGCATGTCATGGATCTGAAAGGAATTGAGGAGTGACATGTAGGTCTGAAACCATTTCTCCACATTCGTAGGATTCATACCAGATGCCCTTGCAGCTGAGAGGGCTTCTGGCCTATGGAGACTCATGTTTGGATTTCTTTTCAAGAAACCCTCAAACCAGTAGTGGCCGGCTTTTTGCTTGTGCTCTGAAAATCCAGTAATGCCATTCATTTTATACGCAATACGGTGTATATCCCCAGGCTCTAGGGGAAACCCCCTTTCTGCCAACAGTTTCACCAGGCCAGCCAACTCACTCTCAGCCTCAGTTGAGAGCAGGGAGCTCTTTCCTGATGCATGGCGGTAGCCTCTCACCAACCCTTTCACTCGTCTTTGTAATGTTGATTCGGGATATTCCATGCCCTGGTCACAAACATTAACTTAGGTTCCCGCCCATCAGTCACCTGTCTCCGATACTCCTCAATAGCCTCTGCCATTCTTTCTTCCCTCCACTGGTTGAGTTTTCTTCCTTTCCTACATTTTTGTCCTTTCCTTCTCTGTATTCCCCTGTCACTCCTCTCTCTCCCTGCCCTCCTCCTTTCTGTACGGATGCCATTTTCTAAAATGAATTTAAGAAATTTCATAATCAGAGACGATTCTTACAAAAAATTAATTTGTTTATTTATTTGTTTGTTTATTCATGAATTGGCTGTACTGTGTTTACTAATATTAGCAACAGCCCTGTCCCACTTTATCCAACACTGCCAGGTTGAATGGGCCAGTTCTTTAAATCTAATTTTCATAAATATTTAATAGTTTTATGTTCATTATTATTAATTTGTAACTGACAGTACAAATGCATAGAAAATGAAAAATTTTATTCTAACATCATAAGTGACAGAACAATCAACCTTATCATTCCAAAATAGATTTACACTTACCGAGTGGCTTACCGTGAGATTCCAGGAGTCAAGTAAATTGAAAAATAACAACAGTACCACTTCTGTGATGTCACACCAATCACAACCTTTGTGAATCAAAACTCCCAAATAAAATTTTTTCCCTTCCCAAATTTTTTTCCCCCCTCCTAAATTTTTTTCCCCCCCATGTCACTTCAGGGACTCAGGGTAAAATTGTAGTGAATGAAAAACTTTAAAGGAACTTTCATTTAGGTAGAACATTTTTCACAAGTCTTATTTACTTGTCTTACTTATAATTATTTTAAGAAAGATTAAAAAAAACCTATAATGCCTTCTGTTCTTTTATAGTCCTACCAATATGTTTTTTAAACTGTTTTCCTTCTAACTTAGATTTCTGATTTAGCTTATTATGCACAGATTAGCAAATGCTGATAAGCAACTGCCACCTACAACAAAGACCTTCATGTGCAGCACACCTGAATGTTCATTAAAAATATATATTTTTAATGGGTTTTTGTCACAATCTTTTGATTCCAGAAACCTTTCATCTTCTTTAAACAAACTAGTTGCTCCATAATGCATTTTACTGTCATGGTTTGCCATGGGTTAATAATAAAGATGGTTACAGAAGAAGGTTAAAAATGGATGGTGTTTAAAAAAAAAAATCATTGTATTGTAAAATATATCCAACAAGTTTGACTTGAAAACATCCTGCACATTTATGTAAAACCTTTATAATCTTTAACCAATCTTTGTTCTCTACTCCCTAAGCATGCGCTCATTGTTTTTTTGATATCAGTATGATTGATGTGCATGATTATGCACATGGGAGAAAACTACCTGTGATTTAATATAATCCTGCATTTACTTCTTAATCAACTATTAAACTTTTTTTTTTAGTTTATAATTCCACATGAATAACTGTTGTTGCTAATTGCTGCATTATGCCTCAAAAAAGTTAAAAACCTCAGATATTTTGAATTATATAAAAATGTCTCAGAAATCAATGTCAGAGTTTTGAAACGGTATTCTTTGTGTGACTGTTACATTCGCTATTTGTTTTATAGTGGCCAGATCTTGCCAAGATACATAAAATAACAAAGAGAAAATGGAGTATAACAATTATAAAGTTTTTGATGGTAGCTTAATGCTAGTTGTGTGAAAGGGCTAAAATATAAGTGGTTGAAGGTGGTCATATTTTTTTTAAGTAATTTGGGGATTACTAAAAAAGATTCAGTTACAGATTAGCAGATGCAGCACACCAAATTTCAGCTCAATTAGCTAGACTTTTGGTTCCTGAGGGACAGCTAGTGGACTTAACTCCAGCCACTACCCCAGTACTCTTGGACTCTTGGAGATGTTCTCAGAATATGGTACTGCACATGTCCAAGTTTGGTACTAGATCAGTGCTCAATTTTATCCACAAAGGGCTGTTTTGGGGGCAGGTTTTCAGTCCAATCAAGCAGGATCCACACCTGATTCCACCAGTTTAATCAGTTGAGCTTGGCTTTCAATAGATTCAGGTGTGGTTACTGCTTTGTCCCTTTCTGGATAAGATTGGACACCTCTGGCCTAGATTAATTTGGCTTACAGAAGAAGAAAAAGAAAAAGAGCCGAGAAAAAAAAGAATTTTGAGTGTCAGACTTATGGTTCTTGAGATATAGGACAAAGGGTTAATGCTTGCTCCATAGTGCTACAAAAAATAGGTGTATTGGGCCTATCTTACTTGCCTTCTTTTGGGCACAGAGTGCTACCTGTTGACCAAGATTCATGTCTGTGTGACTTAAGTCTTTAGGTTTGGTATGCGCAATTTATTTCAACAGAGAATCAAAAGAAGAATTTAGCTGCAAGGCAGTCTGTGGGGGCAATCACATATTGTTCTTGTTAAGATTTTTTTTTTATTTTATTTTATTATTCTTATATTATAGCGTTAGATATGCTTTTCTCAGCCTCCAGTTATTTGGCTCTGTAAGGACAATGGTTTCTCTCTTTTTCCTCCCCTTTGGGGACTGCATTCTTGCTCCAGACTTTGTATGTGGATTGAAGGAACTGGGTGAGGTGGTTTTCTCTGTAGCAGAGGTTGATGGCTCAGGATCAGGCTCAAGCACCACATAGAATGTGATGGGAGGATTTTGTTCACATTTATGTTTTTAAAATATAAACTAAACTGTGCTAAAAAGTTATCCTACTTCTTTCAGGAACGATTGGAAAAGGGCATTACAACGGTCTCAGCATCACCATTCATGTCTTGAGCTTATGTAAGCTAGCTTGACTTGCTAGTTTGACACATACTAGCCATTTCTATTTTTTAGAAAAAGCCAACACAATCAGGGTGAAAAGCTTACCAGTGTGAAAGATGCTCCTGCTTGGTTTGCTGAATGTATAGGGTGATGTCTTTCCTACTGACTGTCCCATGAAAGACATGGTGAATACCTTCAGAAATCATGAAAATGATCATAACATGATATAACCTGAAGAAAGAATGATGGAAGAAAGTCAGAAAAAACTGATGTCCCAGATAATTTTGCTGTTTTACGCCAAAAATGACAGATCAGAAGCTGCTACTTTGGTTTCTGCCCAAGAGATGCATCCTTGCCACATAGGTAGTACACATGTATCTAAATTCATTCATGATTTCAATTGAGAATACATCATAGTGTATTACATGTTTTCCCCCACATAATCTTATAGCCTATTAGACGATGCCAAAATGGAGTGCTAACATGTTGTTGAGAATGAAATGTTAGCATGGGTTAGCTAATAGCCTATCATGTTGTATAAAATTAACACTGCATGTTAGTCTCATATGAAGCTAAATTAGAGACTTTAGGTTTGCCATTGGGGGAAAATAGAGTGGATTCATTTAATTATAATTGTTCTTTATTGGTAGCTTAGAATTCTTAATGACTGTCTTTTAATTCAGAGAAACTCTTTATAGTGCTATATAAGTTCATTTCAATATATATGTCGATGCCAATTTTCTATTTTTTAGTTTAGTTTTTTTAATCAATGAAAAATTTGTTTTTTAATGCCAAACCTAAATCTCCGATATAGTTCCACAATGTCAAGATTTGCATTGCTGTGTGTGAGCAACAGATTTAGCTGTAATTATATTTTCAATCTCTATATTTTCAATCTCATGTTGCCTGCTTTTTTAACCATTTGTTCCATGCTGTCTTTTTTCTCTTGCATTAAATGGAACCACTAGGGCACTTATTCTGTCACTTCGCAAACAGAACAGTTTTCCTCAGTTCCACTGTGTCAATCCCAGCACGTCCCAAATCACATACTGAATGTAGCCTATTCATCTGACAACTCAAAAAAAACGCAAACTGCAGGTAATAACAATGCAGTAAAGTTCTGTTCTGTTCTGTTCTGGACCATGATGGGATATAATCTCAAAAGGAATCTAGTTGCAGTCATTTAATTAGTGACCCTGCATGATCCATAGTCTTTGCAAAATTATAGGATTCAAAACAGCTATTTTCATTGAAAGGTGACAAGTTTCCATCCCATTTTGCACCTCTTGCAGCTGCTGGCAGTGAGGAGATTGCTTCATCCTCAGTTTCACTATTATCAACAACATACATAACATGCTACATTTGTGTGTGTGTGTGTGCGCGCGCACACGTGCTTACACCTAAAATGCACCTAGTTGCAGGGTCAATTTTGGTCTTACACACCCTGAGGGTACTAGGGTCTCTGTTAGAGATAAGAAAACCAACATTGCCTACAGTCATTCAACAAAGTTTTACAGATCCAATCTGAGTCTAGAAGCTATTAGGCAAATGGCGAGAACTAGGGCACACCTGTCAAAATTTGATGACTTGTTTAGGGTGTTTGTGTGCATGTGTGTATTTGGGAGGGCGATGGGGTGGGGGCTAGGGGTCAAAAGATCTTATCAAACCGGTCATAATTTACCCCTAGGGCATATCTGTCAAAATTTGATGACTTGTAATGTTTACAATTACTGAGGTCCTTGTGACAAAACAAGTTTTGCCATAATGAGAGGATCTTTCTGTGCTGCTCTGAGGGTGTCAAAATATGATGTTCCTGGATTTGGTAACTTTGTTCTGACTGCATCCATGTAAATTGTCACTGAAGGCCACATCTCTAGTTTTCAAGCCAATAGTGGCCAAAGAATGGAAGTGGAAATCTCATGGAGGATACAGCTTCCCACCAGAATCATTAATTGTAATAATAATAATTAACATCATCGCTGTAGTTCCTAATCTGATCACAGATTTACATACCTGCTCACATAATTCATGTTCTGTAATCAAGTTGTGTGATTGAGTATTGTTCTGTGTTTGAGTTGGAATTTCACATGTCATGGACAGAGACCTACTATACTAAGGGGAGGCAAGCTAATTACAGCAGATCTGTGAGTTACATACATATCAACCATTCTATTAATTCGGTGTGGAAGAACTTGACTGGCCTGCACAGGGCCCTGGCCTCTCTCTCTCTCTCTCTCTCTCTATATATATATATATATATTATTATAATATATATAATCGAACACCTTTGGGATGAACTGGAACAGATTGTGAAACAGGTCTTCTCATCCAACATCACTGCCTGACCTCATAAATGCTCTACAGAATGAATGGGCAAAAATTCCCAAGGAGACACTTTGGAAACAGGACAAATCTTGAGGAAAGCCTTCCAACAAGAGCGGAAGCTGTTAAAGCTGCAAAGGGGGAACCAACTCCATATTAAAGTCTATGTATTTGAATACAATGTCATTAAAGTCCCTGGTGGTGTAATGGTCGGGTGTCCCAATACTTTTGTCCATATATTGTATGATCACATCACCTGTATCTTATCCATAATGCATTGGCAGTAAAAAAAATGTCATCGATTCTAAATTACTACTATTGGCTTATAAAGCATTGAATGCTCTTATGCTGCAGTACCTGAGAGAACTTCTGGTATTTTATGATCTGCCATGCCTGCTTTGATCAAAGAGTGCATGCTTGTTGGAAACATATTTGTATAGTTAAGCCTTTTGTTATTAAGCTTTCCTCTTAGGTAAAGGCATAGATTTGGAGGGTTTATGGACCTAGAGTGTTTTGGTAAATGGGGATGTTTGGATTATTTTGCACCCACCAAACAAATAAAATTTTTAATTTAAAATTAAATTTAAATTTTAGATTTCTGTAAAGCTGCTCTGTGACAATGTCCATTATTAAAAGCACTATATTAATAAAAATGAATTACATTGAATTGAAATAAACCCCTGAATTTCACAAATAAAAAAATAAATACCCCCACAATCTCTAATTTCCTCAGAAGAAAATATAAATACCACCATGATGGCTAATAGCCCCAAATCATAAAAATAAAAGTAATCTCTGATTTCCCCAAACAAAAATATACACCGATCAGAAATACCATTAAAACCACCTAATATTGTGTAGGTCCCCATTGTGCCACCAAAACATCACTGAACAATCAAGGTATGGACTCCACAACACCTCTGAAGGTGTGCTGTGGTATCTGGCACCAAGATGTTAGCCACAGATCCTGTTGTAAAGTTGTGAAGTGGGGCTTCCATGATTCTGAATTTGTCCAGCACATCCCTCAGATGCTTGATTTGATTGAAATATGGGGAACACCAAGGACTCTTTAGCCAACACCTTGAATGCTTTGTCAGGTTCTTCAAACCATTCCTGAATATTTTTTTGCAGTGTTGCAGGGTACATTAACCTGGTGCCATCTCTTCCCCAGGTAAGTGAGTAATCAGACCAGGCCACCTTCTTCCACTGCTCCATGGTCAAGTTCTGATTCTCGCATGCCCATTGTGGCAGGTGCTTTCAGTGGTGGACAGGGGTGAGCATTGGCACTCTGACTGATCTGCAGATATGCAGCCCCAATCACAGCAAGCCGTGAGCCATTTTGTGTTCTGACACCTTTCTACCATAACCAGCATTACACTTCTTTCATCAGATTGTGCATCAGTGAGCCCTGGGTGCCAATGGCCCTTTTATCGGTTTGCCAATTGTCCTTCTTTGAACCTGTGGTAGGTACTAACCACTGCATACTGGGGACACCCCACAAGATCTGCCATTTTGGAGATGCTCTGACCCAGTCATCCAGCCATCACAATTTGGCCCTTGTCAAAGTTGCTCAGATCCTTACACTTGATCCTTTTCCTGCTTCCAACACATTGATTTAATCACATTGACTGTTCACTTGCTGCCTAATATATCACACCCCTCACAGATGTTATTGTAGTGAGGTAATAAAACCAACTAACATAGGTATCTGTCAGTAGGCAAACCCATCTGACAGCAATTATGATGGTGATCTTAAACTTTATATGGATTAACTACAGTGTAGTTAAATAACACAGTACTAAGGTTAACCAGGGTAGCTATAATGTCAACAAAAGTTTTACCTCTCATTGCCTAAGAGAGATCTCTCTCTCACTGTGTGTGTGTGTGTGTGTGTGTGTGTGTGTGTGTGTGTGTGTGTGTGTGTGTTTGGTAAGAATAAAAACCAAACAGTTGAACAGTAACCCTGCAGAGGTAAGGAGAATTGTGGGGGGAGGAGCCAGGGGATTGCCGACGACTGAATTTTAACATACCCAAATGGTCAAACTTGTCGGACCCTCACCATTCAGAAGGGAATGTAACCTACAGCTGGCAGGACTGGTTCAGGACTATAGAAAATAATATCTCTGGGTTCAAGCCTCTTGGTGTTCTCAACATAGATAATTAATTTGCCATGTGACTTGTAATTTGGCAGCATAAAAATGAGTAAGAAAGACTTTGTTATACTGAGCTAAATTTTTATATTTAAAAAAGCATCAATTGGCTCTTTAGATAAATTTTGTCTTATTTTGTATAAGAAGATACATAGTATTTTGCTATGTCCCCTGCACTGCTTATTCAATTTCAATGCGAGTAAAATATAGTCAAATAAAAAAAAATGCTTTTCATATTATTATTTTGATAAATAAGGTATTACTCTACTTAAGTGCTTTTGTCATATGGCAATAACAATCATATTTTTATTTAATTAAAAAAAAGAGTTTGTTAATTTCCCTTTCGGAGACAGCCGGCGCGCCACTTACCACGTGACACTTTAAACGGCCCAATCAGTTGCCCCAGGGATTTTGAGACCGCTTTTCGCAGTGAGTTTAAAGTGCTGACTTCAATCGTCAGCTAGAACTTTGTTTGGTGCTGATACTTCATATAAAAACGAGGATATAATGAATTTAATAATGTAAACAAAATATAATATTTTCAACTGCGTCATACCCATGGGGCATAACATAAACTAGCGCAAAAACACTCGAATCTGCTTATCCTACTCTCTGTGTGTATGTGTGACGTAGCGATGCATGGGGGAGGTGTGCAACTCGCCGTTAGAGTGTTGGAGAGGTGTGAGCCGCCGGTGGATTTGGGAGTTTGAGAAGTTTTCTGTGAGCGTTTTTGAACGAGAATGAGTTGGGTTGAGTTTTGGATTACATTATTTGGATGAAATAATGCAGTGTACACGGAGATTGACTGTCCAGCATGTGAGTGAGCTGCGTTTTCAGTCAGAAGAGGGAGATTTACAAGCGCGCATGTGGAGAGATGGGGGCGGGGCTGACCTGGAGTCATGATAAACACAGCCAGCACTCCGCTTTTACTGCTGCTAAACTGGTTCCTTCGCTTGTTTTACACTAATAAGTATGTATTTAGATGCAAATAATAAACATGCAAAACCTAAAAAGAAGCTAAATTTTTGTGTTTGTGCTGAGCATTCAGCAGAGTAAGGGGCTGTGTGTGTGTGTGTGTGTGTGCGTGCGTGCGCATATGTGAGTGAGAGAGAAGGAGACAACAAAACATGGATTTATGTTTCTGACAGTTGAAAATTTAAAAAGTTTAATTTGACATCCTGTATTCTGTACAATTCTGCCTGGGTCATGCAAGCATTTTCACTGCATAGGATTTAGTTAAATTTTCTCTCAATCTTCCTATTTGCCTTATGGTACCAGCCAATTTATAATTTGAAGGTAAAATTTTTTTTAATCAGTCTTTGTGGGATTGACAACAAAAAAACTTTAAAAAACTAAATTGGATTTTCTAATGTTTGTTCAGTTTTGGGTTTACTTTATTGAAATAGTTGAAAACTAAAAATTGACCATCTCATCATATTGTCCAGGATGTGCTGAAAAAAAAGATATATAACACTTGCATATTACACATTTCTTAAGGCTTCATTTACTAGGCTAAATGAAGACATGCAATGATGCCAAAAAATAGAAAATTGTCACACTGTCCCTGAAGGGTGGAATGATTGTCCACCTTGTCAAATTGGCGAATTAGCATCCACTTTAGTGACATCACGACAACAATTTGTTTCTCTCTCTTCAGTGGCGGGAAATTCAACGGCTGAGGTGATGAGTAGCTGATTTTCCTACTGACAAATTTTTTTTGTATAAATTCCTTACTTGCTCTGGCAACATAGCCAACCTGTCAATACACTTTCAAAAATATCTAACTATACCAAATTCTCTTCAACAACCAGACTAAGCTAGTTAGGTAGAATAGTTTGTTGTAAGCTAATATGCTAAATGAAGCCCAAAATGTCCACCCTATCATTGTCCCAAACTGTCTACCCTGTCAGCCACTTAGACCTGACAGGGTGGGCATGCACATTATGGGGTAAACATATCATTCCTTTGTAATTTGTAGATGGATGTCATCCTCCTTTTGATAATGGACTCAATCACACACACACATACTCCGTCGTATTCGTCTAAATTATTGCTTATTCCTTGTTAGGTCACTCTGTATATTAAGTGTAGCATCACCACACATTAATAAATGCCCTAATAAACATGAAATAACTTCTTTTTTTTTTTTCCTTTTCCCTGTCTCTCTAGTCCATGCTATTATGCATACTTCATCATATACCGCGTGTTTTTAATTGCTTATTTCATGTTTATTAATGCTTTTATATTCCACAATGATGCTACCCTTAAGATGCAACATGACCTGTTGTTGTGAATTCAATTAATATTATAATTTATAGAAATATATTATTAGAATTTATAGAAATGTCTTTTGTAGTAAATATTTTGTAATTTATAAAAACATAAAACATTGCTAGTACTGGATATGCGGATATGCCTCTGAGTGTGGCAGAAATTGCAAAGTAATATAGGGAATGCCTTCAGAAAGAAAGGGAGAAATGAAGGCGACATAGACGGAAGAAGAAAGGAATTAATCAACTCACTAAGAGTTCATTAATACCATTTCTTAACATTCAAGACATTCTATTCATCAATAATTTCACCCATTTTAAAAGTTAAATAAATGTTTCCTTACATTTTTTTTATTTTCATATTTTGTCATGCGTTATCTGTCCACCCTGTCATCTTGATATTTTTAATTAATAATCATTTAATCATTTAATAATCATATTGTGAGATATCTGTATATATAATCCAGTGTGTTTAATAGCTAAGTGAAGGGCAATATACATATACAAATAAAAAAATGTATTTTTTTTTTAAATAAAAAATTGATAAAACAGCCTCCACACTTCTGGGAAGGCTTTATACATGAAATTGCAAGGTATATTTGGGGCTTTATGCCCATTCAATCAAAAGAGCATTTGTGAGGTCAGGCACTTGTTGGACAAGAAGGCCTGGCTTGCGAAGTTCCAATTCATCCCAAATGTTAATTGGGGTTGAGATCAGGGCTCTGTTCAGGCATCTGGAGTTCATCTTCACCAAACTCATTCAGCTATTTCTTTATAGAACTTGCTTTGAGCACAGGGGTACAGTGAAGGGACAAGCCAGGACAAAAAAGGGCCTTCTCCATATGTTGCCACAAAGGTGGAAGCATACAATTGTCTAAAATGTCTTTGTTTGCTGCAGTATTAACATGACGCTTCACTGGAACTAAGGGACTTAACCCAAACTCTGCAAAACTGCCCTAACTATTACTCCTCCTCCACTAAGCTTTACTGTTGGCATTATGCATTCAGGTGGAAGCATTCTTCTGGTATCTGTCAAACCCAGATTCATCCATCAGAATGTCAAATAGCAAAGTCTGATTCATCCCTCCAGAGAACGTTTCCACTGCTCCAGAGTCCAGTGGTGATGTGCTTTATACCACTCCAGCCAACACTTAGGATTTCATGTAATGATCTTAGGCTTGTTTGCAGCTGCTTGTCTATGGAAACCCATTTCATGAAGGTCCTGATTTACTGTTTTTGATGGCTGATGTTGCCTCCAGAGGTAGTTTGGATGTCTGTTGTGAGTGATGCAACAGAAGATAGGTGATTCTTATGCACTACACACCTGTGAGTTTGCCTCTACCAGTTTGTGGCTAAGCTGCTGCTGTGCTGTTTCACAATAATAGCACTTACAGAAGTGTAGAAATCTCATGAACTGATTTGTGGCAGAGATGTGAGATGAGATGAGTGTACCACATTTAAACAACAATACAACCGATCTCCATAAATTAGGAGAGTTGTCCTTGTAATTTTGGCCATATTGTGTATATAAATATTCCAATTCATACCAAAGTTGTTCATGGGGTTGAGATCAGGCAACTTGATTTCTTTCACAGCCACCATGGCAAACTATGCATTTATGGATCTCACGTTGTGTGCAGGGGCATTGTCATGCTGGAACGGGCTTTGGCTAGGCAGCTTAGCGCCAGTGAAGGAAAATATGAATGAATAAAGTCATTCTAGATATGTTTTGCTTCCACCTTTGTGGCAACAGTTTGAAGGAGGACAGCATATGGGTGTAATGGTCAGGTTTCAAGAAACTTTACAGTTGAGTGCAAAAGTTTACATACACCTAGACTAAAGATATTCAATCTCAGTTGTCATAACATTTGTTTTGGCAAGTCAATTAGGGCATACTTTGTTCACATCAGAGGTCGTTTTAAAACAATCAACTAGAGATATATTTGTTTCAGTTTTAATTGAAAATATCTGACATCCAGTGGGACAAAGTTTACATACATTAAGTAGATTGTCTCTTTAAAATGTCTGGAAGATTACAAAAATATATGCATTGACTTTTAGAAGCGTCTGATTAGGAGTTGGGGGTGCACCCATGGCTGAATTTAAGGGCCTACCTTTAGAGACTATCCCTTGATACCATGGGTAAATCCAAAAAACTCATCCTAGACCTCAGAAAAATAATTAGGAACCTCCACAAGTTTTGTTCTTCCTTAAGAGCAATTACCAAACAACTGAAGGTACAGCATACACTGAAATGCCTAACCAAGTGGTGGGGATAGTGTATAGAATCATCTGTGCCAAGTATATGCTAGAAGCTCCCAAGCCCCGATGGAAGACACCTCTGGAAGTGGTTGAGAACAACAGAGCTAAGATCCTATGGGACTTCAAGTTCCAGACAGTTAAGCAGTTGCTGGCCAAACAGCCAGACATTGTGGTGAGCATAAAAGAGCAGAAGTGATAGATGAGGCAGTCCCAGCTGACAGTAACTTCAGGAAGAAGAAGCATGAGAAGATTGAGAAGTACCAAGGCCTGAAGAAACAACTCGAACAGATGTGGAAGGTGAAGTTCAAAGTGGTCCCCATGGTAATAGGAGCTTTTAATTAGGGGTTGTGACTCTTAAACTGGAGTGGCTCCAGCAGATTCCAGGTGCATCAATTGAGGTCTCTATCCATAAAAGCACAGTTCTAAGACCAGCTAAGATACTGTGCAGAACCCTCAAACTCCCAGGCCTCAGGTAGGAGACCTGAGGTTGAGGAAGACACACACATAGGAGTGCTATGTATGCATGTGTATGTA
>JAQQZX010000040.1:16336971-16356919 GCA_030068355.1 Notoglanidium maculatum | reverse complement strand
ACAAAAGAAAATCAGGAGCAAAACACTCTTAATTCTGTTGAATTTAATAGCTTATGCGAAACATAAACGTGACTAAATACGTTATTGTCAGTAAACATATGTCTATTTCTCAAAACTATATATGTGCATACCCAGTAGGTACTGGTCACCTGTCAAAACTTTTCAGGAAGAAAGATTTTTTTTTTAAATTGTTGTGCAGTGTAATTGTGTAAATGGCATAGAATAATGCAACATCATGAAATAATGATAACAAAGGATCAGACATTGATCCAACTTAAAATAGCTGATCCTGAGCCATTAGAAAGTGCCTGGATCAACTATGATACCAATACTTTGGATCAGAATGGGAAATACATTATGTAGTCCCTAGAGGCACCTTAATGGCCCAAATTG
Source organism: Notoglanidium maculatum (assembly GCA_030068355.1). Lineage (NCBI taxonomy): Eukaryota > Metazoa > Chordata > Actinopteri > Siluriformes > Auchenoglanididae > Notoglanidium > Notoglanidium maculatum. Next base: position 16,356,526 of record JAQQZX010000040.1, on the reverse strand, counting down.
CAAATTGGTTTGGAATTAGCTCGGAATCTGACAAAAAATAATTGTCTCTAGGCCTCAGAGTTCTTGGGATATGGATTAAAAGATAAAATGTTGTGCTATAGCATCATCAGTACACCAACCTACTGCCTGAGAAGTTGAAAGAAGCAATACCTTTTGACCAATTTTCACATCTATCTCTAGTGGTTTAGGCTGCAATATTCATTTTAGGGGAGAAAAATTAGAATAACAAAAACAATGGCATTCCAGTACTTTTGCTGCTTGGGATATTTTTAATAATTAGATGAACATGTACATTTTACAATAGGGTGCATACACTCTTTCATTGCTGGAACTCCTGAAAATGTCCTAGTATTGGATATTTTGGGGGATTTCGGCTTTTGCCATTCGTTTTGCGGGTTTCCATCTGCCCCATGCCGCCTTCCTGTCCCCAGTGTCCTCTTTTTTAAAAACCAAAATATGCTCACCCTACCATTTTGGAGGCAGGAGACTTCAACCTGCATATGCTGGTTATATAAGGATAAGTTATCCTTATCTTTTGGGAGCTCATGAAGGCATCTTGAGTAAAACCTAGCTCCTAGAGAGGACCTGAACTGGAAGCAATGTGACCAGTTTTACAGAATAACAGATGTTTGTTGCACATAACCCCCATAAAAATCCTAACAATACACTAGAGTTACAGCACCGTCTGTGCTTGGACCCATACTAAGAATCCCAACAATTCCAATAGGGCTACCAAAAGAAAATGCAATAGGGTAACGAGTACTTTTGCGTGGACCCCTAATTATCAGAAATAGGCTAGATCGAAACTTAAAAGCATGTGTTTGGCCGTCTCTGCTTAAAAATCTGACTCAAATAAAATGTTAAGTAATTATTTAAGGTAATAAAAGTACAAAGTACCAGTATTCAGTTATACATTTAATATGAACAGCTTTGTTCTAAGCATTCACTAGAAAGTGAACAATTATTCAGTTAGCTCAAGGGTTCCTATCAGCATGCAAGCTTAAGCCTTTCCTATTTACTTGTCAGAGGTTTTAATTTAAACTTGCAATTGTATGTCTTTTATAATAGCTTGTCAGAGATCACTTTCAAACATGTCTAATGTACTAAAAATAGCTAGAAAACAATTTCTAGTAATCATAAAAATTATGCACTATTAATGCACCATACTTTCCTTTGAAAGAACTATTTAGTATTTATTGGTAAAGTAATAACAGAGTTTATTTCACAAAACACAAATAAAAATACAACATATGCAGACAATAAAAATGTAGAGAACTTGGAGTCAATGGACAGAATCGCTGGTATAGGATGTGGATGGCAATCACACCATAGTTATACCACATGCACCTCTTTGAAGTGTATAATGGTCAAAGTATCAAATAGGACAGACAATGCAGTTTAAAGCCTTGTTCACACAAAACAATTTTAATCGTTTATCTTACCTTGTGTGCTAGCAAGCAAATAAGTAGCCTAAAATGAGCAACAGAAAACAACAGAAGATTTTTAGGCTTTTAAAATTAGAAAATGAGCTATCCTAGGCAGTGAATATTCTCCTGAGCGCAGCACGAGTACATTCTGCTGACGCATAGATGCGTCCTTCACTTCGGATTCGCTGAGGTGATGACGTTATTCCGACACGGGAATTACCACTAACAAAGCGACTGCATGATTTGGCTTTCCCGGGTAGGAGGTTGGGAATTACAAGTTACGACCTCGAATAGGAATTACGCAGCATAATATCCTGGGTTTTCTCTTCTTTCGGATTTGCGCGTGTGCATCGGCACCTTCGTCGGTATGGAGACGGCCGACGCGACTAAGCCGCAAAGCATGATGGTTTGAAATAAAATGCTGGAGTAAATACCAGAGAGAATGCGCTAAGCGCCGACCAATAGGTGAATCGTACCCGTAAGCGTCAGCCAACAACACAAAAGAAGCGTACAACGAGTCAGTAACACACCCACCTCACTATCAGTGAATGACATAATAGTGGGAGTTCACCATATACGTTCGGTCAATTTTCTTATTCTAGTTAAACAGACTCGGCAATATCAGGTAAATAAATACTTCAAATTGTTGTTGTTTCGTAAATGTCTTGTGTTACTTTAGAAAAGTATTTTTCATAATTTGGTTTAGACCCACTTCAGCACGAAAGTCTCTTTTTGCTTTGCTTTATGCGTATGTGAAAGAATTCATGTTGGCTAACCAAAACGGGTTAATGTAGGCTGTTTATCAAGTTAACTAGACATCTTATCATTGTCTATCATTTACTTCTTTAAAGTAATGGTACCAGTGATACTATAATTGCAGACTGACTCTTAACCTAATTATCAAAAAAATGTTAGCTAGTGAATTAGATTTAGATTTAGCTTACGTTATAAGTTACCCAACTACGTTTTCCAGCTATAATTCAAAATACGATCCTAGTGTGTTGAAAACCCTGCTGTTTAAGGCTCATGGGAGTAATTGGGCAATATACCATAGCAACGCCCGACTAAAATGTAGGATGAGGAGGTAGTTACGCAAGAAAATGATGGAAGAAAGGCTACCCAGTATCTCGTGTTGATATTATGTAACCTGCTTTTGTACGGCGGCCAGTGCCTGCAGTGTCGTGTAGCTCTGCTATTCTGAAAAGGCCATTTTCACTACTAAACTGTGCAAAAATCGCAGCATTAATGGAAATGTGCAAATTACCAGTAATGGATGGTACGCTGTGAAAGTTGCGGAGTGAATAGTCCTGTTTAAACTGCACTATATCGGCTTTCAGTGACGAGATGTTTTTGCGTGAAAATAATCTCAGCATGTGATAGCTATTCTTTATAAATCATTACATAGTGATTAAGGCTCCGAGACCATATTCTTTAATATTCTTAATAATTACCATGAGCCACAAAAGATGGACCAGAGGAGTTTTGGTCTGTAAAATGATCTTGTACGTCTAAAACATACATCTTTGTGATTGCAGAGTAGTCATGTCTGACAGGAAGGCAGTAATAAAAAATGCGGACATGTCCGAGGAGATGCAGCAGGATGCTGTTGAGTGTGCTACACAGGCTTTAGAGAAGTACAACATTGAGAAGGACATTGCTGCCTACATAAAAAAGGTAAGTCTTGGATCTGGATGTCACACACAGCTGTAGCAGCTCAGAATGCAGCAGTGTTTTAAACTGGGAGAATACTGAGCAGAAAATATGCCTGCCCAAAATACTGGTTGATGAGAGCTTAAGCACTTTTTGACACCAAAGTCACCTTATATGATGAATTCTTTGTCTGTTGCTCAAGGAGTTTGATAAAAAATACAACCCCACCTGGCACTGCATTGTGGGAAGGAACTTCGGCAGCTACGTGACCCATGAGACCAAACACTTCATCTATTTCTACCTTGGCCAAGTGGCCATTCTGCTGTTCAAGTCTGGCTGAGACCAAGCTTGGTCTCATCATTACCTGACCATTTATTACTGACTGACTACAGAAAGGCTGAGCATTCCTGATGGGACCAGCCTTCACTTGGCTGCTTCTTTTTGTTCATCTTTTTTGTTTTAAGAAAAAGGCTAAAAGATGAGTAAGGAACATGTATTTATTTTTTTGTTTTCTATACACAGATTGAAGACTTGTCATTTGAGTTTTTTTTTTTGCATTAAAACAAAATGGGTGTAAGGAGTAATTAATATCTTTTGGAAAATGAAAGGTTAGGCCTGAAAATACTATATAAAATTCAATGTCTAAATGGAATTTGGAAGTGGATTATGTTGTGGCAAGCCTCAATGCACTGGCAAAGACACGTTTATTACATTATTTTTGGTAGAATATTATATTAGCCTCCAGTGCATCACCAAAACATTAATGTGTCTTCCTCAATTTGCTACTGTTGAGACAGATTTATGTCTTTTATAAGTACGGTCTGCACTGTTGATGTGTCCATTCATTTTAATCTGTTTCAAGCGTTTCCTCCTGGAGTCACTTTCATAATAATGTTTTAAATCAGCCATCTCAAATCTGTTATGCCTGTCTTTCCTAGAAATTTTGGCTTCACACACAACCATCCCAGTAATTTCCCTAAAATAACTTTGTTCATTAATTTCTGTTTAAATAAAAAAACATTGTGTTTGACTAAATCTGTTTAAAAGTGTGAGGTTTAAGCTGTTAAGCGATAGCTTAAATCTCAAGATTTACTGTACTACAACTTTCTGCTTGACTGGTTTGATGTATAGGCCAGAACTCAAGTAAATGTTTATCCCATTGAGCAGGTTTAACTGTAAGATACTGAGACTATAGTGTTTTCAGATGGGATGCCCCTTACGATTGAAAGCTTTTTGAACTTTAAAGACCAAACTGAAGCACAGCTAACAACTCTGCAATCACAAGTGTAGATACTGTTTTATAAAACATTCCCTATTTAGCTAGGTATTCCAAACAAGACTGTCCAACCAACTCTATATCTGATCAGTTTTCATTTATAGCAGAAATTTATGTATGAACCTTCCTGCAAAGCTACTCCCAGTAGAGGTTAAAAGCTTATTCTTATGTTCATTGGTGAAATGTTAATGTTAAAAAAGATAAGCTCTCTAAAACCCATAATTTCCACATACAGTCCTTGTGGATATGAATTTCATGGCAATATTGGACTTTAAATGATTTCTTTGAACTTTTCTTTTTCTGGGGAAGAATGATTGTACAACATACATCGTTAATTAAAAAAAAGTTAAAAAATTATATAGTGGACAAGTTTTAATTTATTGAGTTTTCTGAAATCAACACAACCAAAACTTTACATACAGGGTAAAAAATATACATTCCCCAACTTAAATTATTAATTCAATGGTGCTGGAACTTCCAAAATGTTTTAACCTGCCATGTTAAAGGCCTCTCTTAACTTCCTCTTATTGATCATGATTGATAACTTTTCTGTGCACAGCATAAAAACAATCTGTTTTACTAGTACAAGTTAATGTGAGGTGTAACAACTTTGCCAATGTCTGGAAGAAGACCGAAACTATCACCCTCAACTGACAGGAAATTAGTTCAGATGGTCAGGAACCATCAAGGCACAGATCTGCCATGAACACTCCAACTGGCTGCTGGAACACTGCTTACACTGCTATGGACTGAAAGGCTGCCATCCAAGAAAGATGCCTCTGCTCCAAAATCGACACCTTAATGCTCAATTATAGTTTTCAGCTGTCCACAAGAAAAAGCCTTATGGAGGAAGTCAGTTTTATAGTCAGATGCGAGAGTGCTTGGGGCGGTTTTGCTGGCAGTAGAATTACTGCATTGCATAAAGTGGATAGAATAATGAAGACTCAAAATTTTTCAGCATAACCTCAAATCATCAGCTAGATGGTTGAAACCTGGACATGGTTAAGTGTTCCAACAGGACAATGACCCTTAACACATATCAAAGGTGGTCATGGAATTGATAAAGCAGGGTAACGTTAATCTTAAAACAAATCCTGACCTCAACCCAAATGAAAATATGTGGACTATGCTTTAAAAGTCAGGTCTATACCAGGAAAAGTATTTAATTGAACTCTATTAATTCTGCCAATAAGAGTGGTCAAATATTCAACCATAATTCTGCCAGAAGCTTGCTGATAGTATCTGTTCAAGTTTAGATTTGCTAAGCGACATTTGATCAAAGTGTATGTTTATTTTTGACCCTGTATGTGTAATTGTAACCTTGTGTTGATTTCAGAAAACCCTAAATGGAAATGATTTTCATTTATTTGTGCATTAGTTATTTTGTTTCTATTAAAATATACCATCATCCTTCCCCAGAAAAAGAGCAATTCAAAGAAATCACTGAAAGCCCAATATTGCCATGAGAGCCAATACAGCTCTCCATGATGAGTGCATGTAAATGTCTGACCACAATCGTGCATACATTATATATGGCTAAAATTCAAGACTTATCTAATGCAAGCTGCTCCTGGCAGGTCTGCCTCTGCATGCCATTTAACCTCTGCAACTGATCCTACATGCAGATACACAAGTTTTCAACCTTCCCACGTTCTTACACATCATACTGTTGCTATGCCATTTCCACTAGCTTCCTGTTGCTGCCTGCATCAACTGAGAAACACTGATGCTTGCCAATTAGGAATGCTCATTTTCACCAATTTGCATCAGTGAATCAGCATAAAAGTTCACGATGTGATTTTTTTTATTTTATTTTTTTTAAGCAAAGTACATACTAGATACAATTTGGTATGAACTCAGGATGCATCATTTTTAACATCTTTGCACCGGTAAAATTCAGTTAAATTAATATATAGTTATTAGAAGAAGCCTTATACCATTATTATTTAGAAATGCAGCCAATAATAATTTAAAATTGATTCCTCCTCTCAACTGCTTTTCAAACTCATTCTCATCCACTACTGTCAGTGGCCAATTCATGTCAACTCTCTTGGCCAGGTCTCATGCAAAGTTGGATGCATGTCCAGGCAAGTCCCATATTATGGAGGAGCACTACCATATTGAACTGCATAGAATCATATTCTTTTGAACCACATTGGTTTGAACCACACTGCATTGCATCACATTAGTAATTGCTTCATACAGACCTTTAATGCATCAGATCATTGTCAATGCATCGAGACGTGTACTGCATCAGACTCAGAGGTTGAGATGCACATCCCTATTGCCTACAAACCCAAAAATTGGCCAGTAGTCCAGCAACCATCTTCTTCAAAGCACTCATCACAGGAACCCACCATCTCTCAGGGTAAAAGAAAGGCATCCATCAATGGTCGTGTCTGTAGTAATGCTGCAGTGGTGAAATGAACTTCCCCTAGATGTCCAAACAGCTAAATCACTAACATTTTAAAAATTTATTACAAATAAATAAAAATATATTTTAAAATAAATATATTATAATGAGAGAGAGAGAGCGAGAGAGAGAGAGCGCGAGAGAATTCCATGCCACTCCTGGGGGGAGTTCACTCAGACTGCAACTGATCCACTCTTCCAAGAAGTGTGGAAACCACAAGCAGTGTGATCACCAGCCACACTCAGACTCTGAGCTCAAACACCATCACATGGACTTCTCAATTCATTGGAGACTATTAGGATTAATAACAGATCTTGCTTTCATCTTATTAATGAATGTGGAATGTAATAAGTGAGTAAAGCTGCAAATTCCTCCTGTAATGTCAGCTGATTCATTAAAAATCTTGCATTAAAAATGCATGCACCCTGATTTACTGAAAATCACTGCATTTCATAATTGATCAATCTGTGCAGCATGCAAGAAGGCACCCAAAATAACCCACCATGTAAAACCAGCCACCTTCAAGCTAAGCAGGAGCAGAGGTCATTTGTCAAATGCCATAAACATAGGTAAATGCAAGTACATGGACACCAAACCATCACACTCCTACATGGTTCTTCCCCACACTGCAGCTACAGATAAAGCCTAATCCTGGACTAAAGTGACTTTTGTGTTAAGATTCTTTATTTAGAATTCAGTTTAATAGAGGACAAGGCTTCATCTGTGTCCATGAAACCATCCCACAATATGCTTGTATGCTTTAGGTCACTGGAAATAAAGGGCCCAACATCATTTCATGAATGCCCCTGTGCACAAGACGAGGTACAAATTAAATGACACCAACTGCACACTGGACTCTCACTTGAAATCAGTGTCCAATTTCACTAATGCTCATAGGGGCATGGGTGAATGAGCACTAAGCCCCTGAGCCATGTTCCAAAATCTAGTGGAATGCCTTCCCAGAAGAGTGGAAGCTTTTAACAGCTGGTGGTTGGGGTGTTGACATACTTTTAGCCATATAGGTTATAAATGAATTCATGAGCTAATTATCAACAACCTCAATGAGTCATATTTGTCAAAAACAAACTAGGTGGGGTACAGATGCTTCAGCAACAATTACTGATCTAAAACTCAAAATGTGACCATTTTAACAAAACACAGTCCAGTTAGTGGATGAAACAACCAGGCTTTATTTCTTTAGAAAACCAGTTTATGGGGATACACCCCATTGGAGAGGAAAAACTGGGAGCGCAGATACCCTTTCAGCTGAGGAACTTTCTTAATAAGAGGCAACAGCTGAGAGTCAACAGCTTTTTGGTCTTCTTTCCGCTGTTCTGTCACCTGGTATTTCTGCAGAAAATAAGCAAAAAAAAAAAAAAAAAAAAAAGTTAAATTTTCAGAAATAGAAAAAAAAAAATACAAAATGTAGCATACTATAAAATACATAAATATAAAAAAAATTCTCCAGGTATTTTAGGTGGAGTTGAGCAGTAGATGGCAAGTCTGACTATTTTCAAGGCATGCCATTTTTCCAAGTTCAGAACAGAGCAGATGCCAAGTCACTCATTACTTCATCATGCACACAGTATATACACAATAAAAATAAATTGTGCTCTACTTTTTCAAGTCACCCTTTTTTTTGTCAAGTCACCCTATTCTTATCACTTATGTTAACGCACCTATAATCACCCACCCACTGGAAACTAACTGTTGCCAAGTGCACAGAAGTCTCCTTACATTAATGTTAAATAAAGATCTTCTAACAACTCTGATTTGAGAATTCACAGATACCACGGTATAAAAGCTTAAAGCATATTCTTAAGCTTGCCATCACACTGCTAATTTAAATTAATGTAGTTATTTCATCCTTCATGCACCCATCCTTTAATTTTACCATCAACACTTTAATTTTAAAAACCAGTCTTTAAATGCTTCAATGCAGAACAGGCCATTTTCTAACCATAAAAAGCAATAACCATTGTATAAGACTGACTTGTACTTTGGAATATGCAACATAATCTGCATGTAAATTGAACATGTGGGGAATACCACATGAAAAAAAACTCATTTAGTAAAGTTAAAAAAAAAAAAAAAAAAAAGGATAGAGAAAAACCTATATGACATGATTGAATTTAAGTGTTTTTTTTAAAGTACAGTGTGAAGCACAAATGTGACATTATGTGAAAATTATACAAACTTTAAAAACGTTTTTTGTAAGCATTAAAAAAAAAAAAAAAAAAAAAAAAAAAAAAAAAAAAAAAAGATACATCAAAAAAAATCTGTAATCTGTAAATACCCATCCATTATTTGAGAACGTTTGAGAGGCATTTCTGAAAAGGTAAGGATTTCATTTATGATGACATGGCATTGCTTTTCTTATGCACACCTCCAGATATGTGGCCAGGATTTTCATCAAGCACTTCCATGCTTAACACAAGCGACACTACTGGGCCCACAGCTCTGCAATTTCAAGACTGGAGATACAGCAGTTGTGCAGGTCCTCTGTGAAGCTTTGCAAGTTCCACTTACCCCTAAAGCCCTCTTCAGCATTTTGATGCAGACACTTATACAAATCATACAATAGAAGACTTCAAAAAGAGTAAAGTCTGATACCCACTCACATCTCACGGTAAAAAGATTTAAGACAGCTATCCTTCACAACCTTACCTTACCAACCTTACCTTAAAAAAAAACAAAAAAAAAAACAAGATGCTGGGAGCATGCTCCAACTCTAGCAAAACTCTAAGATTTTATTCTGATATAGTAAATTTGTCTGCGATAGTGAAATCACAAGGTCATTTGGTGCAAGGCCAGCATTATGTATATCCACACACAATTAGAAATAAACCTCCCAGGCTACGGACTGAAAATATGCAGCAATAAAAGGAACTCCGGTTTATAACGGCTACTCTAAAATACGAGTGCTGACATGCAGAGGAGCAACACTTCCCATTTCTTTTATTATTCAATACAACTTTAGCCCTGTGCACCTTGCAGCACACTATGACCAAAAGTTTTTGGACACAGTTCAATTCAACTTTATTTGTATAATGCTTTAAACAAACATGGCCACAAAGCAGCTTCACAGGAGTATACAATCTATACATACACATATATATATATACATATATATATATATACACACACACACATATATATATATATATATATATATATATATATATATATGTAGATATATATATATATAACACCCCTAACAAGCGAGCCTGTGGCAACTGTGGCAAGGAAAAACTCCCCGAGATGACAAGAGGAGGAAGAAACCCTGACAAGAACCAGACTCAAAAGGGAACCCATCCTCATTTGTTGCACTTGTCAACAGCAGTCCAATGCCATTCACAGTTCTAGGTGTACTGTATGTTGAGGGAGTTCATATGGTGTGATCCTCAGCAGGATCAAGTGGTTTCCAAGTGATGACTCCAACCAGGAGTAGGACACCAGGATGGATCGGGCAGGTCCGGAAAGCAGAAGGGGTCAGGATCACTGGTATCTCAGTATGTAATAGTATATAGGTCTTCCCCCAAAACTGTTGACAAAGTTGTAAGCACACAATTGTCTAGAATTTCTTAGTTTAGTTCCTCACTGGAACTAAAAGACCCAAACTCATTTGATTATGACAATGTCCCCATGCACAAAGCAAGGTCCATAAAGACATGGTTTGCAGCGTTTGGTATGGAACAACCCAAGTGGCCCGAGCTCTGACCTCAAACCCACTCAAAACCGTTGGCTTCGGACCCCAGTGCCCAACCTCTCGAACACACTTGTGGCTAAATGAGCACAAATCCCCCACAGCCACTTTCCAAAAATCTATTGGAAAGTCTTACCAGAAGTGCAGGGGCTGTTATAGTATCAAAGGGGAAACAACTCCATGTTAATGCCCATGGTTTTGGAATGGGGTCACATAGATATGACCTGTGTCCACATACTTTTGGCCATATAGGGTATGAAAAATGATTTGGTACCTCTTTCTCAGTGTCAAAGATCTCCCCTTCTTGGTGTTTGGGCTTCCTGAGCCTCTTCTTCTTGAAGTAAGCATCATTCAGGTTCTTGGGAAGCTTCATACTTGAGATATCCAACTTGGTGGAAGTGGCAATGCAGAACTTTTGATGGGCTCGACGCAAAGGAACTCTGTTCAAAGCTAAAGGACCTAGAGAAAAGCCACAAAGTTAGCTTGGAGCCAGGGACCAACAAATCAACAGCAAAAAAACTTGGGTGTAAACTTCCTAGGCCAGACTATGCCAAGTTTCTGCAGTAGGAATGACCTCTTTAAGCCTCATCTTTGAAGCACAAGTAAATTTAAACATACCTGTAACGAGGAGGAGGCCACTAGATAGCTGCTTGAGAAAGACCACACGCTGGAAGAAGGAAAGACAGTCAAACATCAATATACTGTACTGTACTAAATCATGCTGTATTCTAGCACAAAAAAAGTGCTAGAAAAGTTCGCATTTCTTCCACCAAGTCAATGACAAACAACTGCTATGCCACCATTCTCATCTTCACTGTACAACACTGTTACATTATACATCAAAAGCAATCAGGTACACTTGATTTAACTATTTCTAATATTTTCTTGCAATAAAAGTTTGACAAGGAGAGTAGTTTTTTTTTTAAATCAGAGAGTGAGCTTGCCTCTTGCCAAACTTCTTGCCTGTAGCATGTGTATTTGTATATACGTGTACACACACAAAGATGGACACTGTTTAAGATACTTCACAGACTGCCCATTTTAATTAAAGAAAATACAGTCCCTGATACATCCAACATCGTAGCATTTTTTGCACAATCTAAACAAAGGAATTAATAAAAAACATAAAAATGTAAATTAAAGTACACTGCAGAAGCCGATTTAACTTCTTTGGATTCAGCCATCGGTGGTGACATTAACAGTCAGTTAGGTTTTTCTAATGCTAACATTAGCAACACACCTTTGTTGTTACTTCCTGTCTCAGTTTAGTGTTATGCTGGAAAGAAATTGTCATATAGCTGAAATTATATTTTAACTGCAAGTCAGGGCTTAAAAACAACCCAAAATCAACCACTGCCATGAATCTTTGCATGTAAATTATTAATTAAAATCAAGTGTCAGTATTTGCATTGTTTATATGATGCAGTGAAGTCTAATAAACAATTAATTTAAAAAAAAAAAAAAAAAAGTCTGAGAATCAAGAGAGTATCACAAACCACACCACAATACTGAAGTGCATCTCTTTTTATACCTCTAACATGAGTGTTCAATGTGAGACTTGCACTACACAAAGTGTATTCACAGTAGGTTAATAACTACCTTGCCACGATGGCGCCCAGTGAGCATGATGAGTACAGTTCCAGGCATGATGGAACAGCGCAGTTTCCTCCTGTGCTGGCTGAACGGCTTGATGCCATGACTGCGCAGCTTCCGGGGTACATCCTCTGTTGGGTAATAACGTGGCTGAAGGAAAATAGTTAACAGGCTATTATATTTCACTTCAAAGCATTACAAATCTCGCAATTAAAAAAAAGACCTGCCAGTTTTATCTTGTTGTCTTTGAAATAAGATACGTCTATGTGACTTGGGGACATACCAAGACTTTGACAGTGGGCTGCTGACAGGGGGCTTGGGGCCATAGTGGCCCCTTGTCTGCAGACTCCAAGTCAAACATTCAAAAATTCCAGTGAAAGGCTGTACAGATTTTTCCTTACCTTAGTTAGCTTGCTTGACCAAAGCCTTTGGGTAACCAAAGCTGGTAAGCTAGCATTAAAATTCTTTCCATGACACTAAATTTAGATAATTTAAGACTACGTTCACCATCACAGTAATATCTAGTACGGCACATAGCTTATGTTAAAAACCTGCAAAAATTACCTTTCTGAAATAGGCATCTGTAGTCTTGATTATGGAACTGGTGGTTCAGTGTCTGGCACTTCAGTTTCAAACTCAAGATCATTCATAAAAAAGCTTAAGTCCTTGTGCAGAAGCCACTTTTGACCTCTTAGACTTAAGCTGCAGTTTCTCAGGTGTGCAGAGGGGGTGCAGCTAACAGTTTGCATTTCCTCATGTTAGCAAATCAGAACGAAGCCATTTACACATTTAATTTTATAGGAATGCCCCATAAAATTTAAAGACATTCACAATTTCAGCCTGTTTTATCCTAAGGAGTTTATCATTCAAAAACTGCACCAATAAAAATTTGTATACTTTACAAAAGCATCAAGAAATCTTATAAAAAACATGTAAAGTGGGCGGCAGTTGAGCTTTAATGTTATTTATTAGTAAAATGAAAAACATTTTTTTTATTAATTTAACAAAACTTACATCAATAAGGAATAAGAAAATAGCAATGTTTTGGCAATAAAATTCTTTAAATTTGCTTTTTTTTAATATCAAGGAAAAATGTAATTGTGAACCAAATATTGTGAATTGAATTGTGAATTGAGTGAATGCCTTAGTTTGACAGATTAGAACACTGAGGACCATCTACTGTCCAACATGTTAATTGACAGACACATGAGCTTTCTTAAATTAGTTATTAATAGACAAGTATACTGTATGTATACAAGTATACTGTATGTATACAAGAATATTTGAGTATGTATACAAGTATACTGTATTTGCTGTATACACTGCAAATATTTTAATTGCCAAATACTGACAAATAATCCACTTGCACAATCAATACTGACTAGCTGCCATGTACAGCATGCTAACCTCAACATCCCAGCTGTATTATAAAGTTAATTTAACGTTCTCCTTACTATAAGCCCCTAACATGCTTGCTAACAATTTACTTGAAGAGTTGGGTTGCTGATATTGATAATGTGTTAAGAAAATAGATAGACTCTCAGATAATTTGAATGCATCAGTTTTGGGTACATTTAGGCAGAGGAGTTCATAACCATTTGCGAACTCAGTATTGATTCAGGAAATGTAAGTGAAAAGCAAGCAACAGTGGGCACGAGTGTGCAAGACAGCAAGTGAGCAGGGGCTGAGTAAATCAATGCACTCAACCAATTAAACATACTTTGACAGCCATTAATATACCTGTGCAGCTGACCCACTGTGTGTGGGATACACTGTCAGATCATGTGCTCACAGGCCAACTGAGTTCAATTCAGTAAATGGTTTGTTCATATTTTAATTGTAATTGTCCAAGTCAATAAAACTGCATTGTACATGTTTACCCGTTTAAGCACAATGGCTGTAGTTTTAGTGCCCTCTGCTGTCACTGCAGGGAAAAGAAATTATCTGCTTTGTGAGGTGCTGAAAAGTAGTGACTGCATGATCAGTGTTGTGTTGGAGTTGGCTTTGAAAATTAAATTCCATTAAATATGAGCCATGATAAAAAACAAACAAGTTTTTCTGATTTTGTATGCATTCTGAATTTTTCAAGGGCACAGACCTCAAATTTGTGTCAAACATGGGAAATCAGTAATGGAGACCGTTGAAATGCAAGCCTATAGCAATGAAGCGAAGTGGATAAAGTGTTTTGAGTGGCATTCAAAACAGATTCAACAAATTCAGAAGTCTGGGCAAGCCAGTGATCCTGATGCACAACATGCTCAATTTCTTGGACATTTTCGAGAGGTTGTGCTCATCAAGCATTTCAAGGGTCTCCACTGCAGATTTCCCAAATCTTACACTGAATCAAAGTGAGACATGAAAGTCTAGTGCAACCGACGGGCTGAGGAAGTAGCATATTCCGGTCTTGAAAAGCTGCAAGCGAAACATCCCTGAGAAACTTTTATCACGTATGTGCAACCTCAAATTCAAGCCCTCCTCAAAACAAAAACAAAATCTAATTGTTTCCCCTAAACCAACGGATGCACAGACAAGTGTGCAGGAAGACATGGCTAGCACACACAGATGCACCATATTTTACAACTCAAAAGCTACTACTATAGGGCCTAACCAAGGGATATACTTAGCATTTGGCTAGATCAGTTTGTGCCAGGTCAGGAGCCATCTAAATATTTTACTACTTTCCCATAAATTTATAATTAAAGTTAAAATGAGAATATCTGAAATTATTTTGAAATGGATCACTGTTTCAGTCCATGTTCATTATGTGGAGGGAGGATTGTAGACTCACCATCTTACGCAGTCTGATGACACGGGTACCTCCATTCTTGTCTCCACCAACAGTTTTCACCACAGTGGTAGGGGGCTTCTCCTTTAGCTTCTTCTCAATCTATGTTTTAACATGCATCAAATTTCACCCAATACCCTTCCACTCAATTTATAACGTCAATTACAATCAATGCCAGTTGCCAATTTCCGTGGCAAAAATAATAGCTGCCAAGTTTTATTCAGTGAGTTTCACTCACCTTGGTTTCAGGTGCCTTGGTCCTCCTCTTGTACATGGCGCGCCGAGAAAACATGGCCGAGCGGGAGAAACGACCGATACCCCTAGCCAGTACAGGGTTGCGGCTGCAGTGCCGCTTACGGGCAACTCTCTTTTTATCACCCTCAGCCATCTGAAAAACATTTATTACAAATCATAGACCTGTTTTTGTGATCATGACATACCAAGTAATTAAGTCACTTAAGAGCGACGGCCGAGAAAAGCCATACAGTATCTTGATTCTGACGATTGGAAATAATCACTGGACCGCTTCAAGCTCTGGACTAATTGCTGTTGATTGACCTGCCCCCTTTTGGTATTACAACAAACCTAGTAGAAATTACAACGTACTAACTGCTTAGAACCCGGCTATGATCCTTATCTTGTCTGTATCCTACACACAAGAGCAAAATGTACAATTGAAACTCGGTTTAATAACATGGAGCGCTCGCTCCCTGGCGAGTAAACGTGACTGGCTTTAGCTATGCTAAAAAGCTAAACGTTTCTCACAGAAAACCACCGCCATATAGAAAAAAATAACAAGTAATCGAGAAACATAATACACAAATAATGTAAAAGCATTTGAAGCTCTCACGACATATTAATTGTCTTGAAAGAACAGAAAACGTCCTAATGTTACAGTTCAAAGAACAGCGACATTAAGCCCAGCTTTCGGGCCCGTCATTAAAATATAAGTATTGCAGCAGCCAAAAATCTTTAAAATTTTGAAAATATTCGCAGATTTGTGTTCTCGGTGACGGCCTACATTTATACAATTCTCCGGATCGAATATACGTATGCATTTTTATAAGATGACAACTGATTAAATTTCAGAGAACGTAGACATGGCAGTCGCAATTACCTCGCGCTAGAGAAAAAAAGGCCTACATCCGGGCACTTGATGCATATATAGTCTGACGCGGCACTATACGTCTGTGGTGACTTCTTCTTCTTCTTGCTTTATTGGCAAATCGCAACTAACGTTTGGTGCATACCGCCACCTACAGAACAGGAGTTTGGAAGGCTTAAGCGTGAAAAAAAGAAAATGAAAACTTAGAGTCTTCCCATTAATCTTTAATTAATTAAAGGTTTAAGGAAGAAAAATGAAGCTTTAATATTATCACTCTACATCCCTTGCGCCCCATGATATTTTCCTTTAGATTGTCATGATTTATCACTGTTTCCTGCTATATCTTTCTGAAATGCTGTAGAGGAAACTCTATTCTGATTGGCTCGCTAGGTGCCAATACCTTCGTATAACGGGGCACCTATAAGGTAGGCTATATCAAATGGAAAAAGATTTAATCACCGTTCCTTTTGAAAGGAACTTTTGAATGGTAACCATAACAAAAATAGTAAAGTATCCGTTGACTTGCACCCTGCAACCGGAGTAAAATTAACAGTGGGTTTAATATTCGCCGGATATTCACGAATCTTCTCTGTATTTTCTGTATATTCTTCTGTATATTCTCTGTGTTGCTTGTTTCTGCAATATTTTAATAGAGAAAATACAAAATATCCGTGAATGTCTGGCAAATATTGAACCCACTGCTAACTTTACTCTGGTCAGCTAGCAAAGCCTTCGAGGTGTCCTGTTATACGTAATTAATGTACTCGGTGGAGGAAACTCCGAGGGAGTTTCGGAGGGTCAATGGTGGCAATGGTACACAATACATGCCCTATATTTTCCGGTTCTTGGCATGCTGAACATAAGTCGTTACCTTTTCCCAATAACTTAAGGGTAGCATTAAGTCCAGTGTTGCCTAGCCTTAATTTGGAGAAGATTACATTTTCTTGTCTACTTAAGGAAGTGAAGCTTTTTCTTTCTATACGTTTTCTGAATTTTATAATAGTGTCTTACCTTAAGTTCAGATTCCCATTATTTTTGCCATCTCTGCATCATTTAAGATCTGATTTTGGATTTGGCGTCTCTTTTCCCTATTAAAATACTAATTTCTATTTGCTCTTTTTTCAGTGCCTATTTAGCGGTTTCTTCAGCTTTCTTGTTGCGCTTAATCTCCCTATATGTGCCAGGACCCGACAAAACTGGACTGAAATTTCTAGTCTTTGAATATTTAATAATATATATTTCATTTCTGTTATTAGATCCTCTCTAATCAATTGACCACTTTCAAGGCTTTGCAAAACTGTCACTGAGTCAGTACATACGATAAGTAAAGGCTCTGTGATTATAATGGCTTCACTTCTTCAACCCATCTTAAGGCAGTTATTATTTGTCATCTGAACTGTGAAAACTGATAAACAATTGTTAAGTCTGTACACTATTCTTTTCTTAAATTAATTAATGTATATCTCAATACCACAAAGTCTATTTTGGGGGTCTGTGAAGATTTGCAGAGCTGGAAATATCCAGGGAGGAACTCTACTAAGGGCTACTGCAGGAGAAAATTCTACTTCTTTAATTCCATATTGTTCTGCCATACTATTTATATTCCATCCAAATAATTTTGCTTTTGTGCAGTATTCCCAATAGTTATCTAAAACTTATGTTGCTGGATTATTTACTGCTTCTCTGCAATCTAACTCAATAAAGACAATTTAATGTATCTTAATTTAAGTGGAGCGTCTTCTGTCTCTACCAGTAGAACACTTGTTGGAGTAGTTTTAATGGCTCCTAAGGCTATTCTAATTGCTCTATATTAAGTTCTATCTAGTTTTTCTAATTAATGTTTTGCATGCTGTACTATAGTCTATTGTTGACCATATCAGTGCCCTATAAATATCTAGTAGAGATTGTCTGTCTGCTCCCCAGCTATGTCCTGTAATCATTCTGAAGTTCATTACTTTTTTTGCATTTTGTTTCTATATCATCTATATGATGTTCCCATGTAAGGTTTTCATTTATCCATATTTCTTATTTTCTATAGGTATTTAAATTGCTTTACCCTCTTGATTGTAGTGGAACAATTTATGATTTTGTGCCACTTTCTTTCTGATAATTATAAATAAAAAATTAATCTCTTTGATTTTTGAATGGAAAATTTGAACCCAGTTTATGCCCCACTGTTCATATACTCGGAGATCTTTTTGCATGTCTCTAACCCTAAAAGCATGTTGTATGAGAAAGTCTAAAATGAAGTTACACATTTTTACCAACAACTCCTGTCTTACTTACTTTAATTAAAAGGTATCATATGCTCTCCACATGGTATTATATACTTTTTCTATATCTAGAAACACTGCCAACATTTCCTCTTTCATGACCATTGTTTTTTCAGTTTCATTGTTTTTTCAGTTTCATTGTTTAGTTTTACCAGTGCATCTGTTGTAGATCTGCCTTTTCGAAAACCATTTTCTATTCACTTAACAAACAGTTCTGTTCTAGAAAATATCTCAATCATGCGGTCACTAATTTTTCAATTAACTCACCTAGTTGTGAAATAAGAGCTCTAATTCTATAATTTCCTGGATTATTTGGGTCCTTTCCTGGTTTGGCAAATTGAATAATGACCACCTTTTTCCAGGCCTTTGGAAATGTAACTTCTTTCCATATTTTATTAAATAACTGTAGAATTATATTCAAAATTTCATCTGGTAGATTCCTAAACATTACATAACATAAATGATCTATTCTTGGTGAAGAGTATACAGTACTATTAAGGGCCATTTTGAGTTCAGAAATATTAAATTCAGCATCTAAAATTGAATTTTTCTCTTCCTAAACTCACAGAATATCCTTGTTTTCATTCAAGATTTCATTTTTTTCTTCTTCTATATATTTCATTGATATGATTACCTCTGTGAACTTCAGCTAAAGCTTTGCCTAGCATATAAGCTTTTTCAGTATATGATATTGCTTAATTTTTCCCGTTCAGCCAACACATGTATATGTTAAGGTTTATATTTACTTGTCCTTTTCTTTACCATAATCCACACCTCTTCTTTTTTCTCTTCCTATTATTGAGCAAACTGTCTCTAGGTTTCTTTTTTTTTTGACTACTTGATGACTTTCCATTGCTTGTTTCCTTTAAAGTTGATGAGGTCATCCATTGTTAATGTTTTACACAAATGTTTAAAAGTTTTATTTCACTCTATAACAGCTTTTGTAAATTTTTCATTTGACCAAGGCACATTCTTTATTTTCTTTCTGTTTACTGCTAGGGATGGGCAGTGGTAGCTCAGTGGTTAAGCAATTGGATTGTGATCGGAAGGTCGTGAGTTCAAATCCCAACACTGCCAAGCTATTGCTGCAAGCCCTTGAGCAAGGCCCTTAACCCTCAACTGCTCAGTTGTAAAAATGAGATATATGTAAGTTGCTCTGGATAAGGGCGTCTGCCAAATGACATAAATGTAAATGATACAGTGATTTGAGAATAAGGGAGTTCAAAGACTCAGTAATTTGTTCTACTGAACCATCTATTTTATTAGATTTTATTATTTATCTCATTACAATATTATAATATACTTATCCCAGTTTACCAGTTTAAAT
>JAQQZX010000040.1:16316888-16330485 GCA_030068355.1 Notoglanidium maculatum | reverse complement strand
AATGTATAGATTCATAAGTTTATATTCAGAATTTATATACTTTTGTGAAGCTGCTTTGTGACAATGTCTGTTGTTAACAGCGCTATACAAATAAAATTGAATTGAATTGAATTATGACGGAGGATGAGGTGATGCAGCCCAATCTGTCCATCCGGCGTCTGTCAGACAAGAAATCGAGGTGCTCAATCCTAGGTCCTGCAGTTTCCTGTCCAGCCTCATGGGAATGATGGTATTGAATGATGAGCTGTAACTTACAAAGAGCATTCTCACATACGTATTTCTCTTCTCCAGGTGAGAGAGGGCAGTATGTAGTGTCAGGGCTATGGCATCATCAGTGGACCTGTTGTGGCGGTATGCGAACTGGATGCAATCTGGTTACAATCTGGATGCAAGCCTTGTTATCACCAACCAAATTTTGCCTCTCTCTGGCAGATTCTATGACTTACGACAATGTGGAAACATAGGTCTTCTCCAGAGTCTGGGTTACACTGTTAATCTTTTTGATGGTCATCACTGGCTTGTTTGACCATTGTAATTTATGTTTTGTCATACAAAAATGTCATACATTTTTGAAAAGGAGCTCTGACATTTCCTTCAAAGCCTCAATGGTATCAGCATTTTTTTAAATCAATATTGAATATGAATAAAATTAACATTTTATATATTAATATAGATATATAATAAAGTAATTTATTTATATATATTAAAATACAAATTAAATATTGTAGAGCTGCCCACTGCTCCAGGTATGTGTTCACTGCTTGGATGGGTTAAATGCAGAGGAAACATTTCACTTCATGTTGTACCATGTATGATTGTGTATGTAACAAATAAAATTTGAATTTGATTATTGAAAACCATCGGCATTTTCTTTTACTTTTTCAGCCAGAAGCCTTGTAATGTTATCTTGTAATTCAGACAGTGTAGGTTCTATTTTTCCTTCCTTTCTGGTGTACATGGAGCTGAATCAGGGGTAGGGGTAGGCTTGTCGAAATTAGTGTATGAGTGCATGTCTCCTGCTTCCAGAACGTCCTCAGTTAAATACTCATTTTTTGCTGCGAAAGAAAGCATCTTACCCTGGTCTCTTGGTCTTTTATCTGCCATTATTGAGTCC
Source organism: Notoglanidium maculatum (assembly GCA_030068355.1). NCBI lineage: Eukaryota > Metazoa > Chordata > Actinopteri > Siluriformes > Auchenoglanididae > Notoglanidium > Notoglanidium maculatum. Next base: position 16,329,371 of record JAQQZX010000040.1, on the reverse strand, counting down.
TCTACACCAATCATTTTAATGTCCACTTCGTTTGCCCGAGTTAAGCGCAAGTTAGCTTATGACTGTATCGTTTATGAATAAATGGTTCCAGTGTCATTTTCTTACCAAACAGCAACAAGGTGTGTCATTCTCAGCAGTTATCACTGTGCAAACTTTATATTTAAAGGTGAGAAAATTTTTTTTTGTCTGTTAGCTGCAGGTTTATTTGCTATACGACACAGAGAGGGGGATCATGAGTAAGGCCAGGGCCATCAGCTGCGTCACATGTGCGTGACGGCCGCAGAACATCTTGATTTTCCTTGCACCGGCCATATTAACTTGAGTGTCATGACAGCGGCGAGTCATCTACAGTTTCAGTGTGCCATCTATTTTTCACGTGAGGTAAGCAGTTCTGAGCAAAAACAATGAATAGCTTTGTTGATAGTCATATTGATATACCAGCAAGATTAATAAATTCACACCTTTCATTATAGTTTCAATGTCTAGAATATGTCACAGACATGAAAAAAATAATTTTTTTTCTTTAACCATTTTAGCAATTGCAAGTTATTAAAGGAGAAAGTGGAGGCAACATGTATATGTAGGCTTAAAATGTACCATGCAAAGAAATGTAAGCATGCAATCTGAGAATTTATAAATAGGGGAGACCTTTCACTCTCAGAATTTCCAGTTGTGTAGGGGTGCCTACAAGATAGTCCTCAATAAATGGGAATGAAGAGTTAAACTGTTCAAATAATTTACACCTGCTTCTAGATATATATATAAAAAAAATTAGTTTTTGCAAATACAGACAGAATATACAAGAATTCAAATGAAATAATACTATTACAGGCAAGGCAATTTTGCCCATAAAATGCTAGCATTCTGCTAATGTATTAGCAGAATGCTAGCATTTTCTGACCAAAATTCTAATGATCCAAGTGTAATTTGGTTCATTTCTCTTCTATTACTGTGTACTAAAGACTGAAGCAGTGCCAAGTGTGTTGAAAGGAAATTCAGTATGAGTCACAGAGTAATTTCTAGTCAACACTGTCCCAGTTCCACCTCCCACCCAAATATCCACACACAACCTTTGTAGTTTTTCAAATTTTGCATCAAACTAAATGATACCTGTTCTGGAAGGATTTTTCCCCAGTATTCAAACCTGGAAATCTTGCTATGGGGCCCACTATACAAGACATGTATAGACATGTTTACAACAGACAATTTGTGTTTACAGACAAGTGTTTAAGACTTGGGCAGTAAAAAAAAAAAAAAAAAAAAAAAAAAAAAAAAAAAAAAAAAAAAAAAAAAAAAAAAATCTAAACACAAACACTAATTAGCCAGCAATAAAATCACCTGCCTAATATTGTGTTTGTCCCTCTTGTGCAGTCAAAACAGCTCTGACCCACAAGACCACTGAAGATGTAATGTAGTAATACTGTAGTGTTTTGTACCAATACATGATTTATGTGACTTAATCGATTTATTGCTAATAAGCAATGGATTCTTTAAGTCATGCAAGTTGTGCGAAGGAAGCTCCATTGATTGGACTCGTTTGTCCAGTACAGCTCATAGATGCTCATCTGGATTGTGATCTGGGGAATTTGGAGGCCAAGTGAACACCTTGAAGGGTTATTCCTTGTCAAATCAACAGATTTCCATCTTTCATTTGCTTCATACTTTTTGCAAATAATATTTTGTTCACTTCTGTTGCTTTGCACAGCCATGTTAATTTGACAACATTCCGTAAACAGGGTAGGAACTCAGATTTGAAAAGACTACCCCTAGCTACCCCAAGGCATGTCACAAATTTTCTTTGTCAAGAGAGAAGGGTTCACTAAGCTGTGCAAAAACTGTAACTGCACCATCTATAGCAAGTAGTGCAAAAAATTTTCTTCTTCAATATTCTTTCTTTAAATATACTTTATTTAAAAGAATTGTTTGCACTATTTGCTATAGATGGTACTGTTACTATTTTCCAAAAGTTTATTGTATTACAAAAAAAAATAAATAAATAAAAATTCATAAATTGCATAATTTTTCAATTACATTATGCACGATTTTTGATTTTCATTTTTTTTGTTCCTTCATAAAGTTGAAAAAAATCCTAGGTTTGTTTATTTTTATATATACACACATACAGAGTCAGCCAAAAAAAATAAAAAGAAGAAAAAAATAAATTAAATAAAAATTGTATACACACACTTCAGGAACACCTCTGCACATAAATGTCTGGAAACTAATGGCCAACATATTCCAGGTACAACAACTGAGGCCTCTGTCCAGAAAAGTGCAGTTCTTCTACCAAAATATAATATTATATATGCTGGGCAAATAAATGAGGCAAACAGAGTTCATCACAGCTTCTATACATACATTTTTATTTTAACAAATACAAATGCAACAGTGTAAGCAGGAAGCAACCATGTAACACAATATAGTATACATCTAGTGCACATTTTAGTATGGAATGGCTTTGCCTTAAGAAACTTTTGGGCAAGTATTCTGACAGCCTTTTGCAGTGTGCTGCATCAATACTGTTCCATTCATGTTTGACTGCTTCCCACAGCTGGTCACTGCTCCTAAATATTCTGCCAACAAGTTTGGCCTTGATATGTGCCCAAATATTCTCTATGGGGTTAAGATCTGGTGACTGACCAGGCTAAAACATCAGTCAGCGAATGCCACTCCAACCATGACTTTGTTGTTTTTGCCCTGCGTGCTGGTGAATTATCTTCTAGGAACATGGCCTCTTGTTGGTCATTTCCACTACACAACTTGTTTAAGTTTGGAAGCAACCCTTTCTGTAATATCCTTTGGTATAGTTTTGCATTAATGGGCTTTTCACATCACACCAGCTCACCAATACCAGATGCAGAAAACACCCCCATACCATTATCCCACCTTCACCACCTTTCACAGTAGTGGGCAGGCATTGTGGGTTGAATTTCTTACTTGACCTATGAAGAACAGCGTTTGGGAGCATCAGTTCACAGCTCAAAACGTGACTCATCGTTCCAGAGAACTCGCTGAAACCACTGAGAATTGTGGTGACCATAAAGTGCCAGGAATTTGAGTCAGTCTGCAACATTCATTGTTGTTAGCAATGGTTTCTTTGCACACCTTTTTTTTTTTTTATTATACATTTTATTTGCACTTATTTTAAAAGAATGTGTACAAATAAATGCAGCTTGAAAGTGCGCACAAGAATACACAAAATTAAATAAAATGGGGGCAGATCAAATAATTAAAACAAAATAAAACAAACAAACAAGCAAATATAACAAAAAAGGACATAGCAAGGACATCATACTAATGACAGGAATTTAACTGCATTTAACTGTCATTAATTGATGAGCAAAGTCCCTTCCAGGCATTTACTGTGGATAAGCTAGCATTGTTCAGTTGAACTGTGGTCTCCTCTAAATAACCAATGTCAAATAAAGATCTAATCCAGTAATGTTTTAAACTGTTGTCAGGTTTAAACCACAGCTGGAGGATTGCCTTTTTGGCAGCAGTAAAGCCAGCAAATACCAGACGTTTTTCCACGTAGAGAGAGTTCAATGAGGAATCGTCATTCAATAAACATAAACAGGCTTCTGACACAAGACTAATATCAAGAAACTTTGATAACATGTCAATAACATATTTCCAGAATACAGTTATGGCGGGACAGTCCCAGAACATGTGTAGAAAGGTGCCTGTGGAATTCTGGCAAAGAGTGCAATGTGGATTTTGAGAGAGATTCATTTTAAAACATATGTATGGTGTTGTGTAAGCTTTGTGGAACATCTTATAATTAATTAGTTGGTGTGCTAAACATTTAGATGTTTGTGATGGATTGGGCCAGATCAAATCCCAGTTAGGCTGGACACCCATCGGTTTCAGCTCCCTATCCCATATTAACGTAACAGGGAGTGGCTTCATGGAGCTCATTAATAGAAGATTGTACAGTTTCGTGACCAGGCCTCGCTTGCTGCTACTGGGGCAAACATGAACAGATAAGGGATGTGAATGCGGTGCGTGCCAGGGTACTCCATAAGTCTTCATCGCAGATCTGAGCTGGAGATATAAGAAATAAGATGAGCCTGGGAGTACATACTGATGTTGAAGGTCTTGGAATGTACGTAAGGTGCCATCATTACAAATGTCATTAAGCACATGGATGCCTTTAGATGACCACATAGGAGAAATAAAGGTCGCCCACCTGATGTTAGACAAGGGTTGTTCCATAAAGGAGAAGACAAAGTAAATTTGAATGGGCCGCCCTGTATCTTTTCAGCATTATGCCAAGCTTTCAGTGTAGTAGAGAAAATAGTACCACATCTCAGTGTGTTTTTCCATCCTACTTGAATGAAAAGTATATCTGTAATTTGGTTGGGATAGGTCAGCCTAGCTTCTATGGAATGCCATGCGATCCATGATCCTTGATCCATCCAAATATGTATGGATCGGATCTGGAAGGCAAGAAAATAAAGTTTTAAATCGGGGACAGCTAGTCCACCCTCTTCTTTAGGTCACTGTAGAGTAGAAAGACGAATCCTAGCCTGTTTACCAGCTCAGATAAAATTCTGAGTGTGCGTTCTCAAAAAATTTGGGAGGTGGCTGCAAAGGTAGCATAAAAAATAGGAAATTAAAACGAGGTAGAAGGTTCATTTTAAGAATGGTAACTCTAGCTTGCATAGAGATTTTTAAAGAGCTCCATCTTTGGAGATCTCCAGTTATTTTCTGCATGAGCTCACAGTAGTTATCTCGCAGAATGGTTGACAGGGAGCCATTAATTTTAATGCCTAGATAAACAAAGGAAGTCACAATTGGAATAAATGAAGGTAGTGAGATCTTGTCTTTTTCATGACCAATTGGCATTAATTCAGATTTGGAAGAGTTTATCTTTTAGCCAGATAGGTTGTGAAATGTATCAAATAACTGTAATACACAGGGGACTGTTTGATTAATATTTGACAGATAAAGCAGGAGGTCATCGGCATATAGTGAGATATGATGAGAGGTGTCTAATAATAAGATTGGGGAGACAGACTGGCTTTGTCTGATAGCCTGTGCGAGAGGTTCTAAGGAGAGAGCAAAGAGTAGGGGGGAGAGGGGACACCCCTGCCTGGTGCCTCGCTGCAATTCAAAAGGAGGAGATTTGCAAAAGCCAGTTAGTACAGAGGCAGTGGGAGAGCAGTAGAGAGCTTTAACCATTCCAATGAATGTTAATCCAAACCTGTAGTGCTCCAAAAGTAACCACAAGTATTCCCATTCAAGGCGATCAAACAGACAGTCTGTTATACTCGCCACGTAAAGTGGAGAGAAAGGTCTTTATTCTCATTGAAGTGGTCAGACCGTTGTTTTTCCAGTGCTTTAATTTCAAATTCCAATTGTGACATCCTCTTAACACTCTGTGATTTCAGTTTGGAGGAAAATGCAATGCAGAAACCTCTCAAAAAACATTTTGTGGTCTCCCATAGAACTTGTGGGTTGGGGCATTCAGTCTTATTTAAGCTGACAAATTCTTGTAATTACGTTTGAAGGGTGTCAAATTCAGTATTGTACAATAGAGTCATTGAAGCCCCACCTGCGGAATTTGGGCGGCGACACTGATGGCTTGATATGATATTGGAGTGGAGAGTGATCAGATATCAGTCTGGGTAGAATATCTGCTTCGCATATCTGATCAAGCAGACTAGAGCTAGTAAATATGTAATCAATTCTGGACGATGACTTATAATGAGATGAATAAAAAGTATAGGCTTTGGTGTTATCATTTCTAACTCGCCAGGCATCCACCAAGTTTAACTCGGCGATAAACTGATTTAGGGCGACAGTGGAGGGAGGAAAGTGATTAGAAGCAGGTGATCTATCCAACCTTGCACACCTTTTTGATGAAAAAACAGCTTTCTTGAGCCGTCCTGTAATTCGTTCTTTGTGGAACAGACTCATTTTACATTTTTTCATAACAATAGTGAATACTGTAGTTAATACAAACACTTAAGGCACTGATGAGACCAGGCAGTGTCTAGTTGTAGGGTCATTAACCTCAATTTAATTAGTGTCCAATTAAGCTATACACTGGCACACATCACGGCAACACTCAATGGCAGATAATTTAAGACTACTGACTATTTGTGGGAAGCAATCAGACATGAATGGAACAGCACTGATGCAGCACACTGTGAAAGCCTGTAAGACAGCTTCCCCAAATGGCTGAATTTTCTAAAGAAAAAGAAGGGAAAAGCCATCTACTTCTAAATTGTACAATGGCTACAGACAATGCATATAATATTGTGAAACACTTACTTATTTCACCTGTATTTGTTAAACGAGAAAAGTAATCATAAAACAAGCAAAAATTGTGTTTGCCCCATTTTTTTTTGCCCAGCAGTGAGTGTATGTATGCATGTCTTTTGATCAAGGAATGGCACACTTCCATAAACCTGTGTGTTAAAGACCAGATAGTAAAGACCCAAGTTTATGTTCTTGACACTTGGGAGGGCTCCAGGTCAAATTTATTCAGAAACAGACAATTGTAGAGAGTTCAGAAACTTTCTAGTGGCATTGTAAGTTTTAATGCGGTTTTATGCTCATCATGACCGATGTCCCACATTTCTCAATGAAACTACTTTCACTGGCAACATTATATGATGAGAAACGAACACACACTTGATCACAAAATTAATAATCCTAGGTGAGAATTCCATGCAGCCTGGTTGAAAATTGCGATTAATGCATACTTACCACCTTTCCACCTCTGCTGTGTCTGGTGGGCAAATTGGTCACAATCCTCTCTTGTAATCTGGTATTTTTCTGCAAGATTTTCTGCGGTGATGCCCATAGGGGTCTTTATGTGAAGGTCTGTGAGTGCTGCCCACAGTGTGTCCTCAAGCTAAAGCAAGTGAAGTAACAACAGGTATAATTAATTCTGCAAGTATTTCACTTCACAAGGTCTGAATAAAAAGTTCAGAGACTGCTCCTGTTGCAAACAAATGGAACACTGTACGGTCTGGTGCATGCAGCACAAGGGAGTAACTAGCATGAGTCAGTATGCCATGTGATGCCACACTGTCAACACAAGGACCTGTGTTACATGCGTTTTTGTGATAACGTGCACATGTGCATTCACGATTTTATGCAGACAGCAAACATCAAATTCTGTGATGAAGACTGGAAATTGGCAACGGAAACCCTTGAAATGCTTGAACAAGCCTACAAGACTGAAGCAATGAGCCGAGAGAGGTGTTTTGAGTGGCACTCGCGCTTCAAGAGAGGCAGAAATCAGGGTATTCCAAATGATCTTGCCGTACAGTACTTTCCATACTCAATTTGTGCTCGTGAATCATTTCAAGGGTCACCATTGCGGATTTCCCAAGTTTGACACAGAGTTTGATGTTTGCGGTCCATAGTAAAACTGCAAATACACATGTGTACATTGTCACAAAAAAAGTCATTTAAAACAGGTCCCGATGTTGACAGTGTGAGGTCACTTGGCATAACGACTCATGAAAATTCACTTCTGCTGCATGTGCATGGCCGTTCCATGTTCCATTCAATTGTAACGGGAACCTTTGTAACAGGAACATATTTTTTGGATTTCCCCCATTTTCTTTGGTCTTGCCAATTTCCACCCACAAGCTAACTCTCCTCTATCACACAATAACTTACAACTTGGAAGGATGGGAACAACTGCTTCCCCTGGGACATGAAGCCAATCTTCACACCATTTTGAACTGCTGCATCACAGGGCAGGGCAATGCTTTTAGAAGAAACACCTGTATCTGTAATCTGCCCTGTATCACCTATCTGCAGATGATAGGTGAGCTCACAGATGCCCATGATTGGGTAGTCTCGCTCGTATTGATGGGGAAAGAAAGAGTAATGCCATCTCTTAAGAGTATGGCCAGTTTTGCTCTTGACTCTCAGCCACAGATGGCTATGGCCTCATTAGGATTCAAACCTGCAACTAAGAATAGTGTGAATGCTTTTCTATTGTGCCACTCAGTGGAAAAGTGTTACTCTCTTATGACATTTGCTTTAATTTTCCACCCAAAATACTGAGACCTATTTATTTATATCTACTTTTTCTATACAATAAATTCAACCCTGTTGTCTGCAAACATACCTTTAAATCCGTGCCAAACTTGGTGCCAAAACGCATGTTGCGCACAGCATAAGGGGCCTGGCTCATGCTCTCTGACCCTCCACAAAGTACAATCTCAGAATCTTTAAGGCAGATCTCCTACAAAACATTTAGTAAAATTATTCACATCCAAGTTTCACCAATTATATTTCACTCAGTTCTGCAATTCAACAGAATGACAAAATATCAGATAATGAACATGTACATGTACTTGAATGTGTGTGTTAATTAGAATAGAATATTAGTTAATATTAGATTAGAGTTAATATTAGAATTAGTTGAAGTGTGCATATGCTGGTTTGATCATGTTTGGTGTACTCTTACCTGGGCTCCGCTAATGATTGACTGGAACCCCGATCCACAAAGACGGTTCACAGTGAGTGCAGGAACTTGTATTGGAACACTGCATCGGAGGCCCACATGTCGTGCAATGTAGAGAGCGTCTGCGGAGCTCTGTAGGAAAAGGAGAAACCACAGATGAACATATACATATTCATGCTAATGCTATACAGTCATAAAGAAGTATCTCGGTGAAGTCTGTGAGGTTATCAGCAGTTCATTCTAAACAGATATCAGTAACTGACCTGCATGACATTACCCATGATGACACTGTTAACTAGTTGTGGAGCTACATTAGCAGCAACAAGGGCAGATTTAGCAGCATGCTCAGCCAAGTCTGTAGCACTATGGTCTTTAAGAACACCACCATATGTCCCAAAGGGAGTCCTCTTCGCTGAAACAATAAAGACACCTAGACCAAAGAAATCATGAGTAACTTGTTAGTAGCAGTTGTAAATTACAGCTGTGAAATAACCCTTCATGGTCCAACTTCTCAATTCTTATTGACTCAGACAGCCTTAAAATGTGTACTATTAAAATGCAGTTTTAATAGCTTTTCTGTTCAGCAGGCCCACATGAAATCAGCACCTTCTGACAAACTTCTGAGTTCTGACAAACCTCTGCCAATTTCCCATGGAGTTTGAAGAGGCGTGTGTTACTAGGCAAATGTTGGTGTATGTTGCTGCGACTTTGATCAGACTGAAAAGGCTTACCTGAAAATATGCTGGAAATCAAACTTACAGAGGAAGAACTGAGAAGGCCACCTTTATCAACTAAAATAACAGTGAGGTATCAAGCGCAAGAATTTCTCAATGATTTTTATGAAGATGGAGAAGTTCTGCAAAGTCTGTTAACATGAATCACCTGAGGAGACAGACCCTGCTGGAGCACCTTAAGTCACTCAGGCACAAAAACAGGAGGAGGGCAAGTGGCACAGGTAAGCACAATTCGTAATGATTTAGTCTCGCTAAACTCTGCAACAAGTTTAATCTCGTTGAAACCAAGCTAGCAGCTGTCTTTTTTTGCTATTGCAGTCTGACCTATTTAAACAGTATTAACCACACAAAATATGAGCAATCAATGTAAAAGGTAAAGGTCAGGGCACTTTCTCTGTATGACATGAAAACACATATACACACACGTTTGTGTGTACATGTATGTGTTTTTTTGTTTTCCTGTGGTTATTAAACATGCAAAATCACTGATATGGTGTTTCAAGTTGTGCAAAAGATGAAATAAAACTATTCTATTTTTGTCTCCGTTATTTGCAATGCAATCTAGAACTTAGACTTTGGCTTCTTGCCTCTCGAAGATGCCATCTACAACTGAGAGTAAGGAGTTTGTACTGGACTTTACCAAAGCTCTTAGTGAGGCAGATACTCCCCTGGAGCCTAAATAAGGCCCCAAAGCTGGCTATTTTCTTGCAGAAATACTGCAAGCAAGGAGGGCCTGTTCTGGCTTCATCTCCCCTGTGCTCTGACTACTTTCCAGAGCTATACCCTCAGTATGGACATCAAACAAGAGAAAGGCTGTCTATGTCATTCTGGATGAGACAACCAATGCCTATGGCCGCTGTGTCCTTGCCATTCTTCTACAGCCTGCAGACAGACCTCCTCTAGAAGCTGATCTTATATTCCTCAAAAGAGTTAATTTCATCACTGTTTCTCAGACAGTTATTTTTTGTCTAAACACTTAAAAAAACAACTTTAATGATGTGTGGGCTTTTGTCACAAGCTCAGAAACCACATAAAGAAAGACTTCAACATAATTATTCAAAGCCTATTTTCCAATTCCAAACACATGCCTTGCACATTTGCTTAACTTGGTGCTCGAGGTCTTCCCTGATTCTTTTGAGGACCTCAAAATGGATGTGTGGCTTCAAGAAGAGGGCGTTTTGCAAGGCGCCTCAGCAACAGCTGGTGCTGCGGGCTCCCATGCAGGCTCTGGGTTTGGCTCCCGTGATGCTGTATTATTAATCAGATGGGGCTCCTGGATCGATGGTGTGCGGTACATGAAGGACAATCTGGACATTTTATGACTTTACACCCACCGTGATATTCTGTATATTAATGCTAATTTACCCCCACCCTTTATACTGCCCTCATCATCTGTACACCTCTTCTGTATACTAATGTTAATTTATCCCCACCTTTTACACTGCCCTTATCTGTTCAGTTAACTTATTTGTACATAATCTGTACATAACTATTCCCACCTCTGTACAGAACTATTCCCACCTTCTACACTGCCCTTATCTGTACATAATCTGCTCTTATTGCATTTGCTGCTCTCTGCACTTCTGATTAGATGCTAAACTGTATTTCATTACCCTGTATTTGTACATGTGTAATGACAATAAAGTTGAATCAAATCAAATCAAATATTATCTTCCAAAGTTGTGAGTCCTAAGGCAGCTGCTAGAGGAGAACATAAAGGTCTTAAAGGCCCAGGCCATGTTCATCACTATGTGCAACTCTGATATTGTGTCCACCCTCACCAAACTGCAGGACACATCCAGACCCTCTTCTGCCATTCATGAAGAGTTGGATGACATACATGTTGTTCGAGTATGGCCTCACTGCAGGAGATGAAGACATCCTGACACAAAGGAGCAGCTGTTGGTGCTGGATGATGAGCAGAGGACAGATGCCTGTTCTTTGCTCTTCCAGCAGGTCATGGCTGAATGCTCCCTAAAATTGCATGCTGTGATGGAGGCATCCCTTCATCAAACTCTTCAAAAGCACTCCCAGTTTTTAATCCAGCCAAAGTGATAGGACATACTCCTCAATGGTTTTTTTTAATGTCCACACCATACCTACTCTATCCCAAGTGTCTGCAGAAGAGAGGCATCACTATATAGATATAGACAAGCGATTGAGTGAGACTCAAAACAGATTTCTCACACAAGCACTTGAATACTCACTTGTTCATCCTTTTACTCATTTGTTCACTTAGTTGTTTGCATACTCTGTCATTAATTCACACACAAACTCTACTTTATTTGCTTTCTACTTATTTACTCAGTCACTTTTTCATGGTTATATCCACTCTTGGCCCCAGTGCATTTCATAGGACAAATGGTATTTACACATTGAGATATTTTAAAAGTTGAAAATGTTCCATTGTTGCACTTTTTAGGGAATCTCGAGTTCTTTGATGATGGTATGTGACACGTTTTCCGTTGTTTTCAAAACATTTTTGAAGTTGAAATTCAGCAAAAGTTGTATTTATTGATTTATGATTTAATGAATGTACTTATTTACTTATCGATTCACTTGCTGGAGATGTAAATTTCAGATTGTTTTTCCTACCTTCCAGACAGTCATTGCTTATAGTTCATTACGGTACGCGATAAAAATCACTTTGTAGAGACTTGAAACAAGCTGGAGCTATGTAATATATAAAGTTTTCATCAACAGACTTCTGCAGATTTTTCCCCTTGGATCACAGCATAAAGCTAAAAAAGTCTCAGATTCCGTTTGGGCTTACTGATCAGTCACCTTTGACCTCCTTTCCATTTCTCGCTAAATAAAGCAACACGATGAAAAATAGCCTGCAAGTGCAGTCTGAACTGCAAAGTAATGTTATCCGTAACATATAATCGCAATTACTAACTGATAGCAAAACTGACAAATTGGTACAAAAACACATGTGTAAAACCACTTATACGTCTCTAATGTGGGGAAAAAACCTCTCACTTACCTCTTAAGAGCGACATTACTGTTCTTTTATATAAAATCGACGACAGTCAATATGGTCTGTTCGCTACTGACCCCCTAAGAGCAATTCGTCCTCAATTACCTTTCTTCTTCTTCTTCTTCTTCTTCTTCTTCTTCTGTTGGTGCACGGCAGGCTGGATGCTTTAATAGCACATTGCTGCCATTCTCCGTTGGTTGTTGGAATTACAGTTCAGTCATATACGGTCGTATAATCCCGAGGATTTAAGGAACAGCACGACTTGTCTTTGCACGGCTGGGTCTTGCCCTAAAATCGTTCCTATGGAAAATGTGTTTATGCCAGACTCAGCT
>JAQQZX010000040.1:16294790-16312064 GCA_030068355.1 Notoglanidium maculatum | reverse complement strand
CAGTATATGCCATACGTGTTGCTTCATAGTTTTGATGTATTCAGTAATGTTTTACAACATAGAAAGCAAAAAAAAAAAAAAAAACCTATGAAAAAGAGTAGGTGACCCCAAACTTTTGACCGGTAGTGTGTGTGTATATATATATAATTATATTATATTATATTATATTATATTATATTATATTTGTTTATTTATTTATTTATTTATTTATTTATTTTTTGGTAGTGTGGGCGACCTCTAATTTGACGTTGTGATGTCCATTACACATTTATTTCTAACTCTGTCTTCAGATGCAGGCCTGTAAGTGCTGTCAGAAACAGCCACTGGATCACCTCAGTGTTATCACTGAAGACTTCAGTTCCTCTGAGGTCAGTGAAGTGATGTTAGTACTGAAATTAAAAGCCAGTTTTATTTGTGATTCCAATTCTGTTTCTGTTCTCATCCTGAACAGAGCAGAACCGAAGAGGAAAAAGAAAGTTGACGTGCGCCGTGAGCTTATGGTAAAAGAGCGTCTGAGGAAAAAGGTGAAGAAGCTTGAGAAAATCCCACCTGAGCTTATTCCTATAGAAGACTTTATACCTCCAGCCAAGTGCTTTGATGAAATCAGGTAATATAAATCCATACTTTGCAACCTCATAATTTGGCAGCAAGTATTCGAAAAAACTATCCAAAATCTGCTAAGTGATGAATTATGGCGGTCATACAAAATATTGATTTTATAGCTCGATAGAATTATAGAATTAGGCCTGAGAGTTTGAGGGTTCTGCACAGTATCTTAGCTGTTCATAGAACTGCATATTTCTGGAAAGAGACCTCAGTTGTTGTACCTGGGATCTGTTGGAGCCACGAAGTTTAGGTAGAGGACCTGAGGTTGAGGAAGACACACAGAACCCACCCCCCCTCCCTGCAATTAGGGGAGGTGAGAGGAGGATATGTGTATTGTTTGTTTGTATGTATGTATGTACAGTATGTATGATTTTGGAGACCCACCTCTTCAAATAAGTTATGAGTATTGTGAATAAGCATTGAAGGAGCCTAGATAGAAAGGAGAGCTTGCTTATAAGTTGACCTTAGATTACAGCTGGGTTGTCAAGCTTAGCATGCTGTATGTAGCTGCTAGTCAATATCCACTGCTAATCCAAGTGAATTATTTATTTGTCTCAATGTCCTTGGTAATTAAAATGTTTGTAATAATTAATCATATATATTATATTAATAATTAATTTAAGAAAGCATGGGTATGCCTTCTAGTAGAAGGGAGAGAATTTTCTCCACTCATGTTACTTCTTTTGGAACCCCAGAGCAAGACATTATCAGAACATATTGGTTACCAAGGCATGTTATTATGTGTCTATTTGCGACCTTATGCTAATTTGCTCTGCTCTTCAGAGATTGTGTTGGACATTATTAAAATGAAAGTACTGCATCTGTGTTAATTAATTTGCTATTGTTCGATCACCTGCAGAACTGGCCACTCCCTTAGGTGCATTTTCTTTATTGTGGCCTCATATTAATTTGTCCTGCTTAGTAAATCTGGCCACAAGTCATCTTTGTCCACCGTGCTGTCTTCTGTTTAAAAATAAGGGCGTAATCACACTAGGTGATCCGAACCACTAATGAGAGCATTTGACCCCCAAGGGGTGGTTCGATTGACTACTGTGATCACTGCGTACCATTCTCATTCTCACTAGTCACACCCAAACTCAGAATTTGAGCTTTATCACGCACACTTTTCAATTCTTGCCAGAATAAAGCAGGCATTCCTGAGTAAGACTCTAGTTCTGTTGTCAAACTGTGGCACTCTGACTGCCTCAGAAGTTGGAGACCTAATTTCATTGAGTGTTGGTCTGAGAGAGAGATTGCTTATTTCTGTGGAATGTGAAATTGAAGTGATAATAAGTTATGTATGATATGCAGAACTGCAAGTACACAACCATAACAGTAATTTTGAGCATTTTAAATACATGTAGTTGAGTACGCACATGTTGTTTTCAGAGTCAATTATCAATTAACATTTTAAAATAAAGTCAAATTTCCTGACAACAGTATCTGAAATTTTAATTATAATAGTTCAATTACATTTTATTTGTATAGCGCTTTTAAAAAGGGACATTGTCACAAAACAGCTTTACAGAAATATATAAATTCCAGATATCAATTTTAAACATATGAATTTATAAATATATCCCTGATGAGCAAGCCAGAGGTGACAGTGGCAAGGAAAAACTCCTTCAGATGACATGAGCAAGAAACTTTAAGAGTGAACAGAAGCAATAGGTAACCATTCCTCATTTGGGTGACACTGGTTAGTGCTATTGTTAATAACTTGCATCTGTAACTGTGTGCTATATGGTCAAAAAGTGCAATAGTGTAGCCAGGAAATTCACTATAGTTTTAACATGAAGTCTATTTTGCTGAAGTTATTGAATGTTAAGTGATGAAGACTTGAGTGCAAAACTGTTCTTGGCAATTTCGGTCATAAAGTTATCATGGCAGTTGTAGGCCTAAACCATCATAGCAAAACTGTTCGTATCAACTGGAGTCCAAAGCCATCTTCATACTTTAAATGTATCTTAAGGCGGTTCATATGGGGCCATCCTCAGCAGGAGGGAGGTGATGAGATGAGAAGTAGGGCATCAAAATGGACCAGGCAGGTCCAGAGAGCAGAAGGGGTCAGGATCACTGGTAGTTCCGTTGAAAAACATCAGTTGATGGATAATTAGTATATTGTTGTTAATGACCTCACATCTTATGCAGTTCTATGGCTGGTTGAAAAATAATTTGGGTGGTAAATTGTTTTTCATTTTACTGGGCCTTGACAAATGGCAGACCAAAAAGTTCATTTAGGACCCTGCATCGGAGCCTTCTCTTGCACATAGTTTGAAAATTTAGTTGGCTTTCCTTCAGAGGTTTAAAAATTACATAGCCAGGGTCATAAGATCTCTATGTAAATAAATAGGCCTACTAAATGAAGGAAATACACAGCATTTGCCAAGAACTGAAAGTAAGTTTTAAAAGTTTAAAAGAATGTTTCAAAGGGGAAAAAATAACAGGGTAAAGATTGCTATTATGTTGCTACGGTGTTTCTGTGGTATTCCAGCTGGTTGCTAAGGTGGTCCGTTATCAGTCATGGGGTATTTTTATGTTTGCGGAATTTCGCATGGTGCGGGTATTCTCATTTGGGTTTGGGACCTTTAGCAGTTGGGGTGGGTATTTGAGGCATTAAACAGTGTGTGATGGGACAATTGCTTTTGTGTTTGGGCCATTTACCTTTGAGGGGGTATGCATTTTTGGGATTGGGATCATTTAGCAGGCATAGGGTATTTATATTTAGGTTGTTGGGTAATTAGCAGTCAGAGCAGAGCTGTACACTTTAAGTGGTAGCACTGGTATAAGCAGCTGTAAGTTCAGTAGCGCAAAATAAAGTTTTGTAAGCACACATTTGAAAAACTTTTATCAAAGACAAACTAACTATACAAAAATTTTTGGTTTACACAACTTGCATATTACATTTGCGGAAAAAAAAGACATAGCAACATAGATTTATGCAAAGGTATTGAAACAAACCAAAATGGTTACATAAACAAGCTCATTCTGTCAGTATATTTACATGCACTCTGTCATTAATCTAAAATAATCTGACTGAGAGCTCAATTAGAATTTAAAAATAATTCCTGTAAATACTTCAATTTGAATACAGTAAACTGATTGTCTGAATGAAAGTCCTATAAGATGGAAGGAGATGAGTAATCATTTTCAGAATCCCTTAAATAGAATAGCCTTGTATACCTTTGTGTCTCATTACTTTCACTGCTATAATCTGTATATGTGCATTCTGGGCATACAGGCTTTGCAAAACTTTTTGAGAATGACACAAATATAAATAATACCCAAATTCTTCCTCTATTAACTATGGTTACCTGCAAGGAAACACCTGCAGTCATCATTGCTGTGCACAAAAACGGCTTCACAGGCAAGTTGCTAGTAAGATTGCACCTAAATCAACTATTTAACAGATCATCAAGAACTTCAAGGTGAGGGGTTCAATTGTTGTGAAGAAGGCTTCAGGGTGCCCAATAAAGTCCAGCAAGCGCAAGGACCATCTCCTAAAGTTGATTCAGCTGTGGGATTGGGGCACCACCAGTGCAGAACTTGCTCAGGAATGGCAGCAGGCAGATGTGAGTGCCTCTGCACACACAGTGAGGCGAACACTTCTGTGGGATGGCCTGTTGTCAAGAAAGGCAGCAAAGAAGACGCTTCTTCCGAAGAAAAACATCAGGGATGTCCTTTCCGATTGTTTGGGGCATCCAGAAAAAAGATTGTCTGGAGAAAAAAAGGTGAGCGCTACCATCAATCCTGTGTCATGCCAACTGTAAAGCATCCTGAGACCATTCATGTTTCTTCTCAGCCAAGGGAGTGGGCTCACTCACAATTTTGCCTAAGAACACAGACATGAATAAAGAATGGTACCAAAACATCCTCCGAGAGCAACTTCTGCCAACCATCCAGGAACAGTTTGGTGATGAACAATGCCTTTTCCAGCATGATGTTGCTATAAGACAAAAGTTATAACTAAGTGGCTCGGGGAGCAAAACACCGAAATATTGGGTCCATGGCCAGGAAACTCCCCAGACCTGTGGTCAATCTTCAAGAGACTGGTGGACAAAAAAAAACCCACAAATTCTGACAAACTCCAACCATTGATTATGCAAGAATGGGCTACCATCAGTCATGAGTTGGCTCAGAAGTTGATTGACAGCATGCCAGTGCGAATTGCAGAGGTCTTGAAAAAGAAGGGCCAACACTGCAAATATTGACTCTTTGCATGAACTTAATGTAATTGTTAATAAAAGTCTTTTGACACTTATGAAATGCTTGTACTCATACTGCAGTATAACATAGAAACACCTGACTGTTATGGGGGAGGATTTCCGAGGTGGTAAATGGTAGGGAACCCTAGCCTGTTGGCCCAAAAGAGCCTGATGTAAATGGAACCAAGATGCGTGAATAAATTAAATGAGCTCGTGAGAGAGTGCTTGTGTGACAGGATTAGACAATGAGCTTGCTAAGGTGGGAGATTTGAACCGGCAGTCTCTGGGTCTCCATGCACTGGAACTTAACCAGTCGAGCTATTGCTCCTGTGTTAAGACTGGGAGTGATTGTGGCTACAAGACTGTCCCTCAATAAAGCTTTCCCTAACATAAAGCAAATTATATAATGAGGAATGACAATCTCTCTAACAAATATTATCCCCTTTTTCCTTTCTTTTAAACCAAAATGTTTACTTCATTTTCTTTTAAACCAAAATATTTTCTGCTTTTCTTTGAAACCCAAAAACCTTCTCTTTTAACGTTTCATTTCATTTCCTTTTCTCTTTTCTATAAAGTTCCGGCAGCGTGGCAACAAGTATTGTCCGCGCGCCAAGCTGTGTAGCTTCGCGTCTTTTAAGCATGGCTCACAGCTGCGGCGCGGTTGCCCCGATTGCGGTGATCGTGTGATCGTCGGTGATCGAAGTAGATCGTATTATAATAAGATGCATGAGGAATAACTGTGTAAGCACTGTAACACTTTAATTTGTTAGCAGTTAGTTAGCAAAACAGTGTGATCATGTGACTGTTATGTGATTATGTGAGTTTATTGAGATTACATTTAAGAGTTTAGTTCAGCTAATCACCACTAGTATTTACTCAGGAAATACATTCATAGCAATGAGGCTGATCCCACTTAGTCTTACCTTAGAAATTAATTAGTGAAGTTCCTCTAAGCAGATTTGTGAATAGGATTTAAATAAGATTTTGGACAGGAGGAATTTTTCATAGTTCTTAGCAAAAGTAGCCCCCCTTTTTGTGTGTTCTCACCGCAGGAACTGAGAACGATTACAGTTGTTAGAACGCTGTTCTTATGGACTTTTTTCAGGGAAGGTACTTTTTTCCCTACTTCAGGGAAGGTACTCTCTAAGAACAACAGGAACTACGAAAGATGTATGTGTACAGTGAATGATCCAGACAGAGTAGTGTCAAGAGAGATAGACATAGACAAGAGTAGTGAGATTCTTTCTGTCAAGTAGTTGTTGTTGTTTTTTTTCTTTTTATGAGTCCGTGTGCATTACAATTACAGGATAAAATGAATAGAAACTTCCACAAATGCACTTGCTAAAAAATTCACATGACTGTTTGCTCTGCTCAACAGATGAGAGAAACTGAAACCTGAGTGGCTGGCCAACTAAACTGAAACTAAACAAATGGGCTAGAGAAATGCATGTATGCTGCCTGTCTCATTATTCTGACAAATCCAAATGGTAAAAATTTAAAAACAAAGAGAAAGCGCACAGCACTAGGGGGAATACGTGACATGTCCAAAATCATCACTAAAATCACTGAAAAAAATCCCCCCCGATGGATTTTGTAATTGCCAGATAATATATATGAAAAATCTTCATGTCTGTCTTCATGCCAAATCCAGTCCAACTGGAAAAATTCGGGTACAGCCTTAAATCAATGTAAAGCATTATGTAAACAACAGCTCTTAACATTAGAATTAAAAATGAAAGCAAAAAAAAAATTAGTAAATGGAGAGAAGTGAATTCTAGACTTTATTGAGCCTATAAGCAATGGAGCAAATACAGTGCGATTTTACATCACTTCAGCGTTCCCACTGGTGGTGCAAATGCAAACAGAAAAAGGCCCTTGAAGGTGTGTAGTGCTCAAGGGAGCTTCTCCAGGGGTAGTCCCTCTCAATAAGTCCCTGGGACTGTTTGGTCTGAAAGGTAAAGTCATTAGTTACAAACTTTAGTGCCACTTAAGGGAACTTTTATTGGTATTGGTATCTTTCTTATTATGGCCATCCACAAAATACAATGTCTGTACTTCCGTTATCATTTTCAGAAATAAATTTAGAAATAAAGACCCAAATGGCAGATCAGAATCAGAATTTTTCCAGCAGATAAAAGTTAGATTGTGTGAAACTGAACTTTTGCATAAAATAATTTCATTATTGTGTTCTTTCAGAGTCCGCAGCTCTCCCAAGTTATCTTTTGAAGAAAGGGAGCGAAGGGCATTGCTGCTTAAGGAATGGTCCAGATACAAAAACTCTCAGCACCAGGCTGAGATGGCAGCTATTGAAGAAGTTCTGGAGGCCCAGACACAAGCTTTAAAGGAGCTTCAGTTGGAATCAGAAGAGCTTTACAAAGCAGCATTCAGCCCTGACAGTAGTCTTTTCCCTTTCCAGTACCATGGTCCCTGCTATACACCACCTACTCCAAACCAAGAGGCCCCCGATGGCAAATATAATAACGTTACACGAGTGTACACACAATGATGGAACTACTGGTACTAATGAAAAATGTGATGGATCTCTACTTCTGGTTTGTCATTTCTATGCCATTTTTCATGACAAATATTAAATGCTTATCTGTACAAAGTCAGACTGTGATAATTTGTTCTTAAATTGAAGTTTGTATTCTTATAGGCTAAGCATGCCACACTGAAAAATATGAATGACTATTTATTATTGACCCATAAATTAATATTGTATCGGTGCACCAGAGCATTAGTAATTAGGCAGAAAATCTACTTTGTGTTTCATTTGACGTAATATATGTAGCTGCAAGCAGCAATTAAGGGGGCCAAGCATTTTCTGTGCCCGTATCTTGGCGAAGGAGGAATAATAAGATATACAAAAATTTAATGCAAAGAATCAAGCCTTTACTGAGTTATTGGTTCACTTCCTGTTTTCAGTAGACAAGTTGTGAATAAGGTTATCTTATTTCTTAACTTTAGATTATGTTGCTAAATTTAGGTGAGAAGTTTGATATCAAGAAGTTTGATGTTTGCAGGTAATGGATGAAATGTCACATACATGCAACAGAAATCTGAGAAAAGTTTTTTTGACTGATCTCATGATTCTGTGCTCCAAATTTTTGTGATGATTGGAGGAAATTTGTATGTGAGGAAGCAAAAAACATTTTTTGTTAAATTTTAAAAAGGCTAGCATCCTGTTTTGCTAAATCACAAATGTATTACATGCACTTTACAGTGAATCAAGAGAAAGAATCATCATGAGTGCATATTAAGTTTTTCAGAAGTTATGAGCCATTTTATTAATCTATTAAGTCTTAAGCAGTTCTTCAGTTCCAATTCCAGTTTGGGTACTTCAAATCTTCAAAAGTACCATCAAATTCATTTGTGTGTTATGGACAAACTGTCCACCATTTCAAAAATCTGAAGCAAATTATGATCTAGTTGGTCTCCTGATTCAATCTTCCACATTTCATAGTTATGTGACAAAATGTGGTGGAGAATAAGTGAAAAAAAATGCATTTGTTAAAATACAAATTGGTCAACTTCCTGTTTGAGAAATCACAAATTTGTTACATCAATATAACTTTGTTTTATGGTTACATCAAGAAAACTTTCCCATTGTCAAGGGAATCAATAAAATTATATTTTCGAATCTTGATTTGATGTTGAGCAGTTTTAAAGTTATTAGCAATTGTATACATTTGTGAATTTAGACAAATCTTGGAAGCCTTTAAAGCCTTGCTCACACTATACAATTCTGAAAGTTGTCAAATCACTGTACTTTTCACACTACACAACCTGGAGACTCCTCATCACAAGTCATACATTTGTGTAATGTGAACAGAGTGGTGACAGGGGGTCACCAACTACACAATCCACGTGAATCATGAATTTCAAAATGGATGTCCAACAAAATGAGTTCTGCGACTGGTTTGCGTGATGATTTGTTACGAAAAACCAAGCAAAAAGAAAAGGAAATGAATATGGGTCAAGGAATGGATTAACTGCATGGTACTGAGCACTTATTTTATTTTTTTGCTTGGTGAGGTCCCCTGCTTCTTTCTGTCGACCCATGTCCTGTGCTCTCATTGGCTATAGGGATTGTTCACACACAGCGATTGTTGATCATCAATCAAACGTGGATTTGGCCCAATAGAGGGCTTTTGTTGGCAAACTGTTGGTGACTCAAAAACAGCCTTAAAATCGTGTAGCTTGAACAACCCTTCAGTTATCTACAAAATTTGATCAGAAAGCCCCACACTGCTTCCCTCAATTTGCCCCCACTTCCTGCTGGCAGCCTTGCTGTGAAATTTGTTTGTGCTTTATGAATGAAGCATTCATCGTTTCAAAACTGAATAAGATGTTTTATGCAGGTTTTTCTCCTAATGCTTGCTTCTAAATTTTATGGTAATTGGACAAACATTCTAGGGGAAGAACTGAAAAAAAGTTTTTGGTGCTAGTGGATCTCTGCCATTTATCTTCTCGTTCTTCTGCTCCTTCTCCCATCCAGGTCTTAATCAAAGCTTCCGCTTTGGATGCTGTGGCCTGGCTGCATTTTGTTACAGCATCTGAGAAAGAAAACATCAATTGAAATTTAAATGTACAGTAAAAAAATTAAAATGTGTATCCAAGTGCAAAGTTATACACAAGTATTTTCATTTTATGGTACGTTTACTTTATTACATTTCAGAGCGAAATGTACTTTTTACTTGACTATTACATTTGTTTAACAGCTGTAGTTACTAGTTACTTACTCCTCTTTCACACTAACTGATCTGTTCCACTTTTTATAAAAACACATTTGTTCCAATGTCTTGCTATGAGGATAAGCCCCTTATTAGCCCCCCATGTGTTTCTGATTGCAGCCAAACTGGTCTGAAACATTTGTGCCGCACGTGTGTTGGACAAACACAGCATAAACGATACAGACTACAAACACATAAAATGTGAAGGATGCTGTTGGACTGTCGTTGACACAAGTGGTTCTGCTAGATTGGCTTGGGCCTACAATTGCCATGATAACTTTAGGACTTCAGTTACACTCTTTCAC
Source organism: Notoglanidium maculatum (assembly GCA_030068355.1). Taxonomy (NCBI): domain Eukaryota; kingdom Metazoa; phylum Chordata; class Actinopteri; order Siluriformes; family Auchenoglanididae; genus Notoglanidium; species Notoglanidium maculatum. The sequence continues at coordinate 16,302,215 of JAQQZX010000040.1, read as the reverse complement.
TCAATTCTCCATGAGTGAATCAGTTGACAGTTTTAACAAAATAGACTTCATGTTAAAACTATAGTGAATTTCCTGCTACACAGTTGTACATGTATTGACCACATAACACATAGTTAAGAGATTTAATTCTAGTGGCTCTATCCAGTGTCACCCAAATGAATATGGGTTGCCTTTTGAGTCGGGTTCGTCTCAAAATTTCTTCCTTATATTGTCTCCGGGAGTTTTTACTTGCTTATTTTATATGGATAAATTTATAGATTCATAAGTTTAAGTGTCGCGATTCTCACTCCCCGGAACGAAGCTATCACCACAGGCGTGTCTCATGTTGCCATCGCTACGACCTCCAACGCGTCCACTTCCGCCTCTGGGTCCTCGAGTATAAACACGGAAGTTTAGAGACGCTAGTCGCTGGTTCATGTTTTCTCCCGTGATTCATGGCGCTGGCTCAGTCCTTCTTAGGAAGACTCTACTCTTTGCCGACTGGATTAACTACCGGTATTTTCCCGTTCTTTCCGAACGGCGGTTTTATTTCTCGCTCTTTCCAGTGTTTAGTTTTCGCTTCTGTTCCGCGGCTTCGCTCCTGCCCTTTCCCGGCTCGGCCTCGCATCTCTCCTTAACGGACACAGAACGATTTGGCCACCGGATCTGGACTTATCATTGGATTTATTCTCCCGCTGTTGGAACTACTGTGGGCTTGGCTTCTAGCTCAGGTACTTACTCGGCATTGTTTCTCGTTCCGTTGAGACGACGGTTTTATTTCTCGTCTGTGCTTCAGTACGGTTTCTTTTTACTCGCGTTTGCACGTTGGACTTTTCGCCCTCACTCCGTGCTTCGATAACACCGCCACGAGGACAGCATACTGCCACCGTGGCTGTCGTCGCCTCTGCCCTGCTACTCTTCGGTAAGACTCTTGTTACACTCGCTGTGCGTGCTGCCGCACCTGTGGTCTCGCCACGACAACCGTAACAGCATGAACCAGCCACCAGAGACCGCAGCGGCCATGCAGGAGCTTCGGACGATGATGGGTCAACTACTGAACACTGTACAACAGCAACAAACTGTTATTCAGGAATTGGGAGAGCGGTGCACGCAGTTAGCAGGCGCGGTGCAATCGCTCCAGCTCACCTCTCCAGCGGCCCCTGTGACACCTACGCGCGCTCCGGGCTGCTGCTCCTACAGCACAGGCGTGTGTGACCGCGTTCGCTCCAACGCCTGTTTTTCTGGCGATCCGGATGCCGTGGAGGGATTTATCACCCAGTGCTCTTTGGTCTTCCGACTGCAGGCTCCTCAGTTCCCTAACGAAGAGACCAGTTTCGTCGTCACTCGTCTTGGCGGTCGAGCCTTGGAGTGGGCCACCGCCCTCATGAACCGTGAGGATCCGGATCTGGATACTAGCGCAGAACTTTTTATCGCACTACGTAAAGTGTTTGGACGCACGTCGCCTCAGAAGGCGGCCGCCCGCCAGCTCTTTCACATTTTGCAAGGGAAGCAATCGGTTCATGATTACGCCATCGAATTCCGCATGCTGGCGATTCAGAGTCGCTGGACGGATCTGTCCCTCGCCCCGGCCTTTTACCATGGGCTTCAGGATGACATTAAGGACGAGCTCACGTACAGGGACTGGGGGACTGACTTGGACAAACTCATCTCTCTGGCCCAGGATATTGACGAGAGGAGGCGAGAGAGAAGACGCGACGGGAGAAGAGCTCCTACAGGCGCTAGAGCCCTACCCCACGTCGAACGACTCTCATCTGACAGGTCGGCCGTTCCCGACTGTCCCGGGAAGAACGAGCACGTCGCTTTCGGGAGGGGCTGTGTATCTACTGCGAAGGACCAGGTCACATGATCATCTCCTGCCCTACTCGTCCGAGGGGACCCAGGGCATCAAACTCCGAGGCCTATCAGACCGGGGGGTCGCACTGATAGGCACTGCCCGATCTCAAGACCCCGTGGATCATTGCGAGATCACCATCTCCCTTGCTTGGCTCCCCAATCCCCATCCACCATTTCGCTCTAAGGCTCTCGTGAACTCCGGCTCGGCGGTCAACCTTATCGACCACTCGTTGGTCCAACGGCTCCAGATTCCCCATCGCTCCTGCCCGTCTCCCCGAGCTGTTGCGGCGTTGGATGGATGGCCCCTGGACGAGGTTACGGAACCGCTGCACCTGCTCTCGCTGGGCTGTCATCAGGAAGTCTGCTCCTTCTTTCTCATGGACATACCCGACGAACCTATCGTGCTGGGCTACCCGTGGCTGGCCTTTCACCAACCCCAATTCGACTGGAACCGAGGCCAATTAACCCGTTGGGGTCCAGCCTGTACCGATCACCTGCGGAGGGAGAATCCCAGCCCTGAGACCAAGCCTGCCACTCAGGCGGCTGCCACCGTAGGAGAGGGATGCCCCGAGGTAGCCTCAGTGCCCCCTGAATACCGTGACCTCTCCTTGGTATTTAGTAAGAGTCATGCCTCCTCGCTACCCCCGCATTGAGAGTTCGATCTAGCCATCGACCTGCTACCGGGGAGTATCCCCCTTAGGGGACGCCTCTACTTGCTTTCCAAACCAGAGACCCGGGCCATGGAGGAATATATCGCTGACGCCCTGGTTCATGGCTTAATTCGACCCTCTGTCTCACCCACGGCCGCTCCCTTCTTCTTTGTGGCCAAGAAGGATGGCTCCCTTCGGCCGTGCATTGACTATCGTAAGTTGAACCAAATCACTACTAAGAACAAATACCCACTGCCCTTGATGGACTCTGCATTTGAACGGCTTTCGGGAGCTACCGTATTCACCAAACTAGACCTCCGTAACGCGTACCATCTGGTACGGATCCGAGAGGGCGACGAGTGGAAGACCGGGTTTATCACTCCCAGCGGCCACTACGAGTACCTAGTCATGCCTTTCGGACTGTGCAACAGTCCCGCCGCCTTTCAGGCCTTGGTTAACGACGTGTTGCGGGACTTTCTGGGCCACTTTGTGTACGTTTATTTGGACGATATTCTCATCTTTTCCTCTTCCATCGAATTGCATAGGCGTCATGTGCGACAAGTCCTTCAGTGCCTCCTGAAACACCTGCTCTACGTAAAGCTGGAGAAGAGTGTGTTCCACACCTCAACCACTTCCTTTCTCGGATTCGTCATCTCGCCTCGGGGAATATCTATGGACCCGGCCAAGACCAGAGCCATCACGCAGTGGCCAGTTCCCCAAACTCTGAAACAACTTCAACACTTCCTGGGATTCGCGAACTTTTACCGCCGTTTTATAAGGAATTACAGTTCAGTCACCCATGCCCTCACCTCCCTACTCCGTGGGAAACCCAGGTCGCTCCTCTGGACCAGGGCGGCTCAGGACGCGTTCGACGATCTCAAAGCCCGCTTCACTACAGCCCCCATTCTATCTCATCCGGACCCTACTTGGCCATTCATCGTCGAAGTGGACGCGTCTAACAGCGGCGTAGGCGCCATATTGTCCCAGAACTCCCCCTGCGATAATCGCATCCACCCGTGCGCTTACTTTTCGTGCAAACTCAGCCCTGCCAAACGTAACTACGATGTTGGCGATCGGGAACTGTTGGCCATTAAGCTAGCCTTGGAGGAGTGGCGGCACTGGTTGGAGGGAGCCGACCACCCATTCCTCATCTGGACAGACCACAAAAACTTAGAGTACCTCCGCGAGGCACGCCGACTGAACCCTCGTCAAGTGAGGTGGGACTTGTTTTTTACCAGATTTCAATTTCAGCTCCCCTGGGTCTAAAAACGTCAAGCCAGATGCACTCTCTCGACTTCACTCCCGAGACGATGCCCCCGAAACCCCGGCCAGCGTTCTAGAGCCTAGCTGCATTGTGGGTCAAGTGCAACGGACCCTTCTGAGGGATATTCACCAGGCTCACACCCTTGAACCATCCCCGGACGACACTCCACCCGAACTTACCTTCGTGCCCACGGCGATCCGCCCCAGGATCCTACCCCACAGCCCAACAAACGGTCACGGTCATCATTCAGGAAGTGGTCAGGTACTACGGGCCGCCGACGGACTTGCTCTCTGACCGAGGCCCGCAGTTCATCGCCCGATTTTGGCGTGTGTTTTGGGGACAACTAGGGGTGGAAGTGAGCCTCACCTCGGGCTATCATCCTCAATCTAATGGGCAGACGGAACGTATCAATCAGGAACTCTTGAAATACCTCCGATGCTACTGTTCAGCGCACCCCGCCACATGGGCTAAACACCTCCTCATGGCCGAACTGGCCCATAATCAGCTCGTCACCTCTGCCACCGGAATGTCCCCGTTTGAAGCCACCACAGGCATAACCCCCTCTTGGTTTCCGGACGACAGGACCAACAGTTCCAACCCCTCCGTGGACGCTGCTGTCAACCGCCTCCATCGCACCTGGGCTCGGGTCCGGCGCACTCTTTATGTTTATGTGTCCGTAAAGGGACTTCCCGGCACCTCAATCAATCACAAGCTGGGGCCTCGCTATGTGGGTCCTTTCAAAGTGGTCCGTCGCGTCAACCCCGACGCTTATCAGCTGGCCGTGCCCAGAACCCTCCGCACGAGCCCGGTGTTTCACGTATCTCACCTCCGGAAGGCCTTCTCCTCTCCCCTCTCGGTGACCGCTGCAGACCCTCCGCCGCCTCGAGACGTCGATGGGGAGCCGGTTTACACCATCAGCAAGCTGTTGGACGTCCGTCGCCGGGGAAGGGGCTTCGAGTTCCTGGTCGATTGGGAGGGCTACGGGCCCGAACATCGGTCCTGGGTGCCCCGTCGGGATATCCTCGACCCTGCCCTCATCCAGGAGTTTTACGATTCGAGACCTGAGATGGCTGGGCCGTCGGGAGCCGGCCCTTCGAGGGGGGATTCTGTCGCGATTCTCACTCCCCGGAACGAAGCTATCACCACAGGCGTGTCTCATGTTGCCATCGCTACGACCTCCAACGCGTCCACTTCCGCCTCCGGGTCCTCGAGTATAAACATGGAAGTTTAAAGACGCTAGTCGCTGGTTCATGTTTTCTCCCGCGATTCATGGCGCTGGCTCAGTCCTTCTTAGGAAGACTCTACTCTTTGCCGACTGGATTAACTACAGGTATTTTCCCGTTCTTTCCGAACGGTGGTTTTATTTCTCGCTCTTTCCAGTGTTTAGTTTTCGCTTCTGTTCCGCAGCGTCGCTCCTGCCCTTTCCCGGCTCGGCCTCGCATCTCTCCTTAACGGACACAGGACGATTTGGCCACCGGATCTGGACTTATCATTGGATTTATTCTCCCGCTGTTGGAACTACTGTGGGCTTGGCTTCTAGCTCAGGTACTTACTCGGCATTGTTTCTCGTTCCGTTGGGACGACGGTTTTATTTCTCGTCTGCGCTTCAGTACGGTTTCTTTTTACCCGCGTTTGCATGTTGGACTTTTCGCCCTCACTCCGTACTTCGATAACACCGCCACGAGGACAGCATACTGCCACTGTGGCTGTCGTCGCCTCTGCCCTGCTACTCTTCGGTAAGACTCTTGTTACACTCGCTGTGCATGCTGCCGCACCTGTGGTCTCGCCACGACAACCGTAACATTAAGGTTTATAACCAGAATTAATATATTACTGTAAAACTGATTTGTGACAATGTCCATTATTAAAAGCACTACAGAAATCAAATTTAATTGAACTGGATAGTGTAGTTCCTGCAGAAATAGTGAGTGTGTTGCGAAGGCAAATCTTGAGCATTACAAAAACAGACAAACATGTCATAATTCTACACTATCTGTTACATGCCTAATGATAAGCCCTGGGCTAATTTGACCCTTTTCCCCAATCTATATCACTGGTATGGGAAAAAGAATTCATTTGAACATTTTGCCATTCCATATTGGAAGAAGTCTGAAGCGTAAAGTGACCTAGTTCAAAGAAGCCCGAAAACTCAAATAATATTCACCTAATAGCTTAGCTAATGACAGGATTCACATTAGGAGTCTCACATGGTCATTTTGATGCCTACTATATGTATGTTAACCTAAGTGTTTTTTGAGTGTTTTCTCCACTGCTTTTGGCTTAGTAAAAAAACAAACTCTATCAATTGTCATGTTGTGCTAATATGGTGATTACACCTGAGGTGTGACATGCCTATAATAACTCTCTAGTATAATCGCACCATTTGGCAACAGAAAGAATGGCTTTTTTCACCCATCTTCGCCATATCGTTCCTTGACTGTACTGGATCTGATGGTTATGATGATATCCACATGCCCAGCGTGACTCTCTGGTATAGTATCACCATCTGGCAACAAAAAGTGTGACTTTTCCATCCATTTCATCTTAGTAAAAAAGAACTATCTTAATTGGTGTGTTGTGTTAGTCTGGTAATAGCACCAGAAGTACAAGGGCCCTTCATCACCGCTTGCAGCTATATATTAGTTAGTGAATTTATGGGTGATATTTTTATATAGGGTAACATATATGGTTATAATAATACAGTGCCCTCCACAATTATTGACACCCCTTGTAAAAATTAGTAAAAAGGGTATTTGGTGAAGTAGCTTCATCTCATACTGAAAAAACTAAAAATCCAACCACAAATTGAAATAACTTTATTCAGAGAAAACAAATGCCTCAAAAAGAAAAAAAATCCCCAAGGATCACTGTTGCTGAATCACAAGAAAAAGAAAAATCTTGGGGTTACCAATCTACAAATCCACCATCAGACACCACCTCCATGCCAACAGATTTGGAAGGTATGCCAGAAAAAGCCTTTTCTGTCAGTTAACCACAAAATGTAAGTGCCTGGATGCTACTACAGGTTTCACTGGAACAAAAGCATAATGAAAAGGATAAGGATGGCTATAGTGAAAAGAACCTTAAAATAAAACCTGTAAAATATGGTGGAGGTTCTGTGATGTTGTGGGGCTGTTTTTCCTCCAAAGGCTCTGAAAACCTTGTTAGAGTAAATGGCATAATATACATTTTAAACTAATTTAAATCTGATTGCCCTCTGCTAGGAAACTAAAACTGGGTCATTGTTGGATCTTCAAGCATGTCAGTGATTCAAAGCATATGTCCAAATCAACACAAAAATGGTTAACTGACTACAAATCCAAGCTTCAGCCAGGTCATCTCAGTCCCCAGGCTTGAACCCCATTTAAAACCTGTGGGGTAAGCTGAAGAGGAGAGTGTACAGAGAGAGTCTAGGATCCTGGATGATCTGGAGTGATTCTATAAAGTGGAACTTCAGGTCTCAGATGCCCTGCTCTGTATTCTCCAACCTTGTTATAGGAGAAGACACAGTGCTGTTTTATTGGCAAAGGGACACAGCAAAACTGCCCTCGTTAATTTTTCAGTGTTAGCTGAAATCAACACAGGTCAGAGTTATTTTAAAACTTAATGTATCAAATCTGACACCTGCAGAGTAATTTCCTGAAAGTGTTGGTGTGGATTTCGGTCGTTATTCAATTT